>JAHVAK010000355.1:0-86866 GCA_019845155.1 Luehdorfia chinensis | reverse complement strand
TGGACGCAGTGTGGTGTCACACAGAAATGTTATGCTATAGGCGGACGTTGCACTTACCTTCAGATGAACGTTTTGCCCGTTTCATCCCTTTATCCAATAAAAAACGTAACGTTAGTACTGTGGTGAAGCGAACTTCTTGATCCTTCTGTGACCGTAAAAATCGGCGTCCCATCAATGTTATAATTGTTCCGTTCCGGGGTGTGGCGTTAGTCACTGTTTTGTGAAAGTTTTAAGTTCCGATAAGCCGTCCACATAATGCTATATTATGAAATGTCTACCTGTAAGCAGTTGTCATTCCACTATTTTTACTCGACGAGTCTCGCTCAATCTATTGCAAGTCTTCTGTTGAACGTAGGTCTCACCCTTAAATGGCCACCAAATCACTGTCCTGAACTACCTACATCCATCGATATCCAGCAAACTGCACAGTTTGTTACTCCATCCATTGGAAGGCCGCTGTACACTTCATTTTCCGGTATCAGGATGCCACCTGAGAAACTTTCATCCCCAACGGTTATCGGTTCTGGCTTCTGGATGGCTGGACAATCGCCACTTCAGCTGGTGGGTTACCCCAGTTCTGTTGCGAATATCATCGTTATGGTTTCTGTCTCGCAGAAAAACACAGAACATAGTTATTTCCATAGCTTACGGATCGACTATGAGTTTCGTCATGTGGCAGTGATGCAGTGAACTTTTTCAGTATATTATTACTGGCAAGAAGCACTGGTTGAAGAGATTTAGGCTTTGGGGCATGCTCGACATGTGTCGAGCGACCCCTTGGTCGAAGTTTTACTTGACTTACCTAATTGGAGAACTTGTCCAGGTATAAATATTAATCAACAGCTTTAGTCCAAGTGGTCCGAACAACAACTAGTGAATGTGACATGGACGTTAAACATGATTTCCGACTTGTCTTTGCTAGAGTTACCTGTTGGTAGACATAGATACTTCATTGTTAATAAAGTCCCAATGTTTCGTATATTAACAGAAGGTGAGTGATGTGATAATTATTATTAATATTTTGATTTGTACTCTGCTTCTCATTTCACTTCGGTTGACCGGTTTGTTTTTTAGTTGTGACTGCATGACCTCATTTCACTTTGGTTGCTCCAAACTCGAAAGGATAATAATCAACACCCATTGTGTTATATATCTTTTGTTAAGAAGTTTTGTCTAACTGCCACTGAAATACCTCGTTGTTCTCTGACCCGTCTTACAGGGCAAAATATTTTTTTTTTTATTAGATAAAGTGATGAAACGAGCAAAATGTTCACCTGATGGTAAGTGCAACGTCTGCCCATAACAAATGCAATATTACCCAGGAAATTTCTGTGTAACACCACACTGTGCCCATCACCCTGAGACATAAGGTCTTAAGTCTCATATGCCCAGTGATTACGCTAGCTCACAGTGCCCTTCAAACCGAAACACAGTAATGTTTGCACACTACTGCTTCACGGCAGAATAACTGGCCCTGGGGTGGTACCTACCTAGACGGATTCCTGCATAGGAATCCTACCACTAGTAAAAATATTCAGTATAGTAGCTACGTGTAAATCATAAGGAAATATTTTTTTTTTTTTAGTAAATTCTCGCTAAGCGAGGGAGCCCTATGGTTTAATATGCACACTGAGACAACCGCTCTCTGAAACACCATCCCACCAACAGAATTCTCAAAGTGAAAGCTCAAGCCACTACCTGGATACTAGTTGTGTTATTTACTCCTGATTCTAATAATTTTATTCTATACTCGCTTTTAGGTTTTCCCAACCTCGATCGCGAGAGCGAGTTAGGTGTGCACTCGCATTAACGGACTCAAATCGACTAAGTAAGCAGTTAAAGCATTTTTTTTTGTATAAAGTGACGAAACGAGCAAAACGTTCACCTTATGGTAAGTGCAACGTCCGCCCACAACAAATGCTGTGTCACCCAGAATATTTCTGTGTGACACCACACTGCGCCCGTCACCCTGAGACATCAGTTCTTAAGTCTCAAATGTCCAGTGATTACGCTGGCTCACAGTGCCCTTCAAACCGAAACACAGTAATGCTTGCACACTACTGCTTCACGGCAGAATAACTGGTCCTGGGGTGGTACCTACCTAGACGGATTCCTGCGTAGGAATCCTACCACCAGTATAAAAGTTTTAAATTATTTTAGATCGATTTTTGATAACGTCCTGATCGCATGAGAAAGCCATAAGTCGTTCAGCGAGCTACGGAAAGGACTATGCACGACGTTTCTCCGTGAGACAGAATTCGTAACGATGATAGCATTACTGGAGTAATCGTCATAGCTCTAAGGATCAGCAAGCTTGAATGGTAACGGGCCGGTCATATACCTCGTAGAACCGATACACGTTGAGGAAGAAAAGTTCTCGAGTGGCAACCTCGTACCGGCAAAAGCAATGCAAGATGACTCCCCACTAGATAGAATCACGATCTGTGCTAGTGCTGTGTGTGTTTTGAGAAAAGTCAATTGATTACTTGTGCTAGGATTCCAGTCCATCTAGGCCACCGCCCCAGGTTCAGTCATTCTGCCGTTAAGCAGTAATGTGCTGTGTTTCGGTCCGTAGGACACTGAGAGTTAGTGTAATCACTGGGCATATGAGACTTAAGAGCTGATGTCTCAGGGGACTGGCGCATTGTTGTGCCACTCAGAAATGTTCTAGATGACACAGAGTCTGTTATGTGCAGACGTTGTACTTACCATGAGGTTTTGTGGGGCAGGTTTACTATCAGTAACGGACTAGTGACGGGCTGTAATGATAATGATGATTTTAATACAGTAGAGCATCTGTACAATTTGTAGTTACTTCCGCTGGTCTGCAGTTAGACGTTTTATTGATTACTGCTGTTGGATGAAATTAATAAATTTAATTACTTTACCATAAGTTTTAATTTAACTCCCGTACGATCCCTTTCAAAATCTGTATATATCAACAGATATTAGAATTAGTCAGTGAACGTTCGAGGTGCACATTGGATTTTCATATTTATTTGTTTTAGGGTTGTGAATTCTTTTTCCAATAAGATGTTTGGGCGAGAAAAATATTTGAGTGAGAGAAATAGTGCAGTTAATATATGGAACAAAACAATATTCAAATAAAACTATCATCGCATTCACGCTTGCTAGCCCGCCGACGGTCAGTCACGATCCAGGCTACACTGTACACACAGTCAATAGCTTTAATATAGCACGCACCACGACGCGCGACCACCGTAGAGAGCGGCGCGCAGCAGTCGACAATCACACCGCGTACACACGATACACCCGTGTTTCCGGGCGGTTCTCACCGCCCAGAGTTACCGACACACAAGTCGACAGTCCGAATGGAGGCAGCCTCCCTCAGACGGTCATTAGACGACTTAAAATCATATTATATATTCTAAATCGCGCAAGCACGCAGCGAACGCGATAATCCGAATTTCGAGGTTATTGTAGGAGTTTATTTATGTTTGGGTCAAACCAAACCTGGCACACGGGCCCCTGGCCCGTGAGCAATGAAGCTGTAAAAGCCAAAAAAGGCTAACAGCAATTACATCACCGAAAAAATCTCTCACCAAAACGAGGCAGTAAATAGGTCGATAGGAAGATTAATTATATCTCAACAGTGTACACAGTCGGAGGTTCCCGGTCATTAGTCCCGTAAAGTGGCAAGTTACTGCAATTTATAGTCGGCTGTTACTGAGACTGTTTTATATGGGGACCGAAACTATAAAAATAACGGTTTTCAAAAGTTATATATCTTTTAAATATGGTTAAGAAGATATCAATAATTATTATCACAAACACCTAGTGGATGATGACCTCCTAGCCGATTTTCGACCACAGTTACAACTTTCGAAAATTCTCAAATACTATTAACTGTGCAGAAGATATTATAGTGCCCAAATTGTAAAATTGTACTGGTGGTAGGATTCCTGTGCAGGTGTCCGTCTAGGTAAGCATCACCCCAGGGCCATTTATTCTGCCGTGAAGCAGTAGCGTGCAAACATTACTGTGATTCAGTTTGAAGGGCACTGTGAGCTAGCGTAATCACTGGGCATTTGAGACTTAAGAACTGATGTCCCAGGGTGAGGGTGTAGTGTGGTGTCAAACAGAAATGTTCTGGATGACACATTTATTATGGGCAGACGTTGCATTTACCATCTGGTGAATCAGGTTATCGTTTCGTCACTTTATCCAATAAAAAAAATGAAAAAATTGTACAAGCAAATACACAGGCACTTAGACAGTATTGGTTTGCTTGGGCATTCTATTGAGGGAGGGCGGGCGGTGCTCTTCAAAAACTAGGTAATACACACACACCATTTTAATTTTTGCAAGTGGATTTTAGCAAATTAACTTTCTTACCTTTATTATAATGGATTTCCGCGAAGTAACGCCTGATTCTATAAACTAGCTTTTATTATTGTTAATTATAATGGCGACGACTGCGTGAAGCAGTGGTTGGAGTACCTGACTTCTGCATAGTGGGACCTGGGTTCGTCTCCCGGGCCCTGGCCGGAGCCAGCTTTTCTGCAAAAACACAATCGCTGGTTTTCGGAGCTTATTGTTTTATGTATGCAAGATTTATGCATGTGAAGGAGAAAGGAGAAAATCTTACTGTGTGCATCGTTTTGTAAACAAAATTTAATCAAATTAACTAAATACGTAGTTTGTGTTATTATCTATGTAGACATTAGTATCTATTAATAAAATGTTATTCTCTGGAAAATCACTCAAGGTGTTTATTATTTAATAAAACATACCCAATTAACATAAAACCCGCTAGCCACGGAATGGTGCACTTAGAAGCTAAATCCAAAAGCTTTTCTACGCGAGTCTCAGATGGTCTTTGAAACAAAAAACGCACTCATAAAATAAAAATGAAGTCAGCATTCCGCGCCGGGCTTGTGGAACACGACTTTAGTTTTTATTTAATTTATGGCTGTGCTTACATAATGAACTTTACAGTATTACAGCTCACGCAATTCATAAAAAGGCTCGTCACTTATTTTATTTACTACTTGAACTTTTTTTTATTGCATAAAGTGATGAAACGAGCAACACGTTCACCTGATGGTAAGTGCAACGTCTGCCCATAACAAATGCTGTGTCATCAGAAAATTTCTGTGTGACACTACACTGTGCCCATCACCCTGAGACATAGGTTCTTAAGTCTCATATGCCCAGTGATTTGGCTAGCTCACAGTGCCCTTCAAACCGAAACACAGTAATGTTTGCACACTACTGCTTCACGGTAGAATAACTGACCCTGGGGTGGTATATACCTAGACGGACTCCTGCATAGGAATACTACCACCAGTATTTGTATGGTGAGCTAGCGTAATCACTGGGCATTTGGGACTTAAGAACTGATGTCGCAGGGTGGCGGGCGCAGTGTGGAGTCGCACAGAAATATTCTGGGTGACACAACATTTACTACATTTACTTACCATCAGGTGTACGTTCTGCTCGTTTCGTCACTGTATACAATAAAACGCACAGGGTTTGAACTAGTTGTAGTTGGGAAAGAAAATTAATTTTCTAAGATCCGCATGAAAAATATAAAAGGGTGTATATTTGCAAGTTTTGAAGAACACCTCTCACACTAGAAAACTAACACCGCCACCGGGAACCACCACCAGATACCACCCGCTACGACACATGTTAAACGAGGCAATTATCAAGTTATTGACTCTACGACAGACAGTCGCCGAGTGAGTACATATAGATAGCGACTCGACTCAGCCACATTGTCGTTCGCAGTTTGAAAGTTTACACAAAATAATTGTACTGCCCATAAGCAGTTAACATATTCTGTTTTACGGCACAAACGTGACGAGATACGGTGATAAATTTTCTTCTATTTAGCGCATTTTACAGAAATATTTTTTTACTTAAAAATGTATGAGCACCGTGACGGTAAAATTTCAAAGTCAAATTTGATGAATAATTCGTCGTTTTATTAATAATTGTTTAAACTATATTGAGAATCTACCCCCCCCCCCCCCCATCTCATCCCGTGGGTGTAGTAAAAATCGACAGAGGGAAATTTAAAACCATAAGAAGTTGGGCAGCAGCATCTTCCTGGAACATCTAAATAAATAAACTTCGGTTGCCAACCCGCCTGCCTATCGTGGCACCTATGGCGAATTCCCTCAAAATGAGAGCTACAAACTATTGTGGCAGTCTATGAAGGAGGTCAATGTTCAGCAGTGGACTAGTGACAGGCTGAAGTGATGATGATGATGATGATGATAAGTGATATTGTTGTAGGACTTGGACCGTGTTTTGTGGCAATCTATGGGGGAGGCCTATGTTCAACGATGGTCTAGTATAAGCTGAAATGATAACGATGCATATTTTTGTAGATTCATATTGATTTATTTTGAAAGCTTTAATTTATTTTAAGATTAGTTTTATTGCCAACGTAACGTAGCGTGACTTCTCGCCAAATCCAGGCCAAGCGTGGCAACTAGGAATATCAAAATGAGAGCTGCAAACTTTTGTGGCGGTCTATAGGGGAGGTCTATGTTCTGCAGAGGACAAATGATGGCCTTAAATGATGATGATGATGATGTTACGTATTTCTAAAGATAAAGGGACTATGTTACAATGAGCGACCCAAAATTATGAGGTCTTCCTATCACTTTATAATCTTTACTAGCGATCCGCCCGGCTTCGCACGGGTAGATAGATATTGGAAAGATAAATTAGTACTTTATTTGAACAAACAGAACAACAACAATCGCTTCACTAACATTTTTGTAGCGACTATGCTCATCGGCGAATCTGCAGCTGGTCAGGTAAGATTAAGTTACCAAAATAATGTTTTATTTATGGGAACATAAGCCATGAAAGTTTAGTGGCTCAGAGCTTCCTTGTAAACAATATTTGATGTCGTGTTAGCAAAATAAAACGACCGCTCTCGACCGCTGCGCAAAGGAAGCCGCGCACCTCGATGATGCCCAAGTCGCATGAAACCGGGCGGCGCGGCGTTCGAGACCACGGCCGCTGTATTTATTATAGAGCGTTTCAAAGTTTTAAATTAAAAAAAATATAACCAAAATTACAAACCACTATTCAATTTTTCCTAGTTTACAAAAAATAAAATGAGTAGGTATAAAATCAATAGAATCTATCTAATCGCGAGTAGCGCGGGCGAGCGTATGGCTGTTCGCTCACACCGCAGCATTTTTCTTACTTTTAGCAATTTTATTCGCGTCGTAACTTCTCAACGATAGGTCCGATTCGAATAATTTAAAGAGGAATTTACATGTACATAATCAACCTTGACTATAAAACTATTTAGTACGACAAGGAATTATATCATGATACCAATGTCATCATCTTTCTATTCTACCCGGGTTTTGATTGACTAATTTGAACAAAAAGTGGTTATTGTGACTTAACTATAATAGTTAGACATATAGCCTCGCGGACTTTTTTGTGAGTAATAATGAGTACTATAAAAAAGGTAGTACATTATTTTCTTTATCATTAATAGCTTTTGCAGCGCACGCCAAATAATGACTTTTATCACTAAGTTTTTGATACCTGGAGTTACATCATAGCAATTTTCGTAGGAATCTCGTCTTTTTTTTAATTAAATACAACTCATAATAGTCGGTGATAATGTAGTTGTATATAGATGAAATAAGTTTTAAAATCGATTCAGTAGTTTTTGAGTAAAATCATTACAACCAAACATACAAAAAATCTAATCTTTCCTCTTTATAATATTAGATTAGATTAGTAATCTGGGCGGGTTACTTGTTAAGACGTTGGTTTGGTTGGTGATGGTTAAAGTAAATATTACTATTAAATCTGTTTTAGAGATTTTGATGAAAACATCCCATTTATCGTTTTGCCGTGTGAGTATCGGTGTAGGGAAATATACTGTCTTATCATATCACTTGGTTACATCCAAGAGATGATCCAGAAAAATCCCTGGTCTTCCGCGCTTGACGAAATCAATATAAGTAAAAATTCCAGAGAGGAATATTTCTGACCAGTGATGTGTAGCTGCTTGACGACAATGCGGCGAAGATGTCAGACATCCAATAATTCGATCGCCAATTTCTTTGTTAAGCATAGCTTTCATGTCAAATCTTACTCTCCTGCTGTATGATTATTAAGAACTAGCCTCGCGCTTTCACCCGCGTACTATAAATCGACCACATATGACTGCGCCGTATATAGTATATATATATATAGTACCTGGTGGTAGGATTCTTACGCAGGAATCCGTCTATGAACAACCACAGGGCCAGTTATTCTACTGTGAAGCGGTCTGAGGGTTAATTAGAGCTAGTGTAATCACTAGGCATATGAGACATATGAGACGTCTCGGGGACGGGCGTAGTGTGATGTTACACAGAAATATTCTGAGTGATACAGCATTGCTATGGGCGGACGTTGCACTTACCATCGGGTGAACGTTTTGCTCGTCTCGTCCCTTTATCCAATAAAAAAACTGTTCGGCCTTACAAAGGCTTTTATAGCTTTTCCCAATAAACGAATTATCTAATACATTTTTAATAGATCCGATTAGTTTAACAGACAGCCTTTATTCGTGCAGAATAGTACCATAATATGCAATGCTGGCACTATACTGCTCGTGGGAACGCTATGGTAAGTAATTATTATTTTTTTTACTCGTACCAAAACGGCAGCGACTTGGTTAGCCACTCATCACGTTTTGTTTCCCGCGGAGGCTAAAAGTGGGCTACAGGTATGATCTCTGCCTAGGACTATGTGGTATTATAAAGCTGTGATCTTATTTTTGTCTATTCATTAAGGCCCAAAGGATACAGATTTAGACAGAATTTTCGTTTATAAAGAACATTTTAATGGACTTTTTTTTATTGGATAAGTGTTGAAATGAGAAAAACGTTCACCTGATAGTAAGCGCAATGTCTGCCCATAACAAATGCTGTGTCACCCAGAACACCACACCGTGCCTATCACCCTGAGACAAAAAGTTCTTAAGACTCATATGCTCAGTGATTACGCTCTCAGTACTCTTCAAACCGAACACAGTAATGTTTGCACACGACTGCTTCACGGCAGAATAACTGGCCCTGGGGTGGTACCCTACCTAGAATTCCTGCATAGGAGTCCCTGCCACGTACTAATGATACTGATGGTATAAGTTCTATGTGTGTGGAGCTGGCTGTGGATTAACTGCTTAAAGTTATGTACTTGACACTTACTCAATTACAGTTTAGTGCTCGCGATATGCTTTCCGTAAATTTATTAATTCATTAAACTTTAGAACTTTCTGCAGCCTGATTGACTAGTTCTTTCTTAAGTGAAGGTCAGTGTCGGGCGCAGTGTGGTGCCACACAGAACTGTTCTTAATGACACGGCATTTGTTATGGGCAGTCGGTTGCACTTAACATCCGGCGAACATTTTCCTCGCCTTCGTCAATCTTATCCTGTAAAAAAAAATATTGCCTACTGGTAGTGTTGTAGAAGTATCTTGTGGCGGTTGTCGGTGGCGGTTGTCAGTTTGCTTGTGCTACTGTGGGAGGGTTGGCAGAGCTCTTCAAAACTAGATAATAAACACCATTTTATATTTTTTTCATGCAAATCTTAGCAAATTAACTTACTTTCCTTCATAAACTAAGTAATATACACCATTTTATGTTTTGCATAAAATGGTAAGAACTCTTAGTAACTTTCTTTTCCTTTTGAAAGTTTGAAAAGTGAAAAGAAAAAGAAATTATACGATACTAGGTGATGCTCGCGACTTCGTCCGCGCGGACTTAGGATTTTTAAATATCCCGTGGGAACTTGTTGCTTTTCCGGGATAAAAGATACCCTACGTCCGTCTCCACGATGCAGGCTATCTCTGTGCAAATTTGCTCATGCTCGGTTCAGCGGTTGGACCGTGAAAGGTTACAAACAAGTAGAGGAAAATAGAAAGTTATGGATTCATCGTATGCCGGATTTTGCTGAATTTAAAATGAACAACGATTTTCATTGTTGATATTGATATATTATTCTCATAGACAATAGACATTTTCATTTGTCTTAGTGGAAGTTGGTTGAAAATTCGCCAGCACTCAGAGTAAATACGGGCGCTGATTGCGCGCGACCCCCGGCGCCCGCATCTCGTTACTCGAAGCGGTCGGCAAACGTACGTGGCCGTGCAAATGTTAACACATACATAGAAAGGAGCGGTTCTTTAGGGAATCTATCACTATTATGCGAAGGAAAACATCTCACACAATTTCGATATAACATTGCTTAAAGTTCAGTGGGTCTACTGAATATTTAAAAAAAAATCGTTTTTTTACTCCTGTGCTGAATCTGTATCGGAGTTACAGTTATTACGGCCGTCTATCAATTGTGTGCAAACACCACTGCGTTTCGGGTTTTGTTAAATAAATATAGTAAATCATACATTTATTATATACTAAGCCAAGCCCGCAACTACGTCCGCGAATGTAAAGGTTTTTTTTTTAAAAATACCTTAGGAACTCTTTGATTTTCCGGGAAAAAAAAAGTATCCTATGCTCGTATCTAAGATGCAGCTATCTCTGTGTGTGAATTTCGTTAAGAGCAGTACAACGGTTTGATCCGTGAAAAAAGTAACAATCAGACAGAGGGGACCGAGAGGGACCGATGGAGTTACTTTCGCATTTATAATATTATACTATAATGATTTCTTATATTTACGCGAACACTACTCATTTAAATGAAACTAATTTTACGGATTTATCGCGTTTATTTTACTATTTATAACCCCGACGTTTCGAGTGCTTTACAGCACCCATGGTCACGGGGGGACTGAGGTGACAGATGTCCTGATGTCATAGTTAACCCGGAGTACCTTCAGCTTTTAATTATTATTTTTGGTCCGATCTACGCAGAAAGAGCTAACTGTATCTTGCAGTGGTATGCTTGGTTTTTGATTTAATTTTATTAATAATAGGATCCGCGCGCGGATAAAGGAAATGCTGCGGTAGTAATGGATACGTCAGATTACAATTTTAAAACCGAGGACATCGGCCAAAGTGATAGTTCGTAGCGTAGAGGTTTTTTGAATAACTAAACAACTAAAATATATAAAATATTCAATAGCATAACTAAAGTATGTAGTTGTTGTAGTCAATAAGCAAAGTTTCAACATTTTGGCTTGACCGTTTTAAAAAATATATCAGATTTTAAATTTGGGAGCCAGTCCTGTAAAGTTTTGATTTTGCACTATAGCTTTTATACATAGGAACCATCGATATAACGATGAAACGAGACGTACAGAAGAGTTGCAATAAATTAGACCTTGACATTTTACCCTCGTCGCGCCCAAAGAAGTTTCATTTCAAAAAATCTAAGCTTCTAATAAAGACCTTAACTTGGCGTTTCCACTTTATCCATTGCATCCTATACGACAAAGTAATTTCCTTGTTCAATATCGCTAATGAATTTAACTCCCTTTGTGATTTAGAAAGTTAAGAGTTTAATTACTTTATTTCTTTGCAGTCTGACTACTCATTGCAAGTCCATACACCACCTAACACAGGTCTTTCCGTAGACTTTTAGCGTGATAAAGCGATGCCGGATATGAACTTGTATTCTAATAGTTCCAGCGTTAAGACAGTCTGAAACCTGTCACTGGCAACATGACATTCTGTCCGTATTCCTTGCGGGTGACAAGGCTACTGCACGGAGAGAGCTACATTTAGCAGTGACCACTTGCTATTTCATTGAATATATTTTTTTAAATAACATCTAATGAATTCTATCGCTGGTGGCGATATAATTCATAAGTTGTTATTAAGTATGATAACTAAAGAAAAACAATCACGCGAAATCAGTGCATGCTGGCGGATCTCGAATAACATCAAAATATTTCATCGTAGAGCTCGTAGCACATCTGTACAAAAAGTTACAGCTAGTATTCATCTGTTTTCTCTCATCATCATCATTCATCTGTTAACTCGCAAATAGTTCACATGGTGGAAAGTGCCAGGCCTGTCCATGAAGGTGCGATATCCTTAATTTAAGTTTACTCGCGTATTCTGAAATATAAGGCCTGCGTCCGGTCCCTGAGCTACTACGACTCATGCCACCCTTAGTGGCATAAACTAGAAAACGGATAATTCTGGGCTACCAGCATCCATCGATTATCCGTTAATTAATAATACAACTGTCCCCCATAATTACAAAGGTATGGGGAAAAAATATAACAACACCTGACCGCGGAACGTTTTTGATTTTGGGCGCCTTAAGGCAGCCGATGTAGTTAGCCATGTGGCCTTCTGGGTTACAGAGAACGCAGGAGGGTGGACCGAAAGCTGCTTAACAGGGTTTTTTTCCTTTGTCTAAGACAGTCAGGGAATGGTCGTAAAAATTTCATTGAAAATGACTTAAATGAAGAATTGCTAGCTGTGTAAAACAGCTAGTAAATATAAGTTTATGAACCATGAAAAATTATGGAAAATAAAATAATAACATTCATAATAATAATAATTCCTAAATAATAATTAATAACTATGAGTTATGTTCGAAAGCCGTGTGGTGGCGGTTCGTTAAAAGAATACTACCACTCCATTTCATCCAGTGGATCTCGTAAAAGGCGAATAAGGAATTAAACTGTCACTGTGCACCCAACAGCGCATGGTGGCGATGGGCTCACCACCTACGAATATCACACCAATTGCATTATATTGTTTAGGGTGAAACGTGGCTTGTGGCAGTCAATCTGTTTTTGCAGTGAGTGCCCAGTCTCTGTCTACCCCTTATGGGATACAGTCGTGATCTTATGTATATACCTACTGTATTCGTAATTAATTGCAACTTAATATCTCTAAAGGTTCTTCTATTACTTTTACCCGACAAAGATCTTGCATTGAGTTCGAATATAAATTAATTAATCAAAGTATTAACAAAGTGAATAGCATTAAAGATTTAGGTGTATTCCATGACAGCAAATTATCTATTCGACCAACATATTAACTATATTGTTAAAAAGGCATCCAAAGCGCTTGGCTTTATTATAAGAACTTCAGCTGCTTTAAATCTTTAAAAACCATTTAAGATTTTATACTATTCGTACGTGCGTAGCCATCTCGAATATGCATCTCAAGTATGGAATCCCAGTACCAAGTTTATATTTCTCGTATTGAGAATATACAAGGAAAATTCCTACGGTACTTAGATTTTAAAGCACATCAATGTTCATCCGATTATCTTGATCGCTGCAAGCGATATCATTTCTTGCCATTAGAGTACAGGCGCGGATGTTAATGATATCAGTTTTTAATTAACATCTCTAATGGATCTGTGGACTGTCCTGATCTTCTTACTAATGTCATGCTTCGTACCAATTAAATTGGATTCAGGCAACGGCCCTTTATTAGCTATACCATTTGTTAATAGTAATTTTTAGACGAAATGCTTTCTCCTTGCGTACTGCAATATCTTTGAATGAACTTTCACTGCAACTGGAAATTGACTTATTCTGTACTATGCTCTAAGGCAGTAAGGAGACTTATGAATAAAGAGTTTTTTAAAGATGACAGAGATCAATAAAGCTTACTGTGAGCTCCTAATGTTTCCTTTCGCGATTTCGAAAATCTTAAATATTTTAAGTCGTCTAATGACCGTCCGAGGGAGGCTGCGCGCGTCCATTCGGACTGTCGACTTGTGTGTCGGTAACTGTGGGCGGTGAGAACCGACCTGGAACACGGGCGAATCGTGTATACGCGGTGTGATTATTGACTATTGCGCGCCGCTCTCTACGGCGGGTCACGCGTCGTGGTGCGTGTTATATTAAAGCTATTGGCTGTGTGTACAGTGTAGCCTGGATCGTGGACTGACCGTATTGTGGTCAGGAAGAGCTGAGACGTCCGTGTCGTCTAGCATGTTTCGCGGGCGACGTTTGCGTTCGGTCGCGTCTCTGTTTGGTCGGTAATTTGCTGCTTTAACCACCAGCGGGTTTGAATGAACCGCGGCTTTTTCGAAAATCGCCGTGATAATTCTCTGAAGTGTTCAGAGATTAAGGGCATTTCACAGTCGCTGTGAAGATATACATTGCGTTGATACCAACCGGCTCCGGTGGCAGTTCGCAAGAATCGATTTTGAACGCTCTGTAACTTCTTTAATTGATTGCCCGTCGCGTGTGACTGTACTTAAACAAATAAATAAAACTGATCAACACGCAGCGTCTAAAACTCTCCAAAGAATCAAAGATAACCTCTCGCAGATAATACCACAATTGTTTGCTTACTTTTTAAAAGACTTCGAAACAGTATTTCGGGACTTTTGTTTCATTCCAGCAATATATATAGTAGAACAACAACGCCAGGTTCTCATTAGCATTCGTACGCACGAATCAGTTTATTCTCACAACGTTTTAAAATGCTGCCAGCGTCATTGACGTATAAATCGATAATTTGAATATGTAAAATGAATGTTTTTGCTTAAGCGACTTTTTTAAATGATTTGTTTCTAAAGAGTTGCTAATAAGACATTACTAAAAAATATATGATAATAAATTAGATTATATCTTTTGAAAACTAACAATGCAACTCTTAAAGACCCGACACCTTCGAAAGTTTTCGACCACGGCGACAACTGTCGCAAACACAGGGGCACTCACACGTCCCAACCTACCTGCGCTCGATGTAACGCTCATGCGATAAGATAGGAGGTAGGCTAGAATGTAGTGTTACAGACACTGAAACAATCACACACAACAACAACCGAAAACCAAAAATTTGTGTGTTACAGGAGTTTTTGCACAAATATTGGCTCAGGCTGGAATTTGAACCCAGAACCCGCGGCGTAGCAGTCAGGTCTAACCACTAGGTAACGCAGTACTGTTAATAGTATACTGCTGGATATAGGCTTCTCCGAAGTAATGAGGATTAGCCGTAATCAGCACGCTTGCCTGGCGGGTCGGTGATCGCAGTGCCAGAAGCTTTAGACGCTGCTTCCCATCACCGGCCCGTGTGTTTTCGGTCTGGCTTTTTTTGAGATGTATTATTCCGCTCTTGTCAAAGCCCGTTTTTTAGGCATTTCTCTTTAACTACGTCCCTTACGGAGACGAGATGAGGTGGTTGATTTTCGTCGCCATCATACGGTAAAATATTAGACTAAAATTATAATTTAATAATATATTATGTTTGTTCGTTTGTTAAGGCCGGCAACGCACCCTCAATTTTTCTGATATTACGGATGTTCGTGAACGGCGGTGATCACTTACCATCAGGTGAGCCATCGAAGCATCGTTTTCCCCCTTTTCTATAAAAAAACCTGCAAGGAAAACATCGTTTTACTGGTGGTAGGATTCCTATGCAGGAGTCTGTCTAGGAAGGTACCACCCCAGGGCCAGCTGCCGTGAAGCAGTAGTGTGCAAACATTGCTGTTTCGGTCTGAAGGGCACTTAGAGCTAGCGTAATCACTGGGCATATGAGACTTAGAACTTATGTCTCAGGGTGACGGGCGCAGTGTGGTGCTACACAGAAATATTCTGAGTAATACAGCATCTGTTATGGGCAAACGTTGCACTTACCATCAGGTGAACGTTTCGCTCGTCTCGTCACTTTATTAAATTTAAAAAAAGAAAAAATCGTGAGAAAATCCAAAGTATGATGAGTTAAAGTATTTTGGAGAAATGTGAATTTCCCGTGTCCGGTGTCCGGCAGAGTAGAATAGCACCTACCTTCTGCTTGTGGGAACGCAGTGAGCAGTAACATTATTTTGACTCGTACCATAATGTCGGCGACCCGTTTCCCGTGAGACCTACCCCTAATATAGTATGGAATCCTCCGATCCGCATTAGAGCAGCAAAGCGGACTTTTTCCAGCTCTAAAGCCCTCTAAAGAATGACAGAAAGTCAGTATATATAATAATAATATTATTTTTACGATTTCCTTTCATTTATAATGCAGTGTGTATAATTTAGATGATTTTAATTTGCAAGCCATAAACTATCGCTTCAAGTGCGATTACTTCACACGTGTTCCCGCTTCATAAGCCCGGTTGTAACGTCATTAGTCACGGCTGTGCCCCCGCGCTTCACGGTGCGTTACTTTCAAACAAAAAACATTCTCTTCGATTAATGAAAACTGTTAAATGCTACCCGCCATGATGTTTATAGCAATTAGTCGCTTTTTGTCTCAAGCCTGTTCCACCTTCTTAATTATTTTTTTATAAAAGTGACGGAACGAGCAAAACGTTCACCTGATGGTAAGTGTAACGTCTGCCTATAACAAATGCTGTGTCACCCAGAAAATTACTGTGTGACACCACACTGCGCCCGTCACCCTGAGACATCAGTTCTTAAGTGTCATATGCCCAGTGATTACGCTAGCTCACAGTGCCCTTCAAACCGAAACACAGTAATGTTTGCACACTACTGCTTCACGGCAGAATATCTGACCCTGGGGTGGTATCTACCTAGACGGATTCCTGCATAGGAATCCTACCTTTGCAGGAATCTGTCTAGGTGCTTTTGTATTTGTTTAGACAGATTATTAAAAAATAATCTACATGAAGTATAAACATATACTATAAATGTTACAAAATCTACGAAAATGCTTTTCATTAATTTTTATTTTTTCAAAACCATTTTCGTAAACTTTACGTGTACGGTTCTAGTCCGATAGTAAATTAACCGTAGTATTTTCCAATAAAGTTCATAGAACGGCCTATGACAAAGTTTCCATTAGTCAAGGGTCTCCATATGTCACCTAGATAAATGGCGTCAAGTGGAATATTATCGAAATAATGTTCGTAACTTCTTAACAGGTGAAATAAACAAAAAAGATATATTTAGGATTACGGATAAATGAATAGCTTATAATGTTGTAATGAAGGAAGGTAAGTTACTTTGCTAAGATCCGCATGCAAAATATAAAAATGGTGTATATTACCTAGTTTTTTCAAGAGCACCGCCCGCCCTCCCTCAGTAGCGTGCACAAGCAAACTAACACCGCCACCAGGAACCGCCACCAGGTACCCTCCACCAACCACTACAATACTACCACTAGATAATGTACACCACTGAAGTCGAAAACACGACACGTGTTTCGCCCCAAAACGAGGCATTATCAAGCGTCATAGACTCTACGACAGACGGCTTGTGCACGCTACTGAGGGAGGGCGGGCGGTGCTCTTCAAAAAACTAGGTAATATACACTATTTTTATATTTTGCATGCGGATCTTAGCAAAGTAACTTACCTTCCTTCATTATAATGGATTTCCGCAAAGTAACGCCTGATTCTATTAATTATAATGTTGTAACCTACTAATTGATATTCCGCCTTGGAGAGGCGGCTTAAGAGAATCTACCACCCCATCTCGTCCCGTGGGTGTCGCAAAAGTGGACAGAGTGACAATAAAAGTGTAAAACAAGGAAATAAGCAGCAGCACATTCCTGAAATACCAGAATAAATAAACTGCGTTTGCCTGGCCTGCTTAGCGTGGCAACTATGGCAAAATCCCCCTAAAATGAGAGCTACCAATTTTTGTGGCAATCTATGGGAAAGGCCTATGTTCAGCAGTAGACTACTGATGAAACTGAAACTACTACTTAAATGATGATGATGAAGAAATGACCAATTGATATTAGCTTCTTAGCTACAGCGTAGCCCAGTAGCCAGAGTACCTGACTTTTAGGCCTCGGTTCCGGGGTTCGAATCCCAGCCCGAGTTAGCATTTGTGCAAATACACAAATTGTTGTTGTTTTTCGGGTTTTGTTGTGTCGTGTAAGGGAAATTTATGTCTGTGAAACGCACCCACGGTATGGGAGAATACCTACTACGGGGCATCGTTTTATTTCAAGAAGAGAGCGAAAAGCTAGTCATAGCAACGCCTTGGCATGCGTGGTTTTAATTTTCTGATGCTGACATCACTGGAATTTATTTAATTTCCATTCAGTACAGGAGTATCTTTAGGTATATATTGTATATTGTAGGGTATCTTTTCTAGTGTTTAAATAAAAATTATATTAAGGATATTATCGAGTCTAATTTTAACTATTAATAAATAGTTAAAATACGTAAAATTAGTTTCATTTAATTTTCTAGTGTTTATGAAAAATGTGTTTCTGATATTACATAGCCGCCTTCCTGCGTGTTACATCGTGCCGGGGTAGGTTGAGCGAGCGCCTCTGTGTTTGCGAGCACACTTGTAGCACTTTAAAATCTCTTGAAATAATCTATCTCGATACTTTAAATTCAGCCAGGAGGACATCATATTAAAAAAAATGTATTGAAGATTTGTACCAATATGGGACAGGCATTGCAGTCTATAGTTTAAATTATAAATATTTAATATACAGTACGCCAGCCCGCACTGGAGCAGCGAGGCGGATTCTTCCGGACTCCTCAGAAATGAGAGAAGGTCTGAGCTCAGCAGTAGGACATTTATAGGATGTTACTTTACTTTTTACACACACACACACAGTCACGCTTTTTCCCATATAAGGGATAGGCAGAGCCCGTTTTGCCCTCGTGCAGTTACCAATTTGGTATTAGTCAAAAAATTCTTACTTTCCATTGCGTTCGCACGAGCAGTATAGTGACAGCATTGCATTGCTATAATACACTCGGCGTCAAAAAAAATCGCACTTCCGTAAAAAATAATTTAAATACTATTTTAACACAACAGGCCAATGGCAATGTTGTGGTTTGAGGGTATCATTCGAAAGGTAATTTCATTAGCTTTCAGTAATTTTAATTGAATTTTACTTTTATAACGAGACGAAAGAGAAATTAAAGAAAAAGACAGGGTATGTACAAATTTGCAAAATTAATAATTTAAAAAAAAACTTAAGAATACAAAAAAAGTTCTTAAAACCTAACCCCCCCTTGCCTTGATAACGGCTTTCATGCGATCTTTCATGGACTTTACAAGGATCGCAACAGCCTCTTGGGGTATTTGTTCCCACTCTTCAAGTACCGCATCATGGAGCTCTTGAAGAGTGGCTGGAGCTGGATTTCGAGCTCGCACGCGCCGTTTTAGGTCATCCCAGGGATCTTCTATTGGGTTAAGGTCTGGACTTCGTGCTGGCCAATGCATAACAGGGATATCGACCTCCTGTAAATAATCCCGTACAATAGCCGCGGTGTGGCAACGAGCATTATCATGCATTAACATGAATCCATCACCGACATAACCAGCATACGGGACCACATGTTCCTCCAGGATTTCAGTAATGACCCGACCAGCATTTAATGACCCTTGCCCACGGCCACCCCGAGTCCGGGAAACGCACACAAGTTCCGTTTTCCCGTCGACGGAAATGCCGCCCCAAAACATACACGAGCCACCCCCGTATTCGACGGATTCTTCGAAGCAGGGTTGTGTGAACCTCTCCCCCTGTCTTCTGTAGACCCTTCTACGTCTGTCATTGCAGAAGAGACAGACCCTCGTCTCATCAGAGAAGAGTACGGTCCGCCACTGTTCTAGAGTCCACTCGCAATGATTGCGAGCAAACTCTAGGCGAACTCTGCGATGCTGTGCAGTAAGTTTTGGACCTTTAGCAGGTCTATGGGCTGTTAAACTCTTTTCGTGTAACCTTCTTCTTATCGTAGAAACACTCACAGGTATTCTCCGAGTTGATCGAAGCTGTTGTTGCAACTCAACAGCATTTGTAAAACGGTTTCGTAAAGATGTCGTAACGATGAAACGGTCATCTCTTTCTGATGTGCACCGTTTTCTTCCAGATCCCGGTTTTCTAACATAACCACCAGTCTGCTGAAAACGTTGGAACATCCGTCGAACTGAAAAACGGGACAGGTTCAACTGTCGAGCAACGTCACACTGCCGCATCCCCGACTGCAATAGGGCAATCACTTGAGCGGCTTCTTCAGAGCTGGTGTCCATCTTTACTTGTTCTTACTTGGGTTACTTGTTCACGTGTGTTCACTGCAAAGTCTAAATTACGACTGGCCCATATTTCATCCAGATCGACCCTTTTATATCCTTTTTAGGTGGTGTAACTAGCGTCCTTACTAACGAGCATTTGACAGTGTTTATTTTTGACGCTCTATAATGATAAATGTTTTAATGATTTCATGATTTTTTTATTAATAATGTAAAGCTATTCAAATACCCATTTCAAACATACCAATATTTATATAATATAATTCGTTTCTAGCCATTACAGCCATTTTTCGCGCAAACTCAGAGAGGTGCGATTTTTGTGAAGCTGAGTTTATATATTATATATATAACTTAACAACAGCATTAAACAGCATTGCATAGTGTTATTCTATACGATTAAAGCCTGCCCGTACATTACTTTAGTCGCCTCTTACGACACCTCGGTAGAAAACATGTAAGTGGTATTCTACCACGACACCGGCGATTTCGGCTTTACTTATTCGGAGATGAAAAAATAACTCATATTGACGCATTAATTTTTTTTATACTTATTGTTTACAAAAAGATACTATAGGTGGGTTTATTTAGTCTTTATTAACAGTCTATTAGTGTTCCACTTCTTAATGCACTTTTTTTGAAGTGAAACTGCTTTGGACGCGATGACAGTAAAATTTTAAAGTCGAATTTGTGTACAGCGTTTTATTGCAACGTTTTCGTGCAACGTTATTCTGTTATTCTTAATTAATATAAAAAAAAATTTGTTTATATACCGTGCCGTTATTTTACAGAGAGTGTTATTTAAGGTTATATTAAGTATGTTTTTATTTAATCAAATTTCTAATATACGAGTAAGTATACAAATTTCGCTTCCGTCATGTATACTAAGTTGCCAGAGAAACTTTTCAGCAAAAACTAAATTGTTGGTCTTCGGGTCTGGTTGTGTTATGCATGTGAAATGTATGTGTGTAAAACACGCACTCGATGCAGGAGAAATCCTAGTGAGAGGTATTGTTTTTTTTAAGAAAAAAATAGCCTCCTTATTACTTGGGTATCTTTAGTGAAGTGGAATAAAACTTTAATTGTATCAAGTTTCAAAAAATATTTATTGAAATTCAAAGATTAATAAAAAATTTGTTAAAACACTGAAGGACGACTGTATTATTATTCGTATCTATGTTATAGCACTGTATAATAATACTGTGTCATATAATTATAAATAATAATCTTTGTGTTGTAGATAGAGTCATCATACATAACAGCTTACTCTGTTTTAACGCTAATTGGCAAATATTCCGACGTATGTAATTAGATTGACCTTTCAGTTCGATGTTTTCTAACTCACTTATAAGCGATTTACAGCGGAATATATAAACTATAGCGATTAGAATGCTCGCGTCTGTTAGTGGACCCTTGAATAATTTGGTTTCGTTCGAAATTATTTGAAAATGAAATGTTGTTTAAGACATGTAATATTTATGAGCGCTAATTAGACAGAAACGTGCTACATTTTGGCCCGTGTCTTTGTCACTCAAAGGCAAAAGTCATGATTCAGGAGGCAGGAGTTAGGCTTGTTTTTTTTTCTTTTTTTATTGGATAAAGTGGTCAGACAAGCAAAATATTCACCTGATGGTAAGTGCAACGTCTGCCCATAACAAATGCTGTGTCGCATAATACATTTCTGTGTGCCACAACATGCGCCCGTCATCCCGAGATATCAGTTCTTAAATCTCATATGCTCAGTGATTACACTTGCTCACAGTGCCCTTCAGACTGAAACACAGTAATGTTTGCAAAACTACTGCTTAAGGGCAGAATAACTGGCCCGAGGGTGGTACCTACCTAGACGGATTCCTGCATAGGAATCCTACCACCAGTAAGCTTTTATAAACCAGCTAGCCACACTCACACACGCACGCACGTACACACATATACTCTAGTTCAGCCGCGTATATCATCTTACCGATTCTTTCTTTTTTATACAAGAGTAAGTGATCACTGCTGTGCCATGAACATCGCTAATATCAGAGGAATTAAAGGTGCGTTGCCGGAAAAAGAGAAATAGCGAGCATAGCTTTTTCTATAGCTCTCAGAGCTGGCCTCTTCTCATTGTTCAGGTCGCAGTTTCGTTGAAGGTCCACACATGCAGGTTTATTTAATTGCATAAAGTGACGAAACCAGTAAAACTTTCACCTGATAGTATGTGCAACGTTTGCCCATAACAAATACTGTGCCAGAACTTTTCTGTGTGACACCACGCTGCACCCGTCACCCTGAGACATCATTTTTTAAGTCTCATATGCCCAGTGATTACACTAGCTTTCAGTGCCATTCAAACCGAAACACAGTAATGTTTGCACACTACTGCTTCACGGCAGGATAACTGGCCCTGGAGAGGTACCTACCTAGACGGATTCCTGCATAGGAATCCTACCACCAGTAAAAAATAGTAATTTCTATACAATGTTTTCTTTAAACGCCAAGCGACTGTTAAATCATCACTTCACATCGCGAGAACAATTAAGAGACTGAAGCCAGTTTCCTCTACCAACAGCCCGCTGTTAAAACAAATAACAAGAGTTACCTACGGAATCCGAAACTACTATACAAACAGCAATTAAATAATTAAAATGCATACCTGTTTCAATTATATGTTTTTCAGTATTCAACCACAGATTTCACGACTCGAATATAATGTCCATTCAAACGTTACCTTCTACACAGACTGTCCAGTTCGATAATGATCAAAATATTTGTTAATTTATTTATAGGATTAGTTGCTCGCGATGTCCTCTGTAGTGAATGCAAATTCGTATCGCACGTGTTCGAGAACAGGACGGATCCGGCCTCGAGACAGCTTTACGATTTTTAGTAAACGCCACCCGGTTAGTTATTATTGTAATTATTATTTTTTTAACTAGTACGAGCATAAAATTAAGTAATTATACATGAGAAACTAAATATGTAACAAAACAATCCATATCAATAATGAAAATGGCTAATATATTAAATAAGATTACACAAGTAATCTTTTCTTATGAAATAAAGTGACGAGGCGAGCAAATAGTTCATGTGGTGGTGAGTGCGAAATCTGCCCATAACAATACTGTGTCACATAGAACATTTCCGAGTAACACCAGACTGACTTCTTAAAATTGCATAATAACTATTTAATATTTCCAAGAAGCCGTAAAATATAATTAATAGTTTTTGAGTCTCGTGTTTTCGTGACTTTCAGGCACTCGGCCTGTCCTTTTATCTTTTCTTATGACCCTTACACAAACGTGTGAAACTGAAAGCAAGTAAAATGAAACGGTTTGTTACTGAAAATAAGCGAGAGTCCTAGAACAAAAACGGTTCTTTATATATGTACTCGTATATACTCGTTGGTGCGTTGATCGTCTATCGTTCTGAACGACTTAGATCGCTTGAGACCGATGTAGGTCATATTCACACAATATATTTACTTTGTCGCGACGATGGTTCATAGCTATGCTATGATCCGATAGGTAGAGCTGTGGTCAAGTTATTATTAGTTAATAAATGGACTAAAATAACAAGTTCATATACGTATATAATATTTTATTTTAGATTCTACAGTAAAATGGAGGCTACACCAACTTTAAGTAAGTAAGGAAAGCCCATAAGCAAAAGTCAATTTATTAGTCCAAAAAAAAAACAATTTAATAGTAGTAGTTTACAAATGTAATTTATGGATTCGACGCTGTTATATATTTTAACATTTGGTTGGCTGGTTGTGGACAACACAATCGGTTGTTCAAAATTACTTTTAATAGTAAATACCCTGCTTTGGTAAACCTTGTCGGTACGAAAGCCATTTTACCTGTAATCGTACGCCGTCAGTGCTCTCAGATATCTCTTTGTTTCTTACTCGCCATTGTGCTCAATATAGTGATAGCATTGCATATTGTGGTCTTATTTTGCACGAAAAAATGCTATCCGTACAATACCTTAGTCGCCACTTACGACATTTCAGTAGGAAAGATGTAGTTGCTATTCCACTTTAAATCTCTCATGCATGACTGTAATAAAAACGCGCTGCAAGGTTTGTGAACCATATAGGTCCTTAACGATTTTCTAAGACAGCATCTTCATTCAGGTTTAAGGAATTGACCACTGATTAAATGATCTCTGTCATCGATTTTTTTTTGTAGTATCCAAAGAAATATGTGGAATAGTCCATGTTTTTGCCATTCTACGCTAAACATGTAACATAGAGTTGCACGAAATACCTACGTCTTTGTCGGTCATCCAATTAAAATTTTGATTAATATTAACGATGTGCTAGCGGTTGACGGTTCTCTACAGACTATAGATAAAAAGACAAAAAAAAATAATCTAAATCATTCTTGCTAAAGGCGATCCTTAAAAAGATATTTCCTCAGAAACGCTGAAACATTATTTACTTCTTACCAAATGCATAAATATGAAATTTCGGATCCCTTATTCCAGAAATCATTGGTTCCTTATACAAACTATTATCTCCTATTTCACTCCCTTCAAGTTTTATTTTTGAAACAAAAGGTAGTCCTTCTCCAAGATCCAATGTATCTCTATACCAAAATTTATCAAATTGGTTAAGGCGTAAAAACGTAACAAACAAATAAACAGAGAGATAGACAGAGTTACTTTCGCATTAATAACATTAGTTTGGATTGTAATTTTAATTTTACATCATAAATAATTCTTGCAAGCTACATTTTTAATGAGGTACTCTTACTACAGGAACCCATTGGGCTTCTAACTTTGAGCTCCGGGTCGCCGGTAGAGATTAGAGACACTAATACATTAAATAGTGATTTGTTATCGAATCATTTTTTTTGACTCTACGCTGCACTTGGTTTCTGCAGAATACCAGAAAGAACTGCGGCTGCTAAAGGTACCGCGGCACTTGGATATTTTGAGGGTAACACATGATATATCTAAATATATGAAAGCAGATGTATTCAATGGCGTGGGTAAGAAAACTCCTGTCATAGGCAGATTCTCAACAGCCATACAAAGCAAAGGAGGAGTCGACAGTTCCAGGGAGCCAAAGGGGATGGCTGTAAAATTTTATACAAATGAAGGAAATCTTGACTTGTTATGCTTAAATGCCCCCGTGTATTTCTACAAAGACCCGGAGTACTTCCTTAGTGTTGATCCTCGTGCAGACTTATTCGATCGAAGTGGACGAGGTGACATTTTATCTTTGCGTTTTGAGACAATAAATGCTTATATGCGATTATTATCGGATAGTGGACTTCCAAATGGATATAGAAAAATGGACGTGTTCCCTATACATACGTATGAGATATATAACGACACTGGGGAAAAATACTATGTGAAATTTAATTTTAGAACTCAACAAGGTTTAGAAAATTTACCTTCAGAGGAAGCAGCTAATATTAATGCACGAGACCCAAACTATTTTACTCGGGATCTATATAACGCTATAGCTGAGAAAAAATACCCTTCGTGGAAACTAGAAATGGACGTATTAACATTTGATGATTTACTACGCGTAGATTACAATCCATTTGAAGTTACAAGATCATGGAAGAAAGGAACATATCGAACTGTAACCATCGGTCGGTTAGTATTTGACAAAAATCCCGAAAATTTTTTCAGGCTTGCCGAACAAAGTGCATTTAACCCTGCAAATTTAGTCCCGGGTATATCTAGGCCGAAAGACCAATTATTCAGAGGACGAAGTATTGCATACCCAATCGCCCAAAATTATCGTTTGGGAGTTAATTATAATAAAATAGAAGTAAACCAACCGATTTTATTCAAAAGTTTACAATCGTGACGGCGTTCCTCCAGTTGAAGATAATATGAAAGACGTCCCAAATTACTATCCGAACTCTTTCAGTGGGCCGGTTCCGTACATTGAAAAGTCTAAGCCGGATCAGTTGGTGGTTTATGAGAGCAGCGCTGTAGATCTAGCAGAACCTGCCTATTTTTATAATAACATTTTACAAAACGAGGAGGAAAGAGACAGACTTGCAAACAATACTATTGAATTAATATTTTTGAATGCACCTCCATTCTTACAAAAGCGGTTATTAAAGATGTTCTCTTTGGTGGATCAAGACTATGGTAATCGACTAGCTGTGAAATTAAAAAAAGCGTTAGCAGCTCCTCCTCCAGCACCGCCGCGAGTTTTAATTTCCGCAAGCACAAGTAGTTCAGAAATAAACGGTACAGGTGAATTATATGGCCTCCTGAATTATTAGCTAAAATATTATTACGTTATTATTTTCATGTATTTCTTCTATTTTCATCTATGCTTTTAAATTAAATGCGCAGTTTATTAATATTATGATGTACCTATTTCATGTTAAAAATTAAGAACACAAATAATTGTTACCATCATACCCACAGTGAATGCCGTTTTATATTTATGTTTTTTTAAATGTAAAAATTCATTAGTAATAGTTCTAAAACTGTCTTATGTGAGACTGTACTATAAATTAAGACGATTTTTTACGTAATAAAATGGTTTATTTGTTAACAGTGTAATGCATCCTTGTCCTTACCTTTCGTGAACTACATAGTTCTATTTCTATCGTGCTAATAAGGTACTTCACTTCACTGCAGGTAATATGTTGCAGTAATTATTAACACACAAAAATTTTTTTTAATGATACTGTGACGAGATATTATAAATTATAAATAAAATTTATTAATTATACATAAAGTCGTTGTAAACCATTTTTAAATTTATTTAATAAAAGAATTGAGACCGAATAAAAGTTAAAGTTATAATATTTTTATTTTTATTTTTCGACATTTCGTAACAAATATTGAATTAAAATTTGCTCAAAATTATTCAAAAATCTATTAATATGATCACAAGAGGACCAATAATCCAAAGTACAGCGCTAATGAATTACAAATATTTCAATATAAACAGTTTTTATATACGAAAATAGTACAGTCGCATTTCTTTTATACTGGATCGTGTTCGTGTATTGCATAAATCTTATTACTTCAATAAATCAAATGTATTGCTCCAAAAATCTTAGTAATAATTATCTGTAGAATATATTAACGGGTAGAATACCTATACAAAGTTTGATTAAAATGCGTGAACTTAAAATTTCAACCCGCGCAGGGGCATACTGTCCGTCTTACAACTACAAGCGTGGAGGACGAGCGCGACTCATTACAGATATTAAGATGCATTACAAGAATGTCTCAAAGTATAGTCCTATGTTAGTGATGTCTATGATATAAAAGCAATAATATAGAAGGTCTCTAAGATGTAAAAGCATTATTATGATCGACATGAGACTAGAAAATGGTTAAGAATGAGTCGCGAAATCTTCCATACCGAGACGGGAGTCCGCAGAAGAAGAAACCGCAGACTTGAACCAATACGGTCTAATTGAAAGAAACAACATCTTATTTCCGCTAGTAAACAGGTCCGTTGTAGCAATACAGCTTTCTCGTGAACATCGTTCGCTACTGCCGTTTGTGGTCGGCGTTTTTTTTAGTGTTTTTAACTATGACACGTCGGTTATTCTTACGGATCAGGAATACCCCATGTCTTCCAGCGCTATGATACATGGATATTATGTCACTGGCGTCTTAGTGGCCCGCTGCTATGATGCGGTGGTGGTGTTTTTAGTTAACAAAATTTACCGAAGTCAATATTAATCATATTGTTGCGTTGTGAGGAGGCAACATTCGTGTGATAGTCGCATAGATGCTTACTGATATATGCATTGTGATGGCGTTTGCCCGGTGAGAGTCCTATCGATGCAAGTTGCATGCTGTTGAATTGCGTCTTTACGGCACTTTTACGCAACCGTGCTTGGACATTTTGACAGTCATAATGGTTGCGTCCTGCACCTTGGTTTGGCTCACACTTCATTAGCTTTGCCCAAGTCGGGTCTCTTATCGGTCCGGAAAACTTTTTTTATGTTTTCAACAGGCAGCCATTCTTAAGCATGTCTTGGATTGCAGCGCCGATTTATATCAAGAAGAAATTGTTACTTCAAAAGTAAATTCTCAAGTAAAGACTCAGTGGTGCTATGATTCCTATGCAGCAATCCGTCTAGATAGGTACCCACCCCAGGCCCAGTTATCCTGCGGTGAAGCAGTAGTGAGTAAACATTACTGTGTTTCGGTTTGAAGGGCACTGTGAGCTAGCGTAATCACTGGGGCATATGATACTTAAGAACTTATGTCTAAGGGTGATCGGCACAGTGTGGTGTCACACAGAAATTTTCTAGGTGACACAGCATTTGTTATAAGCAAA
Source organism: Luehdorfia chinensis (assembly GCA_019845155.1). Lineage (NCBI taxonomy): Eukaryota > Metazoa > Arthropoda > Insecta > Lepidoptera > Papilionidae > Luehdorfia > Luehdorfia chinensis. The sequence goes on along the minus strand of JAHVAK010000355.1, from coordinate 58,766 downwards.
CGTTGCACTTACCATCAGGTGAACGTTTCGCTCATTTCATCACTTTACAAAATAAAATAAAAAAACAGGCTTTACTATGCGGAAATCCATTATAATGTAGGGAAGTTAATTTGCAGTTAATACGCATGCAAAATATAAAATGGTGTATATTACTTAGTTTTGAAAAGCACCGCCCGCCCTCCCACAGTAGCGTGCACGAGCAAACTAACACCGCCACCGGGAATCGCTATCAGGTACCCTCCACTACTAAAACACTACCACTAGGCAATATACACCACTGAAGTCGAGACCACGACACGTGTTTCACCTCAAAACGAGGCATTATCAAGTGACATTGACTCTACGACAGTCAGCCGCCGAGTCACTCATCTTCATAATCATCATCATTTCAGCCTATCACTAGTCCTCTGCTGAACATAGTAGCGTCAGGTTTGGAGGCTCTCGTTTGGGGGGATTTCGCCATAGTTGCCACGCTTGGCAGGCGGGTTGGCAACCGCAGTTTATTTATTCAGATGTACCAGGAAGATGCTGCTGCACATCTCCTGGTTTTCATTTCCGCTCTGTCGACTTTACGACACCCACGGAATGAGATGGGGTGGTATATTCTCTTAACCACCGCCTAACGGCTCCTCACTCTGTAATACACACCATTTTATATTTTGCATGCGGATCTTAGCAATTAACTTTCCTATATTAGATTTTAGAGTGACAAACGTGTAGTAGTAGAACCCCTACGCAGAAATCCGTCCGCCTATGTGCCAATCCGCAATGCCAGTTATTCTGCTTCAAGCTAATGTGACCAAACTTTTACTATGTTTTGGTCTGAAGGACACAGTTAACTAGTGCAATTACTGGGCATATGAGACTTAAAAACTGATATCTCAGGTAACGATCGCAGTCTGGTGACACTGAGAAATGTTATAGGTGACACAGCATGTGTTATGGGCTGCCGTTACACTTAACCATCAGGCGAACGATTTGCTCATCTCGTTACTTCCTCCATTAAAAATCCCGTTGAATGTCAAAGACCTCAACTTTCGTTCGAAGAGCATACGAGTATCATTAAATAAACTGAATTATCCATTACGTCCGCCGTATCACCATCCAATAAACCTTGTCATTACGCACAGTAATTTAATTTAGACTAATTCTCTCAACTTTGGCCCTACTGAATATATCTGTAGACCGATTTCATTAGTAACCGATTTACATCGTTTAAGTTAACTTATGAACCAAAACTTCAGTAATATTAAATCCAACGTCGTTCATAGTTAAATTTTCAGACGAATCATTCGTTCGAATCCCAAGTCGGAGCCAATATTTGTGCAAAAACACTAATTGTTGGTTTTCGGTCTTTTTGTGTTGTGTATCGGTAAAACCCCAGTCACGATACATGAGAAATCCCAGAGCGGGAATGTTTATTTAAAAACATGTGTGCAGTTCACACGCGATAGAAGTAAAATCTTCAGAAAAATAAACTTCGAGAGAAACGAATGCAGGGTGTCAGGAGTAGGATAGTTGTAGGTTTTTTTTAATATAATATTGTTAGCAAGTTCAAAAAATATTCAACATTTTATGCCCCATATTTTACATTACATATTTAATATACAGACTCCAAATTTTCAATTTCAACAAATGACACGTGTAGCTTATGGTAACTAAAGTATGAAATAAATGGTTTTGTTTGGATTTGATCAATATATCTTTGAAACACAGCATCAGTTAGTTTTTGATCTAGTTGTCGAGCTAATGACAGCAAAATATACTCGTATGAATCGAAAAATCGAAAATATAAATATACTTTCCTACCAACACAAACTATATTTACAACTCAACTTAAAAAAAAATCTAATTTATTACTATTATATCAAATATTCCTTTGAATACCCACACACATAATAATTATTGTATTTGATCGAGGCAGTATGTTTCAATATAAGTCAAATTAATTAGATTAACATCACCCTAATTGATTTGAATAGATGCGGAGATAACGCGCGGTGCTCGAGCGCCCACTCTAATGCTGCGCTAACGAGTGCTCGCTTGCCGATGATAATCTAATGAGTTTGTAGAAGCAAATACATATTATTAGATATAAATTGTTCTCTTAATAAATGATAACGTGCGTCTTTCGAGCGAAATCCAATCATTGCTGTAAATCAGTCTACTACTAAGGTTACATCGTTCGCTTTAGTCGGTTGTCAAAAAAGTGGTTCTTGCTTTGTCGAATAATATTTTTTTTAATTGTGCTAGCTGAAAATCAAGGAAATAGCTCTTAGACTTAGATGATTATTACTGCTGACCAATCTGAACAAATAAATAAAATTGAAGTGTCAGTTCGTAATAACAAAATAACATCTTTTTACTCAATGCTTATGAAAGTATTTACGGTACTTATGAGATACTTTTTAGCTGTCTTTCTGTCTGTCTGTCTGTCTGTTTGTTCCGGCTAATCTACTAAACGGCTGGACCGATTTTAACGAAAGTTTCACTGATGGATATCTGATATAATTGTAGGTAACTAAGGCTACTTTAATTAAGAAAAATGATTAGGTTTCCGCGCATAATAATTCCAAGCCCAAAATCCGATTCAAATAGGGAAGTATATCTATATCAACGATCGGGGTATTTATGCGGGTGAAACCGCGGGCCACAGCTAGTATTTAAATACAACTGATATATAAGTTTAATATCTAAATACTCACAATACTTGTAATAGGATTTTCCTATGCAGGAGTCCGTCCAGGTAGGTACGACCCCAGGGCCAGTTATTCTGCCGTGAAGCAGTAGTGTGCAAACATTAGTGTGTTTCGGTTTGAAGGGCACTGCGAGCTAGCGTAATCACTGGGGATATGAGACTTAAGAACTGTTCTCTCAGGGTGACGAGCGCAGCGTGGCTTAACTTTATTTAATGAAAAAAACTGATGTACATTTGTGTCCTGAATAAATGTTTATTTTTATCTTTCGTGATTCGCATACACATAATGCAACTAGGCTTAATTTTGCGTTCTATGTCACAAGCGAATCTTTTGGAGGTTTGATTTATGATAAACATATCATCGTTTCAAAGCTAACGCTGTCTTCAGAAACTATTCAAATGAACACCGATGTTGTTTTATTTATTCTTTATGCGTAACATCACTAAGCTAAAAGTTACAGTGAACTAAATTAATCCCTATACATTACATTCATATAAAATAAGTTTACAGGCAGCATTTAAAAAAAGGAAAAAATATTGTAACATAAAATCATAAATAATAATTATGAAAATATGTATGGACAATTTTTTAAAAACAAAACAATAGGATAAAAATCATTAAAAAAGTGGTAGTACGGATTGAGTTTCTATTCGAATTTAATCTAGGAATAATTTATAACATGTGTATAAGCTGAAAGGAGATATAATACGCTTGTTAAGCTTATCGTAACTGTAGTTTCTAATTTGGTTAAGGCTGATGTGTATAACACTGAATAGTATTTTGCACTCATTTCACGTTATGGGGTACTTTAATGGTAAAACGTTTTAAAGCGAATCTCATTAGACGTTGTCGATATAAATCGCAACAAAACTTTTCATTTTCATAACCTAAGCTTTTAAAATTTCCTCCGCTCATAAAATGTTGGAATCATAAAAAGTTTTACTTTAAAGAAAAACAGTTTGCTTTTATCACCACTAAAAGATTTCGGCGGAGGAACCTACGGCACTTAAGTAAAATATAAAGATGACTGTTGAGCGAATTTGCATAATGCTACACGATAAAGAAATTTTCCTACATTGTTATGATTTTAAATGAGTTATTCCACTTTGCTTAACTGTGAGTAGATATTATACTTTATTTCATGATGCCTTCATACTTTTTTTATTTATAACAAACTGCAAAATATTACACAGGACCGGTACGGATCTCCGGCGACAACTACAAGTTTTTCAAAACTATAACAAGGATTTGATGTGCCTGCTATCAAATACAGTCGAAATTTATCATCTGCGCTGGAGATATTGAAGTGCCACAGGTGTACGCGTGTGTACACTGGGGCACTCACTCGTCACAACCTATCCATGTCCGATGTAACGCTCATGCGATGAGCTCGGAGGAAGCCTAGGGTGCGGTGTTAGAAACACATGGACAAGCACTAGACCCGAAAACTTGATGAACGCCAAAAATCCGGCGTTTATAGACTTGTTTGCAGTGAATGCAGCGCGGTTTACGTGGGTCAGACTGGTCGCAATTTCGATACTCGATACAAGGAGCATTTGGCCGCGTACAGAAATGCAATCCTGACAGATCACACTTCGCAAAACATCTTTTGGAAACGGGGCATAACCTAACTAGCGACCACACGTTTAAAGTCATACATATTTGCGACTAAGGGCTTCGGCTGTGTGCTGGAACAATTAGAAATAATAAAAAATAAAAATAATAAAATTGCACAGCTGAATCAACAAACAAACGTTTCGAATTCACCACTTTTAAATATCTTTGAATCCAGTACCTTAAGTTTAAATATACTCGAAGTAGTCGTTTGTCGTTTGCCGAATTGATAATTCGGTCGCAAACGGCTGCTGCTTATGTAATTCGGGTGGTGGATTGTGTGAGCGAGCGGTCGCTATCACGATATTGTAATCGCAATGTCGTTGGTGAGCGCCGTTTGCGTCACCTATATATTAGAATTCCCACCGATGACTCCAAATAATACGATGAAACAACCAATATAAACCATTTATTTTAAACCACTTATGTTACTTATACTACTATAACAATTTTCAAGCGCGGAGTGCGCGTGCTATGACAGCTCGAACCAGAATGCCCGGCCGTTTACAATCCATCTCCCAGTCACGATCCGATATCGATCAAAATCAATTGACAATCTTCTATCGTTTATAATTATTAAGTTAATAAATATCTTAGTGTTTTTAATTCGCAAACATGATAAAAATCAATTGGCGATCTTATATCGTTATAATTATTAAGTTAATATCTTAGTATTTTGAATTCGCTAACAGGCGGCCATCCTGCTACAGGAATGTCCCTATTCCTGGCCTCTCGGCCGTCCTATTGAGTGTATGACCTCATACACAATTTCTGGTGGAACTAGAACAATAAACGAAATTAAGGATGTATGTACGGTTTATTATTTAATATTAAATTAATTTTTGTTTTAAATTAAATAAAACGTTACATATCATTTACTGATTACACATATTCCACTTTAGCACATTAAATATTAATAATAAAAAATCGTAATAAAACAGTTCGCCTCATTCATTATCATCACATCAATAATTTTAACCATAATAGAAAAACAAACATAGTACTACAACGGCTTAATCACACAGCACCGCAGGTTCGCTAATTTTCTTCTATAGTCGACTACCGTTTGCCTCCATCGGGACACGGCCTGTTGCCTGCCTGGTTGTAGCCAACTACCGTTTGCCTCCATTGGGACACGGCCTGTTGCTTAATCAGTGGTGGACAATTACCGTTTGCCACCCTCGGGACACGGCCTATTGTTTAATTGATGCAGTCAACTACCGTTTGCCTCCATCGGGTCACGGCCTGTTACCTGACTGCTGTTTGCCTCCACTGGGACACGACCTGTTGCTTAAGTAAAATATTTGAAAAAAATCATGCTAGAGCGAATGGTCGTTCATTTAAGTAAATATAAAATTTTAAATGACAAGCAATTCGGCTTTACAAAAGTAGGTCAACAACTTAATGCCGTTGTTAAACTAGCTTCACATTTTCTACAACCCTGGGAAGATTTTCATGACAGTCTGTGTGTTTTGTGATCTCTCAAAGGCATTTTACTGCGTGGAACATACAAATTCAATATGTAAACTTAAATACTACGGCTTTCGTAAAGCTTCTCTGGATCTTTTATCTTTCTACCTTACAAATAGAACTCATAAAGTTGCTATCAACGGCGCTATGTCATCAAGATGTGCAGTAAAAATGGGTGTTCCTCAGGGATCGATCCTTGGTCCATTTTTGTTCTCGGTCTACATCAATGATCTTCCATATTTGGTACATAAAATGTCAGATATAGTTCTGTTTGCCGATGATACATAATTGTTGTTTAAAGTTAACAGAAATGACTTAACGCTGGAACAGCCCAATGAAACTCTAGATATTGTTTCCAAATGGTATCCGGCAAACAATTTAGTTCTAAATGCAGGCAGAACAAAATGTTTACACTTTAAAATGTCTAAGTCATCGCATAATATTAATGTTAATTTACAAAATTCTAATATTACGTTTGAAATTCAAATATATTCTTTGGAATAACTATTGATTCCAAGTGACAGTGGAGAGCACACATTGAAAAAATAGCTCCGAAATTCAGTTCTGCCATTTTTGCAATAGGAAAGATTAGACAGCTGACTGGTGAAACTACAGCTAAATTAGTATATTTTGCATTTACATACTTCCACAGTATCATGTCCTAGGGCGTATTACTGGTGTAATATTACTGGGGATCCGCAGCAGGATTGGAAACAATATTTATTTTGCAAAAACAAGCATTTCGGGCAATCATTAACTTGGGACTTCGCGAGTCGCTACGAGAACTATTCAAGGAGACTAATATTTTGACTTTTCGAAAAACATTAATTTATTTACAAAAAAAATTGACTGTATCTGTAGAATGGGTCAAGGTGACACGCTAGAGGTTCCTATGTTTAGGCTGACTAAAACTAGAAAGTCTTTTCTAAGTAGATGTATAAACCTTTACAATAAAATTCCCAAAAGTGTAACAAAAAAAACGGACGTTAATTTAAAAAACTTATGAAGAAGACATATTACTAGCCAAAGCGCATTACAAAATAGATCATTATACAGAGGACAAAGATGTGCGGAGACAACTCACACTCTGCACTTGCAAACCCCCGGCTATTAAATTCATGATGTAATCGTTTTTTTTTTTTGAAATCTATGAATGACGTTATGTGTAACATTGAAAAAAAGAAAGACCCCAGAGTCCCGTATCGGCTCTTCTCCAAGAAGGTTATCCTTTGAACCGATGCAGACCCTGACGCTCATAAGAGCCCCAAACAAGCCCAAACTAAATAAGGAACCCTTGACATTGACCTTACACCCGATGTATCTTGTATTGGCGGAGTGTATGATCTATCTGACATGACTCCGACAAAACTGTTGTAAATAAGCGGCTTATGGGTGGAAAACTACTCGGTAAGTATTAGTATTTTATAGTTGGAGTATTAGTAAGGAAGATACAACGTTGTTTATACAACGTTATTCATAATTGGCATAACATCCCGGCACCTACCCATGCTAATTTGATCTGATAAACGCAACGGTGAAGCTTTAATGTCAAAATTGAATACCAACAATGTCCATACAAAACTTTAAAATTATTTGTCACGCAATACTTTACGCGACCCTAACTCAGAAAGTCGTTCTTCTCCATTTAATGTATGTTACCCTAGTAATTGCGAGTTCTTTCGATGGCAGCGCTTTTAATAAAACTTGCGCCAATCTACGCAAACTGCGTAGTATCTATCTGTCGCAGTTTCGGATTTAGTAAGACAAATTACCAAGAAGGCTGACCTCACAAATAATAGTTCTACTGATAATTAGAAAACACTTGTATTATAAAAAGATCTGTTATTTTACGATCGGATAAGAGAAATATGTATGCTTGTACCTACATTGTTCGTTGTGACTTTTTATTGGTAATAAAAATTAAGATAATTTCAATAAGTAATATTAAAACAAAATAATATCTTGGCGACCGCGCCGGCGATCGCGGTGCCTTCGACCTTCTACATCCGATCGTTTCACTAAGCTCACTTTTTCATTTAATCTGCTGCTAAATCAATTAAGATAATCGTAGTTCAGTTTTCACGCGTTTGGACGAGGACTGAGTAAATTCTTGCGCAATCTTTTTTTCGCAATTTGATATTTTACGTTAAAGAGGGCGGGGCAACAACGTCCCTAAAAGCATCGTCTGCGCATTATTAGCTAGCAGTCCACGTGGACTACATAATTAGGTTTTCAAAACGTAAACATTTTAAACTGAGTGTTTTATCAAAGCTTTAAATTATTAATTTCTCTATCATTACTACTTGTAGTTATTAAACTGAACTGATTTTTAATATTGCCAGACGATTCTTTTCATTTATATTCATATGATTATAATAAACTTTGTTCGACTTTGAAAACGTTACGGTGAATTGTTTTCCAAAAAATACATAAATGCTGAGATATAACGGTCTGAAAGTTTTTAACTATTTTATGTTTATGATATCAAAACCGTCCTGATACCGAACGAGACCGACCGTACGAGAACCGTACCGAGTCACAATCAATATTTTTGCATAACACAGATTATTGGTTTGGAAATTTATGTTTTGTGACATTTGGTAATTTAGATAGTGTAACAGAAGAGAAATAAAACACGTACGAACACTATTATTAGTCTTAACTTATTTATTCTCCACGTAATTTGTACAGAGTAACAACGCATCAGAGTGCGCACAACGTAAGATAATCAAAGTGAGTGTTCTTCGGTTTATATAACGTCATCCCCTCCATATCGAGCGCGTTAGGATGTGACGTCACCAAAGGTCATTGATAGACTTATTTATTGGATCGGCGTGGCACACCGTGGCAGGGCGTGGCATGGCATGGCATGGCATGGCGTGGCGTGGCGTTACAATAGATATTTTGTTTGGGGTATTATCAATATTTTAGTGAACATAATTTCTACTTTACATGTTTAATGCGTAAAATTAAATGGCTCCAAATGACTTGATTTTACATTAAAAGAATATTTATCGTCTTACTTGTAACGTCCTGCGCAGAAGTCTGTGTGTAGGCTACTAGGTAAAACAGCACAAGTTCATTTATCACAAAGTCACACAGAATACACACAACATTGCTCAATAAAAAACTCAGTAATAAAATGACTACGATACGCCATCACAAGCGTCCACACATATTATCATATCATAAGAACACCGCGTCAGCGTAACTCATATTTCACTTTTTAAGAAACGACTTCACGTTCAAAGGTACAAACTTCCGCGGCGAATTACGCCGTACTTACTTGAGACATCAGAGGTAGCGGCGCCACAGACTGGAAGCCTAGTAGTAAGGCCATGTTCAGACTTTTTTTATTTATTATACTTATTGCTATAAAATATAATAACTATTGCTTGTGACAATACAGCGCATCGCGTAATGTATTAGTTATTGATTTATTGAGTTTCACGGGTTTGCAATCTATTAACATCAATAAATAAGATGAATTAAATAAAAACGATTTAAAAAACGAACATCGATTCGATATAATAGCTTTACTAGTAGTTTCTTATTTGTATTTTATGCTGTATGTTTTTTTTTAATCGTGAATAAATTTCTACTTAATTATTTACTAGTCATTCCTTTTGCGGCTGGGAATCCCAGAAACCTTTTAATGCGTAGCATTAAACTGAACGATAAAGATAAGGCAGCGTCTGCATTAATAATTCACAATAATAAAGGCTCCTGGTAGTACGTTAGTAGGAGGTTATATTTAAAGTGCGTCTTTCCATTGCCTCGATCAGCTGTGCAACAGGGCAGCCACCCATGAGTCCCAAGCAAACTCCTTAAGGGCGGATGTCACCGTTGGAACTAAACGCGATCAGTTCAAGCTGAACGAAGTTTAAGCGTTTAACTGAGTTCAATGCTACTGTTTGCATTTCACCAACAACTGAACGCGATTAAAGCCAAACGTGGTTCAAATTCTGAACGCCCAATTTTCGACGTTCAGCTCTCTAAACGCGTTTAGAGAGCTGTCATTGTCAATTGCACAACTATGTAAACACAATAAATGTTTTTAATAAGTTTTGTTTATTGTTTGCATAGCTATGTGTCTTATGCATAAAACAGGCTGTTTGATGTCGCAAAATAATAAATACATCAAGTTTTTGTTTTAGATTGTGACGATATTTCACGTAAACTTCGTTTTTCTGAACGCGATCAAAATCGAGCCGGTGAGATCGGTTAGACGAAAACCGAGTTCAAAGAAAAAAGAGTTTTACTAAACTTGGCTTCCAAAGCGATCGGTGAAATCGGGTCTTAGTCGACACATCTCCTACAGGTATCACGCCACGAAGCTCACTACATTCTTTTGGGGCATATACACATCATCCCCAAACGAGTTGGGTTTGGGTTGGCCGGGACGTACGGGACATCACGAAATATATATCACATAATAAACAACCTTAACTTAACACTACTCAGATATGTATATTCCGTAATATTGTATTTGTTTTAACTTATATTTTAAATTCACAAAGTAACTAGTTAAAAATTAAACGATTAAATAATAAGATTTATTCACAAAATACCAGCTTCAAGCAAAGCTTGTAAAATTACAAGGAACGTATTAAATTCACTTACATTCAAACACAATTTTTCAATGACTTTGTTCGTAATCGCTATTTAGTAGAAAAACGGTAAATGTAGTTATAATAATATAATTAACGTAAACGTTCGATCAGGCAACTAACACTGTTAATCATATCGCCCCCGTTTCGCTGTATGTAGGCATGAGAATTGAACAAAAGGTGTTTTACAACGCTACAATAAGTGATATAGTTTAAACACTACTATTAAAAAGAATTACAAGTGACATCGTCTAATAATGTCTCGAGACGAGAACAATATAAAGTGCTTAATATACTCGCACCATACACATAATACCCTCGCTTTCTATTTTCTTGACTTTATATTTTGCTATAGCCCCATAATGAGAACTCCTTGACATTAAGGACGTCTTTTATTTATATTATTGAAGTTTTGGACGAATAAAACAGTAAAATTATTATAATTCTTTAACGTAATAAAAATTAGTACATACCAATGGGCTGTCTCTTACGATTTTACCACTTCTGATATTAGAATTCCCACCGATGACTCCAAATAATACGATGAACAGCCAATATAAACCATTTATTTTAAACCACTTATGTTACTTATACTACTATAACAATTTTCAAGCGCGGAGTGCGCGTGCTATGACAGCTCGAACCAGAATGCCCGGCCGTTTACAATCCATCTCCCAGTCACGATCCGATATCGATCAAAATCAATTGACAATCTTCTATCGTTATAATTATTAAGTTAATAAATATCTTAGTGTTTTTAATTCGCAAACACGATAAAAATCAATTGATGATCTTATATCGTTATAATTACGAGTATTAAGTTAATATCTTAGTGTTTTGAATTCGCTAACATATAGTATAAATAGGCAGCTCTTTGACCGCGCCGCTCACCCGGCGGCCGTCTATGACACTTGATAATGCCTCGTTTTGGGGCGAAACACGTGTCGTGTTCTCGACTTCAGTGGTGTATATTATCTAGTGGTAGTATTGTAGTGGTTGGTGGAGGGTACCTGGTGGCGGTATTAGTTTGCTTGTGCACGCTACTGAGGGAGGGCGGGCGGTGCTCTTCAAAAAACTAGGTAATATACACCATTTTTATATTTTGCATGCTGGATCTTAGCAAATTAACTTACTTTCCTTCATTATAATGGATTTCTTAAAAGTAACGCCTGATTCTATTAACTATATAATTCTAGTGTTTTCCCAAATTTTCTAACAGCACAAAGTTCTAATGTATTTTAATATCTTGTAAGTATAATAATAGAAAAGAAAAAACCTTTATTCGGCACAAGAAGATAATACAGTTGAATATGAAAAAATAAAAAACAAAACAAAATTACGTAAAACAAATAGTTCAGTGTCGAAAAAAGGGTTGTCTCAGCAGGTACTGTGTAAGTATGGACACACGGAGCACTGACTTTCAGCCAAAAACCTCTGTATAGGCAAACGGACGAGACTCGACTGTAAAATAACAATTATCTATTGTTAACTGTTTAAACATTTTATTTTTAAAATTAACACAATGTAATTTTAAATATATAAAATGGGTTGATTTGAGTATAAACTAAAGATTATAAAATATATTCTATGGATTAATAATATATTTGTGTATAATATAAAAATAATGGCATTCATATAAATAACAGTCTATAAAAATATTGTTCAAATTGCAAGTATCATTGAGGGAGCATAGACGCATGCGTGAGTATACAACATAACAAAGTAAGAGAACAGTAACCCGATATGTCAGATAAAAGAAACATCCTGAAGATATAAGAAAATAGAAAGAAGAAGTATCAGAAATGCGTTACAGTAATGCTTCTCTGTACACGATATTAGACGTAAAGCTGTCGGGGGTTAAAGATTAAAGTTTCCTGGAATTATAAACACGTGACAAAGCCACATAAAGCTGACCGTGCACAAAACAGCTAGTATTTAGAGATCCTACTACTACTATCACCTGCTCGGCGCCCTGTTAAAATATCTGCTTCTATCATGTTTCGTTGTAAATTGGTCTCTTTTAATCTGGTACCGTTAGCTTTGGTGGGCTTAGATTTCTAAGGAGCATTATAGGTACGCCGACTTTTAAATTTATCTTACGAGTATGTCCTGGAACACTCGGGGATTCTAAAAATTTAACGGGATAGTTGGTAGATTCTTCTTGTTTCATAACTCTGTTAATGGAATACTCTACATTATCCGACGAAATAAATCTCAAAATTTCAGCGCATTATTGCTACGGAATTTATTTCATTGTGCCTGTTACTTAAAACCTAATATACATATATAGCGAAAGAAACTTCGTTCCAACCGGGTGTCTCATGACACCCCTCGTTTTTTTAACGGTCGCCAAAGAACGATTTTAGAAACTATACTCCATATTTAATAACTATAAAAATAATATACTTGTCCGTCTGTATTCAATTAAATAACTTTTCTTTTACTAAATACGCACACTGGACCAAGTCTTAGTCGTAGATTACTGCCGTATGAACCACAAAAATCCAAAACAGTCAGCATAGATTATAGATGATCAGCCAGGGGCCAAATTCACCGTTGCTACAGTAATAGATTGAAAGGAAAATGTCGAGTTTAATTTGTGTTAAAAAAGTAAAGTTTCAGCCTATAAATGTCCCACTGCTGAGCACAGCCCTCTTTTTTTTATTTATTAAAATATATTTAAAAATATAATTTACATTTATTTGTGTTAGAAGTTAATATGGTATTTATTTGCCTTACTTTGGTATGTTCCTGTCTCGATAGATCACTCCTTGCCTTCCGGAACAGCATTCATATAAACAGATAGTAATAATAGAACAGTTATTGCGCCTCATTTCCGTTTAATACGTCTTAACATTATGCATACTAATTTCATTTAGTATAATGCCCTCGGCTTTGCAGCAGCCGCTCTGAGTTATGACCGCTGACAGATTTCATTAGGGGCCGCTGTATGCTACTTAGGCGGAAAATTGGATAGTGGACCAAATTTACATAATATTAAATTTGCCATCATCTATCGGTATTCAAAATTTAGTTAATGGTAGAGTGTGGAGATTACTTTCAATACCCAGAAGATCGACGCACAATAGTCCACGGTAATAATAATAATAATGTGGAGTTGTTGTGTTAGCATTACAAGCATTCTTCTTTATTAACTTGGAGAAAGTTCATTGATTGATGGGTTGGCGAAAACAGTACCAGACATTTCTATATTCTTCTTTTCATTGAAAGGAGTGACGAGACGAGCAAATCGTATACCTAAGTGCTACGGCTGCCCATAACAAATGCTATTTTAGCCAGAACGTTTCTGTGTCACCACATTCTGTGGTGGTAACCACACTGCGCCCAGTAATTACTCTAGTGCCTTTCAAACCGAAACACAGTTATGTTTGCACTCAACTGTTCCACGCCAGAATAACTAGCCCTGTTGTGGTACCTACCTAGATGCTTCCCTGCATACGAGTGCTACCACCAGTACCAGTACCAGTACAATACAATTTTACCTACCAGTACAATTTTGCCCCATAGGCGCTGCTCTCCTCTTTAATATGGATAATTTAGGTTTGGCATAACTGAGATGGCCATTCCAGCGACAACATCACTGTATGAAGTGGGGTCACATATATACACTACCACCACACAGCAATATTAGCATAATTTAAAAAACGGCGCCAAGTTTTATAAATTGTTGCAAATGTTCCGAATGTAACAAATCTGCCGAGCCGTAGGCGCAATATGGGAATGTTACTCATAACTTTCATCCTTAAGGAGAATAATCACGATAATATTTTACTGAAGCAATTTCGCTGAAATATTACGCGTGCCAAACAAACACATTCGCCAAATCTCTTTAATTTGCATAGTTAAAGAGATAAATAAATTGGATGCTGAGGCATGTGCAGAAAGTAATTCGTGGTAAGTAAGAAATTACTTTGAAAGCATGTCTTATGTTTTATACATTTAAAAATAAGATTCGTAAAGCCGTGATGTATGTGACGTCATTAAAAAAATAGAACAGACGGGATGTATAACCCAGAAAGAAAGAAACCATGACGAAAGAAATATATTTTTTTATCTGCTGTAATTCAGACATTTGACAATAAAGGTCTTAAACAATAAGACAATATAAGATTACAGCAACAAAAAGGCATTCGACACAGCAAAATGCTGCAGTGATATAACTGCATCCCTGTTATTCTGTCTGCCCTCAACCAGAATAACTCACGAGCAATCAAATCAAATCATCAAACATTTTAACAAAACACTACAGTAGATCCTCGCTTGCACTGGTTTTAGCGCATACACGGGATGCCTGGGACGGTGAAATGCCACGCACACATAGAATAGGAGCACAAGTAGCAACATGACGCTTCTAATTTGGTGTAGAGAATCAGTGACGCAAACACTGACAACAAGACATCCCATCTTCATCTCCAGAGGGTCCATGATCCTCTGTAGCCACTTAGCAGGTGGATTGTGGTGTGTGTGTAGTCGTTTATCACCCTAAGTTTCATTAAAATAACTTGACGTCACTGGCTGACCTGCACGTGTCGCTCGCAGAGATGGGAACTGAGTGATATATCTTTTGTTTTTCTGATGGAAATTTGTTATAATATTGAATAAGAGGTCTTTCTAGGAGTTTGTGTACAGGAACCGGGAATATTGTCGTGAATTGTAAATCATATATGCCAATCACCGTCAATTATAAAAAAAAATCTTTGTATAAAACAGCAGTGACACCGTGTCGTTTTTTGTACAAAAAAAAAGAAATGAATTTTATGTGAAACTTATTTACTCTGTGTACTGTGTAGAATACAAGCGACATCAAACTTAACCTAATAGCGCTACAAGTTCTTAATTGCAAGAATTTTCAAACCCTCGGATATTTTAAATATGATTGTGTGCCTCTGAGCATAATAAAATGTATGGAATTCAAACAATTCCGGCGAGTTGTTCAAACAAAATTTAATTTCACTAGTCACAATAGTTTAATAGTTTAATTCGGCCAATTCAACCTCTAATATACTCGATTGTGAGCTCGCAAAGTCAATTATAGGAAGGCCAATTTGTTGGCAAGTAGTTTACTAGATTTTCAAATTTCTACGAACCTCTGTGGGTTGTAAAAAGGTTAATATTATAAAAACATTAGTCTTATGTTGGATTCGCGTAATATTCCTGTGCGAAATTAATATTATGGCCTAGAGATATTTCTTCCGGGTTTGTGCTATCGTAAATGTACACATCTAACTTCTTTAGGATTTGGACGTAGCCTCTGCTCCAAGCGAAACCGAGTAAAGGCCATTAGCATTAGCACGTGGCACGTACACCAAGTGCGTTCAGCCAAAGAACCCGTAATCCCAGTGGAGGACGCCAAAACCAATATCCGCCTGTCGGCTGCTGACATTGAGGTTGTCTTACAAAATCGATAACCGCATACTTCCTGCTGGACATTAGTGGCCCTGAATTGAGTATCTGATGGCGGACAAAATACGGAAGGTTCTCTCAGGTCTGAACGTGCAGATTAGTCGTCAGGTTAGGCGAAAACGGCACATCGAGTTCGGCTAAGGGACCTCGACGATGCTATCTGCCTTGCGTGCGGTAGCGAATGCCGAGGTGGGAGTTTAATTGGTAGACGATATTAAAGTCAGGGGAGTCAACCCACCAGTACGGTGAATGCTAGGTGCAATGCTCGATAACAACAGTCCGCAATGTTCACGATCGACGGAGCTGTTAGTCAGCTCGGGTCGACTTGTTTTAGGTGGTTGGAGTAAGAGCATGTCGGCAGCAGGTGCCAGCACCGGAATTAAAATGTAAATTGTCATCTGAGCCGTCCGCCCTACGTGAACCCTACGGTGAAGGTAACTCTAGATCCGGACCTACTGACGAGTATTTACTTCGTGTCGTATTTACGAGGGTCGGTCAAGTCTCTCTGTAGCCCCCACCATCGTGGAGGTGATAGGATGAGATGGGGGTGACCGTACAGGAGCAGTAAGGTAAGGTTCTGAGGTGGTCTTCCCCTTGAATGGGTTCTCGCCTAGTCGTGAACCGGTGGTTTGAGCCGGGAAGACTAGTGCTTTCGAGTGCAAGTTTCCTGGCCCCGTGGCCTCCGCGTGGCGGACTCGGGGGGTCCGCTGCGCACACCAAAGCCATGGCCATGTTAGAAAGCGCGTCGCGTGTTCCGGCGCACCTTACTAGGAAGGAGACAGTGTTACGACCGCCTGACGGCGGGTACAAATAAACACAACAAAAAAATGTTACAATTATTTATTATAAAATAAAGAAAAGAAAAATCTCAAATCAAAGAAAATTAAAATAAATTAAATAATTAAAATGATCACTAAGTTTCTAGATATAACTACACCGGGGTGTGGATCCTAAGCACAGGGGAGTCTTCTGTCTTTAAAAACCTATGTGCGCTGGGAACTTATCTTGGGACTGTTCGATCTGTGCAGCTCGTAGTTCACAATCTGTGCGGTGGACCTGCAACCCGTAGTTTACAATCCGTACAGTGAACGCGCAACTTGTAGTTCACTATCCGTACGGTGGACCCCCAGTCTCCTGGAACGCGTCGAAATCACACTTATAGCGCGAAAGATCCGATACCCAGGCACTAGGTGAGACCAGGAGTGAGCGTCGGCATCTTTCGCGAAGCAATTCAAAAATTATCCGGAATGGAGTGGTGACATTTAGGTCCGGTTAAAAAATAATTTAATGAAAATCAAATAAAGGAAATATATTTACCCAACCCAGAATCAAACCCCAAACTGTTTACATGTCGGACAACCACCATTCCACTACGCTATGAGGTACAAAAGAAAGATTACATTTTACTTATACGCAACTACCGGCATTCTATTAATAATGGAAATGTAATAAAATTGTCATTTTTAGCTTGTTATTTTTATCTGGTTAATATTAGAAAACATAACATTACTAGGGAATCATAATTTAAACTTATATCTATAACAAATTATTACACTACAATTCTAATATTCAGTATTACATTGGTCTGATACTATACAATACTAGGATTTTAGTGCAAATATAATATTTGCCGTCGTGACAATGAGAAATTATGTTTTTTACCATTTTCCTAACAAACAATGTTTTAAATATTAACTGAAACGCTGAATGATATATTCAACAGATACGAATTTTAGAGCATTATGATGTGGTATGTGTATTAGCTCTTAATGCAACAACAATTACATTGTTTTTTTTTTTATATATACTAAGTTAATAATCAACTGATGGCCATATAAATTGGCAGTGGACAGCAAGCATGTTTGTGGATGGACCTGGCTTTGTATTACAATTTAAGCCAAGGTATATTTCGTCCATTATATAAATAATGACAATTTAACACTTATGTGAGTTTGCACGGATATTTATTTGAAACATAACCACATTACTGAAAGTACTCAAACATTATTGTGCATGAACATATTTAATACTTATCGGAATTATTAAAAGTTAAGGTTATGTTTTACTAAATTCAAGATACTGTCGTCACATTTCGCCACGTTGTTAACCACTAGAATTAATCCAGATACGAAAAAGCAATTAACAGCAACCAAACCTATTGGAATTAATTATATTAAACTTACCAAGGGGGGTGAAAATTGATGCAATCTGCTTTAAATTTTCTTCTTTATTTTAGTATAGCACTTATTTTGCTGATTTTCAAAATGAGAATAAATAATCACGAATATTGATTACGTACAGTTGTCGTGCGAACTCTCTGGCGTCGAAAATTGTTTCCTACCTGCGCGTATTTGTTTTTATATCGGGATGGCCTACCTCCTCCCTGAGGCGACAATGAGTACTCTCAGACTTCTAGAACTTTCGAATGAGACGAGATGGAGATATGGAAAGAACGGTTCAACCGAAGGAAGTCACGCCCTAAACTATTGTTTATATTCTAGAAAATGCTTGTGCTACTGAGATAGCAATAATCAAACCGAGCGAAATGGAATCATTTTCGGATAGTTGACCCGTTGTTCGCTATTGTATTTTTTCTCGATCTTTCTACGAGTATGTTGTGGGCGTTTGTTATTAGATGTTCTAGAAAGAATCCGACTTCCGGTACCAACGAATACCTTATATGGACATTACGATGCTATCACTAGTTAAAGCGCGCGGTTTCCATTCGTTTGTAACAACTAGAATTTTGTTTGTTTGTATGTAATGAATTTATATTTTTATTTTATATTTTAGAACCTTGTTACGACGTAACAACAGGAGAGGAGTTGTCCTCTCCCGAGGAGGGGCCGATGATAGGCGGCCGGCGCCCGTGGGGTCGGCGGTGCGGTGTTGGTGGACTGCTGGGGGGAGGAGTGAGTCGGCACTGCTCACCCTGCCCTTCGCAGCCGAGGTGGAGTCGCGGGGGAAGAGGAGTGTAGGTGTTGCGTTGCCTCTCTCCCTGTCCCCCGCGACTTTGGCGGGGCCGCACCGCAGTTGCGGCGATTTGGTGGGGCCGCGGGGGAAGAGGAGTGTTGGTGTGTCGTTGCCTCTCTCCCTATCCTCCGCGGCCGTAACGTGGTTGGCGACGGAGTCACAGACCAGATCCGTCGCAGGGGCTAAGAAGACTATTGCTTCCAGTGTAAGTTTCCTGGCCCCGTGGCCTCCGCGTGGCTGACTCGGGAGGGTCCGTTGCGCACACCAAAATGGAGGCTGTGTTGAAAGGCGCGTTGCGTGTTCGGGCGCGCCTTACTAGGAAGGAGACAGGGGAAGATTGTCCTGTCCCGGTGGGGTCGCGGATGTGTGCGTGAGCGTTCCCGTGGCCCTGCCAACATGCGGCGATGGCGGAACACCATGGGGTTTTAGTCGGTGCAAGTCCGACATAACCCGTTCGTACCCGTGAAGGCGGGTATGCGTTAGGCATTTCCCCATGTAAAAAAAAAGGTTTGGTTAGGTTAGGTTTTTTCTTTTTTTTCTTTGGAAACCAAAATGAAATTGCTAACGGTATACAATTTCAAGTTGGGTATAGCTTTTAGATTTTTTTTTTTGAACGATTCTTTCACTGTGAAATCCGAGTTTGTTACTTTTATTTTTCTTTGATGACATTTACAAATATTTACGTATAATTATAAATTACAATATAAAGAGATATCTGAGTAAAATTAAGAAAGAAAAGAGAAAGAAAATTAAAAATTATTATGATATCTTAAACTATAAGTACTATCTTAAAATAGAATCAGCTATTTACAAATTGTTTAGTTTACTCGGTTATTAACTAACGAGTAGGCGTGTAATTTTTAAGTATTATTGAATTTTATAAGATTTCTTATAATATGTTCAACATGGTTCATAAATGATGTTGTTGTGCTTTCTTTAGTTATAATGTCACGTAAGTTATATGGATATTCGTGGTCGGTTCTAGTTTTATTAAATTTAGGGCAAGCTCGGATGAGGTGTTTGATTGATTGAAGTGTTACGTTATCACATGGACATTGATTGTTATCGACTATTTTAAATCTATATAAATATTGCTTGTGATATCCATGGTTTGTGAGAATCTGAGTAAAATAGAAATTGGATTTTAAAACGTTTAGTACTTCTTGCAGAGAATCAAATGTCGGGCACCATTGTTTTGTAAAAATGCAAGTGTTTCAATCAAATCATTGGCAGCTTGCTGGCTAGTTGCACGGATTTTAGCTTTCAAGTATTCGTTAAGGAATGTTCTTGCTGAATCTGCGCTGTTTGAAGTGAAATCTCCTCCGCGTAATTTAACAGTCGATGGTGGCTGAGCAAGTGGTTTAGTTTTAAGTAATTTATTTGTAAGCGACCAGACATCATCCTTACCTTGTTTGCTGCAGAATTCCTTAAAATGTGAAATGGAAGCATTACTGAGGGCTTTGGAATATGCAGCTTTTAGTTTGTTTCTTTTTTACAATTGTTTTGGAAAGGGATTGATTTCGACGTTTTAATTGATGGATCGTGTGATGTTTGTGGATCAAATCTTTTTTCATAGCTTCCAATTCGTCATTCCACCAAGGAATCCGCGTTGCTTTTCCCAATGCACGGGGCAGGAGATTGTCACAGGCATTTTGTATTGCTGACGTCATATCTTGGATGTAAATTTCCAACTCTTCTTCATTAAGTTTACGTGAACTGTACATATTTTTTTATTTATTTCTATAGAAAACCTTTCGAACAAGGCTTCCCATTTGACTCTTGAGGTATTATATTTAAAGGTCGAGAGCTTTTTGTTCTTTTTAATATTATGTTGATTTAGTATGAAGTTGAATTGTATAGCATTATGATCGGAGGAGGGACATATATCCAAATTGACATTCCAGTCATTTATATGGTTAGCTAGAGCATTGCTGGTTAGTGTCAGGTCTATGATAGTCCCGATGCATTCCATGCGTGATTGTTTCAAACGTTGGTGTACGGCCATTGTTGCATATGTCTAAATCATACGAGTGTATGAAATTAGCGATTATGTTTCCTCTCTTATTACTTGTTTTAGCATTCTAAAGGGTATGCCATCCGTTGAAATCACCTCCAATTATATGACACGCATCTTTAGTCTTTTGTAAAAATAAATCAAGTTGATCGAGAGTGTTGTATTCATCATTTCGGGGTTCTATGTACACGCTAACTAAATAAATTCTTTTTCTGTACTGAATGACTTATCTTTAATTAGAATACAAGATTTGACTGGGCGGTTAGTTTGACACTGGTTCGTTTAGTTCTGCGCCTTGCTGCATCTTCCCAGATTGCACTGTACAAATTTAAATTCGTTAGAGATTTTTGCTGCTACATTTCGGTTATTATTAGGAATACGTGGGGTTTTTGAAAAGTAACGTTGAGTTGGTTTAGTATGGGAGCTAGTATCCATAATCGGTTCGTTCAGCAGCTCGCGCAATCATTCTTCGGACAGTGGGGCATGCATTTGAAGTAGCAGAATGTTGGGTGTCTCTGTCGGATTTAAACTTTTGATTATGTGTGTCGCAGTTGTAGCAGCATAGCTTGTTTTGGTCTTGCATCAGAGGACAGTTGAAAAATGTATGTGTCTATGATGCACAGTAAGAGCACGGTTGTATTTCTGATGTACAGAAGTTTTAGGTATGGCCAAACTGCAGAAATTTGAAACATTGAACGTGGGTGGAGAATTCCTCTAGATAAATTTTTGGTGATCGATGTTAACGCGTTCCATTTTAATTATATTTCTCGAGATTATCGGTGTGACTACAAGGACAGCATTGTAAAGTTTTTCATTTTTGTTTTGACGTTGGAAACGCAGTACAATGTCGGAGTCAGTTTGGACTAAATCGTTGATTGATACATTTTGACATTTTTTAAAATCAGCTATTTACAAATTATTTACATTGATTATATATAACGAAAAGGTCTGAGTTGTTTAAGTATTGTTAAATTCTTTTAAGTTTTTTATTATATATTCAAGGTGCTGCGTAAACGATACTACTGTGCTTTCTTTTGTTATAACTTCCGGTAAATTGTATTGGTCTATTTTTAACGCGGATGAGGCTACTTCGTGGTCGGTTCTACTACTAGTAAATTTTGGGCAAACTTTGGGAAAACTTTTTTTTCTTCTTATATTTATTTTTTATTGCTGCATCTCATATGCTTGCTTTTCTTTTATTTTTGTTCTTTTTAATATTTTTTCTTTTTTTTCTGGTTTACAATGTCTTACTATAATTTTTACACTTCATAATCTACTATACATACTTTTCTACGCTTTTTCTTACTTAACATATACTTTTATCCTTATTTCTACATATAACAATCTCTTTTTCTGATATCTTAACTCATACATTTACTTTTGGTCTGCCGCCTTAACATCATTGCTTCTGTTGTAACATGTTCTCTATGTTTTATTTTACTGCATTGTTATTGCTTATCTTATATATTATGTCTTACTAATTAGCTTACATTACTATTTTCTTATCACTATTAACATGTTTTTAAAGGTTTCACATTAATTTTTATATACTTTTATCTTGTCTTTTTTACAAACTTACCTTTTACATTAGTCATTACTTGCTACATTGATTAACTATGTATACTTATTTGATATTTTCCTATTTTACTTATATTACTATTAATTTTTTGACTATTGACATATATGCTTATCATATGTCTCTACGTCTCTTTTGGTCCCTTATTTTTGTTTCCTACTTTAGTTGCTATATCTTTACAGTATGCTAGAAATTTATTTCTGGTTTCTTTGTTACTGACTATTCTATGAATATTGTTTACTTCTATTTTTATACTATGCTCTATTTCCAGTTCCAATCTCTCCCTCCCGTACACCGGACATTCGACAATCAGGTGGACGACTGTTTCCTCTTTACAAGGATCACAGACACACAACGGACTCTCCTTGCATTTGAAGCGATGCAAATACTCGGAAAATCCGCCCTGCCCCGTCATCACTTGTACCAGTACCCTATCCAGTTCTATCTTCCTTACGACAGAATATGCTTCGGTGGCGTCCGGGAAGAAGATTTTGGTTACTGATGCAGTCCCTCCATCTTTATAACGCCGGTTCCATTCGTCAATCGACTCCATACGGATTTGTCTCTTGACGAATGAAACCGGACATTTTTCGTAATCCGGTCTTCTTTTTAGCTTAAGAGCAGCTTCTTTAGCCAACTCATCCGCCCTTTCGTTACCCGTCATCCCCGCGTGTGCCTTAACCAAATAAAGCTGTACTCTACCCTCATTATCTTCAATCACGCTAATATTTTTCCTAATTTCTACTGCTAAGGGGTGAGAAGTATTGCTCTGTGTGATTGTTTGCAGAGCGGATCTGGAGTCGCTGTAGATTTTACAGCTAGATCTTGGGCTCTGTAACCTGCAATTTGTGGCCTCTAGAATGGCAAGTAGTTCCGCCTGCTATACGGTGCAGAAGTTTCCCAATTTTAATTTCTTGGTACTTGTCTCCGCGGCGTCTTTCCATATTGACAACGCCGCGCCGACTTTCCCTTCAATTTTACTGCCATCAGTAAATATATTTATGGCTTTGTCGATGGGTTGGTCCACCTGTGCACCGCCCTCCAAGCATATAAATCCAAGTCCGCTCTGCCTCGCTGGATGTGGCGTCTCTACATAAGGCACTCTATTTTCAATCTCCCTATCTCCTACTACCCTCTGAGAAAAACCATTCTTCACCTCATATAGTGAGGCAGCTTCTCGGACTCTAATGTCCAGTGGAAGCAGCCCGGCCAGTAGAAGAGCCGAATGCAGAGACACCGTTCTGTACGATTTTAAAATTTTTTGTACAAAGCCTCTCTGTACTGTGTCAAATTGCTTTTTCACCATTACTTTATTTGTGGAAGGCGACCATGCGCTCGCTGCATACATAATCACCGGCTCCATCACCGCAGTATATATGGTCCTGACAACCTCGGGGTTCAATCCCCAGTGAACCTTTGCGGCTCTCGACAAGTGGCCCTACTAGCTTTGTGCCTTTCGGCACACATTTTTCACATGAGTGTTAATTGTTAGCCGGTCGTCCAGTGTGAGGCCGAGTATTTTTATTTCACGGGATAGCTCAATACTTTCCCCGCCCATGTTTAGAAGACCATTGCTTTGGTTTTCTGCGGTGCGAACTTTAGCTTATTTTTGACTCCCCACCGCCGAACATGTGCAAGGGCTGCATTTGCCCGCGTCTGTACTTCGAATGCGGTGTTCCCCGAGAAAATCAGGACCACATCGTCGGCAAAAGCCTGACAATAGTCCCCTCTTTTTTCTAGATCCTTCAATAGTGGGTTAAGCAGAAGGTTCCAAAAAGTTGGCCCGCCTATTTATCCCTGCACACACCCCTTTGTCGTACTCTTTATCCACTCCGTCCCGGCATACCTGATGCGCACTATCCTATCTTTAAGATAGCTATCAACCAGGCGCCTCAGGTTTACCGGGCATTTTGTTTCTGCCAGTCTGCATCTTATGGCTGGCCACCATGCATTATCGAAGGCTCCCTCTATGTCCAGCGATACCAGCACTATAAGCTTTTTGTCAAAAAGCCTTGCTTTAATGTGTCGCATCATGTCATAGAGGGAGTCCTCGGTACTGCGCTGTGGCATAAATCCATACTGCCGATCACTTATTTGTGGAATGATATGCCATCTAATACGTCTGATTAACATCTTCTCAAATATTTTCCCCAAGACTGGCAGTAACCCTATGGCCGCGTTACATATTCTACGTTTAGTTCTTAGAACTTCCTTTTGAAGTATAGTGAGTTCCTCGTTCCACCAGGGCAACCCCTGGCATTTTTTGACACTTACTTTTTTAATATTTTTGTTGCAAACTTCTACAATGGTACCAGTATACTCCCCGATAGCCGTATCGAGTTCTTCTGTTGTAGTTATGTTTTGTATTTCAGTTTTTATTAAATTTTTACTCCGCCAACTCTGGGTAAGATTCTCACGAGTCTTACTCCAATTTGCGTTTTTCGTATTATATTTTCGAGTTGTTCTCCTAATGGCATGTCCTACTGATTTTGTTAAGTTTATGTCAAAAAGGATCGCCCTTTGGTCCGAGTTAATCACATTTTCCGCAAGCCGCCAGTTATCTGCTCTTCCAAAAAGGTCCGTCGAACAGGTCGTCACGTCCACGCAGCTAGTGTATCTCTTCCCGCCTCTGATGGTATCATATGTGGGCTCGGTTCCCCGGTTTAACAAATGCAGTTCCAGTTCATCGAACGCAGCTGCTGCATCCATTCCTCTACTATCCACATGTCGACTTCCCCACCACGTGTTCCATGCATTGATGTCCCCTCCCAATATCACGTTTCTGGTTCCTAATCCCTCTACGGCTGCCTTTATGTCGTCCAAATATGGTTGGATAGGTTTATCACCCTCAAGATGTACAGAAATCACTCCTATTTCCCAAGCCTTCGTTCTTAATTTTGCAACAGCAATGTTCTCTGTTGTTAGACTGGGGAATTGGGTGACATCTAGTGTGTTATCGAACAGTACAATAGCAGCCTTTACTACCTTTTCGGAGTTTTGGTTTCTTAAGCATTGTACTGTACTCACACCCGGGTGCTGTTTCATTTGACCTATCCGTCCAATGTATGGTTCTTGAACCATTGCAAACGTCAACTTCTGGTTGGTCGCTTCCATAATTAGCTCGGCCGTTGCTATCTCGCATCTTTGAAGGTTGGCCTGGATTACGCGATACTGGGAGTTGCTGCTATTGGTGTTGGTGCCACTGATCCCCGAAACAACCTCAGCAATAGGCTATGGAAGATCTCGCCAGTATCTCCCATTTCCTCCTTACCGGGCAGTCCGAGCTGAACGCATTATGATCCCTTCTATCCACTTTTGCCTTTGCGCAGTTTCGGCAGTTTGGGATGTCACCAGAGAGCCATTCAGAGAACTGCGACTTCAAATGCGGACCTCCACAGTGACTGCAGACATCTACTGTCTCGGTACATAGTCTCTTACTATGTCCGTATCCCAGACAGCGTGAGCACTGAATAAGAGGCGATTGGTCAGCTACTCTTACTCGTTGGAGGTCTACGTGCACAGCTTCCGCCTCTGTGAGGCGACTCCATATTTGTGGAGAGACTTTCAGTACTACGTGTGATGTGAGTGGGTTCCTTGTTCTTTTTCTATATTTCACCTCCATTCTTTCAGATTCTCCACTGATATCTCTTAAGAGATGCTTATTTTGGACTTTTAATGCCTTTATGATGTCCTCGTCGGTGTTATATTGCATTACATCTTTGAGAATAATCAGTGGGTCCTTGTTTTTAATCTCTTCCACGTTTAGGTCGCTTCGCATAAACATTGCTCACATATGAGTCGATGCAGAAAATATCGCAATGGCAAACATTGAGAAGTTGAAACGTTAAGATTGAGATAGATTTTTATACACAAATACAGCTATAATATATCTAGATATAAACGTTGTTTACGTTTAATATTTACATTGTTTCGCAATTATGAGTAATATTAAATGGAGCTTAAGTAAGATATATATTTACATTAAGAGGAAATAATAGATTCTAAATTAGGAAACAGAATGTATATACAGAAAACAAGACTTAACATAACTATATATCTATTTATAATATACTAAAATTTTAACATTAAGTACTTATAAACTAGGTAAAATAACTAATTATTGTTATAAATATTATAATACGAACGAAATCTCTGATTAATATGATATACGAAATGAGAATTGGAAGCAGACTATTCAGTTTCCTGGATTAATAGTGCTGCTATTGTTAAAGTCTTTTAATTTATTTACAATACAATTTACATGAGCTTTAAATGTTTCTATAGTGCTTTCTTTACTTATTACTTCTAGAAGAGTATACGGTGCTACCCTCAAAATAGTACATGCGATATCATGATTCAAGTTTCATCAAGTTTGAATCAGATGTTTCATTGATTGGGTAGTAGAGTTGTCGCACGGACACTTATCGTCAGTTGTTATTTTGAAACGAAACAAATATTCTTTATGATAACCATGATTGCTGAGAAACTGTGTTATTGCAAAATTAGGTGTAAGTGCTTTTACTATAAGGGTGAGTGTCGTGTACGTGGGGCATAATGATTTTGTGTATAAACATTTGTTGTCTTGATTGTAAAAATTTTCCATTTTGCTTTCGGTATTTTGACGGTTAATATATCTGACGCTACTCATTGGAAATTTTGCAAATTCAAAGGACCGATGTGAGGCTGCTGCGCTTTTAGCTGCAGTGTCCGCTTCTTCATTGCCTGAAATTCCTGAGTGCCCTTTTACCCAGAAAAATTTAATTGATATTTGAAGTATTTCGCACTGATGTAAGGCCTCGTGTATGGACACTACTAAGGAGTTATGACTGTCAGGATTGGTGATTTCTTGGAGCCCGGATTTACTGTCAGAGAATATGTATACTGGAGTGGTTTTATTCTCCACTACCCACCGACAGGATTGCATAATGGCCAGTAACTCAGCTTGGAATACTGAGCATGCATTGTGCATTTTATATTTTCGGGTTATTTTACTTCCATCTGGTTTATGGATGACCATAGCGGCTCCAACTTTGTCATCATACTTGCTACCGTCGGTGAATATGCGAACAACGCTCTGTTCGGTGATTTTTGATGCGTCACTCGGTGAAAGCTCTGCCTGGTATTTTATTGGTTTTCGCAGTGATGGGTGTAAGAGATTTTTAGGTTCAGCAGGTGCATCGAGGGTTATGTCTTTGGGGAAGTATTGTGAAACTCTAGTAATTCTGGTGCGTTCGTTATCTGCTGTTTCCTTTATTTTAGCTGGAAGTGGACTTAGCTGGGCGAGAGAGATACAAGCCACAGTACTCAGCGTTCTGAAACCTCTTATAATTCTGAGGGCGAAGCCACGCTGCATCGAAAGCAGCTTGTCATTGACGCATTTGTATTCGATGGCAGACTGCCAGACAGAAGCCGCGTAGCAGACAATCGGTTCAATGACATGCCTATAAATTATGTTAATGTTCTCTGCGTGAATGCCCCAGGTCGGTTTGATGAATATTATTAATTTGCTATACAATTTACGGGTTTTATTTAGGATGTAATCGATGTGTTTGATGAATTTCAGTCTTTTGTCTATTATTACTCCGAGAACTTTAATTTCATTTGAAAATTTAATTCCATGTCCTGACATACGCAGTTCGCATCTGACAGCTTTACTCGTAAACGCGATTGCCTGCGTTTTGGAAACTCCAAATGTGAGTTTCATGTCCCGATCCCAGTCAGTTATGATTCTTAAAGCACAGTTAACGTTGTGCTGTAGATCCTTAATGTTTTTGGCATGTGCCAGCAGTAGTATGTCATCAGCGAAAGCTTGGACTGAACATCCGGGTGGCATCTCTGAATCTAGGAGCTCGTCTAATATAAGGTTCCATAAGAACGGACCACAGACAGAGCCCTGTATACACCCTTTAGTCAAGATTTTGTTGACCGAGCAGTCGCTGAAATTGATGATTGCTGAACGATGTTGGAAATAGCTGTGAAGAATTGTATAAATATTACGAGGACAATTAATTTTGTGGAGCTTTCGATATATGGCTGGCCACCAAGCGCAGTCGAATGCAGCTTGTATATCAAGTGACACAGCAACTACCTGCTCTTGGTTGGCTATGGCTTGTTTGGTTTTATGGATTATGCTTGTAAGGGCGTTGACGGTGGAAGTTTGTTCCTTAAAGCCAAACTGTGCGGGATTAAAAAGATTGTTTTTTTGTGCATAAAGTATGATATTCTACGGGTAATAAGCTTTTCCAGTAGTTTTCCAAACACATTAATCAGACCGATGGGACGAAAGGAAGATATATCTGAATAATCGTCTCTATTGGGTTTTGGGAGAATTTTAATCAGCGACGGTGGACCAGTTTTGATGATTCTGTTGGTTACGGACCAGACGTCCTCCTTCCCTTGCTTTCCACAGAATTCTTTGAAATTTCTAGAAGAGGTCTCCTTGAAAACTTTCGAGTATGCTGTTTTGAGACGTTCTTTTTCTCGTATAGCATCTTCGAGTGGTTTTTTCTGGCGACATAGCTTTTGTAATTTATGATGATTGCGTATTACCTCTTTCTTCAGGCTTTCTAGTTCGTCTGTCCACCATGGGCAGCGATATTTTCGACCTAGAGACTTCGGGATTAGATCATCGCAAACCGTCTGCATAGTCGATGTGACTGAGTTGATGTAGTCCTCTAGTTCGGCCGCTTGCAGCTGTTCCACAACGACATGGCTAGGTAGATGTTCCGTAATTTTTTCCTTAAACGACGTCTCTAGTTCATCCCATTTTGTATGCTGTGTGTTATATTTGAATGTTGTGGTTTTTTTATTTCTTAAGGTATGTCTTTCACCAGAGAGGTCAATAGAGAATGTCACTGTTCTGTGCTGCGAAGACGGACAAATATCAGGTTCGACCCTCCAGTCCGTCACCCGATCATATACGGAACTAGAAGCTAGGGTGATATCAATGAAGGAGTGACGTATTTGACCATGTGTAGTCGTTTCAAAAGTGGGTGTATGACCTTTGTTACACAAGAACAAGTCATTGCCATATGCCATATTTACCACGTCATTGCCACGAGAGTTTGCCCGATCGCTACCCCATAAGTAGTGCCAGCCGTTAAAGTCACCACCTATTAACTGATTGGAGGTGCTAGTCATTTTCAAAAAGTTTTCCAGATTTATAAGGGTGTTCTTTTCGTCGTTATCGGGTTCAACGTATACAGACGCGATGTACAACCTTCCGCCTCCGGTGTTCAGCTGTACAACGCATAGATTTGCTGTGGAGTATTGGGATAAGCCCAATACGGAAACACAGCTTGGTTTTGTAAGGATACATGCTTTAACCCTGTTGCCATTAGGGAACTGAAAAATATTAATACCTGGGATAGGTTTAACAATATTTCCGGAGCCAACGTATGGTTCGGAAACTAATGCTACCTGGTATTGACTGGCCATGAATGAGAGAGTAAATTCGTGAAGACTGATCTTAGATTTATATATGTTGCACTGTAGTATATTTAGTTTGTTGTTATTATCCATAATCGATGCGTGATTGAATTTTCTCATACATGGTTCGCAGTCTCGGGCAAGACGATGAAGTGGCCGTATGTTTGACATCTAGCTTCGTATTGTATTTGCTATTGTGCGTGACACAATTGATGCATCGAGCGCTGTTGGGTTTCAGTTTATCTGGGCAGTTGTATGTTTCATGTGAGGTGTCAGCGCAGAAGGCACATGGGTTCTGGTCAGACGAGCACTTATTTTTTGTGTGCCCAAATTGATAACATTTGTGGCACTGTAAGAACGGTGAAAAGTTCTCAACATATATGCGCTGATGGTCAATGGCTATTCTAGCCATACTTACCATTTTGCGCCAAATCACGGGTTGGGTTCGGAAAACAGCATTGCAAAGTTTAGGGCTCCTATTGTTTCGCTTGAAGCATAATTTGAAATCATCATGCCCCGTGATGAGGTCGGTGAGTTCGGTATTCTGAATTTTTATCAAGTCCATCAATTCCTCGGCAGGGACGTCCGTCGAAATTCCCTTGATAATAACCATCGGCTTTAGTTTCCGTGCAGGCTCGGCCGTCACCTCGGGGGAGTCTGTCAGTCGTTTGAGAGTATCGTCCCTTTGCTGTTCGTTGTCGAACTCTACTCTGACTTTATTGTGAGATCCGGAATTTCCTCGCGAACGCATGCGACGATTTCGTCTTTAAGCTCTGCTAGTACGGGCGTTGGCGGAATTGTTGAAACGGTGTTCAAAACCCGTGAAGCGCGTCGAATCTCCTCTACCGCGATACTGATACGGCGTTTGTTGGCGGCAGTGACGCTCTTCCCTTCTGTTACTGCTGTGTTGATGCAAGCAGTCAGCTTACTGATTACCTCCTGATACGCTTCCATGCTTACCACCTCTTCGGCGGTAGCCGGGAGGGTTGGGATTTCAGTGGCGGAAGGAGCCATTATTAGTTTGCTTTAAAGACGTTAAAGATAACTCAAAATTATTTAAGTATGCGATGATAAAATACTGATTAATATGTGAAGGAGTCGTAAAGTTGATTGAACAGAGGGCGATTTATAACAAGTAACACACAAGGAAAAGGTGCGAAATAAAACTAATAGCCAAAAGAAGAAAAACAAAAATAAAGTTTAGTGCAGTTGTCGAAATCCACTTAAGTGAGAGAAAGTGGGTGGGCGAGGGGGCGATTTTTCTCTAAAATCGCGGTTATTTGTTTCAGATATCGCCGGGAATGACGTTTCTGGTGCAGGGCGGACCTGCTGGGAGTCAAATCAGGTAAGAAATAGAAGATTTCGAGCAATTCGAAAATGCTTAGGAATTACGTTAGTATGAAAACTGGAAATCTTTTATTTATATGTGAAAACAGCACAAAATGGCTGTGAAAAGCTTATAATACGATTAAGACTAATTAATACTAATGATATAATATGATACAATGTGTTTAATGACTAAAATTGTGGTTGCAAATGGTGAAATTCGTTAAAATTCGTAAGAATTCGTTTTAGGTTAGGTTAGGACTTTCCCCTGGATCTTGCTGCCATCAGTATAAATTTTAATTCCTTCACTGCTCTGCTGGTCCATTTGTGCACTATCCTCCAGGCAACTGAATTGCAGCCCCACTTGCTCCGCTGGATGCGGCGACTCCACATACGCCACCTGTCTCTCCACCTCCCGATCCCCGACTACTTGCCGAGAAAAACCTTTCTTTATTTCATAAAGCAAGGCTGCTTCCCGGACCCTAAGGTCCAAAGGAAGCAGTCCGGCAAGCAGCAGAGCCGAGTTTAGAGACACAGTTCTGTATGCTTTAATTATTTTCTGCACGAAGCCGCGTTGCACTGCATCGAGCTGTTTTTTAATATACAGCTTTTCTGTTGCTGGTGCCCATGCGCTGGCCGCGTACATAATGACTGGCTCTACCACTGCTATATAAATGGTCCTGATTATCTCAGGGTTGAGGCCCCAATGAATCTTTGCAGATCT
The DNA here is from genome assembly GCA_019845155.1 of Luehdorfia chinensis. Lineage (NCBI taxonomy): Eukaryota > Metazoa > Arthropoda > Insecta > Lepidoptera > Papilionidae > Luehdorfia > Luehdorfia chinensis. The sequence goes on along the minus strand of JAHVAK010000355.1, from coordinate 26,908 downwards.
CACCAGCTGACTGTACAGGCTTTGTACCTTACGGCACACATTCTGCACATGTGTGCTGAATGTTAGCCTGTCGTCAATGGTGAGACCGAGTATTTTTATCTCGCGAGACATTTCAATGCGCACCCCACCCATACTCAGAATTGGAGAATCGTATTTAAGCTTCCGCGTGATCACCATCGCTTTGGTTTTTTGCGGGGCAAATTTGAGCTTATTTCGGACTCCCCAACTCCGAACACGAGCGAGGGTCGCATTGGCTCGCTCTTGTATTTCAAGTGCCTCATCCCCTGAGAAAACCAAGACCACATCGTCTGCAAACGCTTGGCAGTGTTCCCCCGCTCCGGTAACCTCCCTGAGAAGCGGGTCCAACAGAAGGTTCCAAAATGTTGGACCTCCAATCGAGCCCTGCACACACCCCTTCGTCGTACCCCTCTTGTATTCCGCGCCTGCGTACCTCACGCGTACCACTCTATCTTTAAAGTAGTCATCCGTGAGGCGCCGCAGGTTGGGTGGACCTTTGGTCTCAGCCAGTCGACATCGTATGGCCGGCCACCAAGCATTGTCGAAAGCTCCCTCTATGTCCAGTGACACTATCACTATGAGCTTTTTGTTGCTCAAGTGACCTTTTACAAGTTGTATCAGGTCATAGAGGGAGTCCTCGGTGCTACGCTGCGGCATGAACCCATACTGTCTCCGGCTGATCTTTGGTGTAATGTGCCACCTGATCCTTCGGACCATCATCTTTTCGAGGATCTTCCCAAGAACAGGCAGCAACCCAATCGGTCTGTACGATTTGGGGTGCGTGTAGTCCTCTTTTCCCGGTTTACGAAGAAACACTACCGTTGCTTCCTTCCACTTGGTAGGGAAGTAGGCCAGACTGAGGCATTTGTTGATCAATGCCAGGAACAGTTCCGGGTCCAGGGTGATAGTCGCTCCGCATATGTCTGCGGTCAGCCCGTCTATGCCAGGGGCCTTCTTTGGATTAAAGCTTGAAGTAGCCCACATCAGCTCCTCCGCTGTAAAAGGGGGATCACATAGATCATCTTGTGATGTTTCGTTAACCTTTTCAGCTACTCTTCTCATCAGCTTGTGGACTACTTCGTCTTCTTGAGCTATATCCTCTGGGTAGAAGGTCTTTGCCAAGATCTCGGCTGACTCCACGCTTCCTTGGGTTTTTCCCTGCCAAACAAGAGGGATCTCTTCCGCTCTTGTGGTTGTTCTACCTATCACCCTGTAAATCCCGTCCCACATTGACTCCCTGTCCTGCTTACCACAGAACTCCTTCCAGCTCGCGGTCTGCGCTCGCTTAGCCTCTGTTTGGTATTTCTCTTTTGTTAGCAGATATTGCTCGACGACCCACTCTCGGCGGACCGGCGCCGCGTTGGAGATGCGTCGCTTCATCCTGGAAACTACCTTTTTGAGCTTTTGAAGCTCGTCAGTCCACCAAGGCAACCCTATTCGTTTTTCGGATTTTAACTTCGGTATACCGGCTTCGCAAGCCTCTATTATTGTTTGTATATATGTATCTATATTTTTCTCTAAATTGGTCCTGTCAACTATTTTCTCTATCTCTACTTTTGTAATATTTTTGTTTTTCCAAATATGGACGAGTTTCTTACGAAACTCGTTCCAATTTGCCTTTTTTGTGTTATATATTCGGGTGGTTCTTTTTATATCGGTGCCTATTGAATTTTCTAAATTTATGTTGAATAGGATGGCCTTGTGGTCCGAACTGGTGGTGTTTCCGGATAGCCTCCAGTTGTCCACTCTTCCGAGAAGGCTCGTCGAGCATGTTGTTATATCCACGCAGCTGGAAAATCTCTTCCCTCCTCTTATGGTGTCAAATGTGGGTTCTGTCCCGTGGTTGAGTATGTGCAGCTCTAGTTCATCTAGAACTGCCGCCACATCTACTCCTCTGTTGTCAGTCCTCCCACTTCCCCACCATGTGTTCCACGCGTTCACGTCTCCGCCCACAATCATATTGACGGTACCCAAGTCCTTCACGGCCGCCCTAATCTTGTCCAGGTAGGGTTCGATGGGCCTATCTCCCTCTAGGTAGACAGACACCACCCCGATCTCCCAGGCCCCTGTCCTCAATCTGGCAACAGCTATGTTCTCAGATGTGAGGCCGGGGCACAGAGTAACGTCGATGGTGCTGTCGAATAGCACAATGGCAGCCTTGATTACCTTATTGGTAGCCTGGCCCCTGTAACATTGTACTATTCTGGTCCCTGCATAGGTCCTCATCTCCCCTGTTTGTCCAATATATGGCTCCTGGACTAAGGCAAACGAGACTTTTTGACTGGCTGCCTCATTGATTAGTTCGGCCGTAGCGAGCCTGCACCTTTGCAAATTTGACTGAACAACGCGGTATCGACGGTTATTATTGGCTGTTGCTATGCTGTCATTTCCCGGGGCAACCTTAGCAGTACGCTACTGTAGAACGCGCTAATGTTTCCCATCTTCTCCTCACCGGGCAGTCCGCACTGAAGGCGTTGTGATCCGAGTGGTCCAACTTTGCCTTGACGCAGTTCTTGCACGTGGGTACCCCTCCCGAAAGCCATTCCGGACACTCTGTCCTGAGGTGTGGGCCTCCACAGTGGCTACAGATATCTGCGCTTTCGCTGCATAATCTTTTGGTGTGCCCATACCCCAAGCATCTCGAGCACTGGATTAGGGGAGACTGGTCTACTACCTTCACACGTTGCAGGTCCACGTGTACCACTCCGGCTTCCGTGAGGCGGTTCCATAACTGCGGTGAGACCTTTAGCACAATGTGCGATGTATGTGCGTTTCTCGTTTTCTTTCTATATCGTATTTCTATTCTAAGGTCCTCCGCTCGGACATCCTTGAGAAGATGTTTATTTTGTACCATAATGGCTTTTTTAATGTCTTCATCCGTGTTGTACTCCATTACATCTCTCAGCATCACCAGTGGGTCCTTATTCTTGATGTCCTCTACGTTCAATTCCATTCCTGCTTTCTTGATCCTTTCCTTTACTTTACTTATTTCTCCTTCAGTACAGCATCCAACTATCACCTTCCTATCTCTTGCTTTTCTTATTTAATCTATTTTTAATCCTTCTTCTTTAGCGTTTATTGCTTTTCTCACTCTATCCATTACCTGGTCTCCTGTGTCCTTCTCATTTGTACACGTGATCGCCACCGAGTGTATAGCCGTGCTATTCAGTGGCGATCTTTTAGTTACTCCGGCGGTGACCGTAGCGTATGTCGCCATCTCTTCTCTAAATTCTCGTTGCTTAAGTGCTTCTCTTAATTTCTCCATTTCTCTCCTGTTTTCTTCCAGGAGTAACCCATGTTCTTCTATTTTGTTTAAGAGCTTTTCTTTCTCTATCCTTTTTACGGGATTTTCTTTTGGGTCTTTCCCACTCCCGTCTTGTCTCTCCGGTGTTTTGTCAATTTTTCTCTGTTCTTCCTGTTTCTTGATTCCAACTCCCAGTTTCCTTTCCGTTTCTGCTTCCTTTACTAGTTGGTACAGTCTTTCTATGCTTTGTGTTACCTCAATCTTTATGTCCGTTTTCAGGTTCCTAGAGTTGTTAAGGTGGAGCTTTGCCTTGTTCAGACATGCTCTCGCCTCAACCACTCTGTCCATATGTCTTTCTGTACTCTTTTCCGGTGAGTTCCCTGCTTTTTCAACCGAGGCTCTGCTCGTAGAGGGGGCGGTCATTGTTTGCTTCGGTCGTACCACCGGCAAAATTTTGTTGGCCCTGTCTTTTGGTCCCTGTTCCAATTCCTTTGCTCCTGTCTCCCATTCCCCAATGCTCTTTCTTACATTTTTTGGCCCTTCCTTTTGGGCCTTCCGTCCGTATTTCGCTTGAAGAGCGATTCTCCTTCTCCTTTTCCGGCATCTTTTTGGCAGGGGTTCGGATTCCGAGCATTGTCAGGGGAAGCGTCTTTTAATTAAAATATAAAAATGTAAAAAACAATAAAAATTTTCTAACGTCAGACGCCCTCTGTTACGGGGGATGTGCAAAGTCAAAAAGTAAAGAATAATATTATATTAATAAATTTGTAAACTTAATATTACTTAAATTATAAAAATAAAATAGCAAATAAAACCTTAATAAATTTGTATGCTCTATGTAGAGTGCCTCAATTTGTCCCTATCCTGCAGGGTTGTCAAATTTATAATTTTAATAAGACAAGGTACTATCAAATTTTTTTATTTTTGTCTCTATGTAGAGTCTCTTCCTTGTGTCAAAGGAGAGTCAACGTAATTACCCTTCGTATTTCGAAAACCCGGCTAAAATCGGAGCAGTCTCGACAGAGATACAGCTGATTGTGTTTTTACAAGATGGCGGCTTAAAAATGGCCGCCAAAATTGTATTACTGTATTTGCTCTGATGGCAAATGTTTAGCAGACACAATTGTCGAAAACCGCGTCAAGATCAGCCAAGGACTTCCGGAGATACCTCAATTTTAATTTTTTCAATATGGCGACTAAAGATGGCGGCCAATTGTACAAACTCTCGTAACTTTCTCAATTTTGGTCTCAGAAAGTCGCGGTTTGGGCATCTAGTATGTAAACTCTCTCCTCTATACACTTAGGTCAAAATTTTTGTCAAGTTTTTTGACTCTATGTAGAGTCTTTTTTATGTTTTATTTTATTGGCCTCGTCAGGTCAATGGTTAGGTCTAAAATTAGAAGTCGCTACGACTCTTAAGTCCAAAGTTATTCACGTTTCAATATTTACAAAATGGCCGCTGACTTCGACAGCTAAAGTCTATTTTACTTGTTTATAGAGCAATTTGGCTCGTTCTTGGGCTCATTTTAATGGTCTCGGCGTCTAGATTGCAGTTTTGCCCTTCGATCTATTATTTGAGTCTACCCCAAGTGTATTTTTAACAAAAATCGATAATATTTCCAATTTTTGGTTATAATTTCCAAGTCTTTACTTCTTAAAATCTACAAAAAATTTACAATGTATACTACTTTATACTCTATTGGTTTAAACAATTATAAACTCTAAAACCTCAATTTAATGGGTACCACGTGATACACTAAAACCTTATAAAATTCCTAATTAAAAAACTACTTACTTCTAAATTCTAAATTTTTACTATACTATTGTTGGTACAGTTATCAATCTTATTTTAATATAAAAACTAAGGGTCTTCACTTCTGTTTCTGAATTATTGAGTTTTTAAAACTTGATAAATTTTCAAAATACAATATCTCTGCAACCACTTAACTTATTTTTGTCCCGTAAATTGTTTTCGGCTTCGCTCCGTCTCTGCTACTGATAGCTGTCTTCAAAAACAGCCGCACAATGACACATCACTAAACACGTGCCCACGTGGCACTTGTTTTTTTGCGATTTTCTCCGGGATTGTGCATCGGAAAAATCTGAGTTTTCGCACTTATGTTGGGGCCACTAATACCTTTAAACGCACACTATAAAAAGTATAGGTCGTAGCACTTAAACTCACATCGTTTCACTTTTAGTATTTGAAGTTTGTAAAGAATCACTGTTTTCACATTAACTTCTTCATTTTTTCTTTGATTTTCCGGCGGTTTTCACTTCGGGACACCTTGTGCCGAGGCGCAACTTTTGGTGTATCGCACTTGAAAATCCGTCGCGAAAAACCTATTTTTCACAATTTTAGAGCGCGGAGCAGCTCAAAAACGTGACGTTCGGGGCCGAGACTGACACCGGACTGCTTCGGTTGTTGTGGTGACCACCAGGTCCGTTCCCCAATCGAAGTGGCTTACCACCCACGTCGTTTTGCCACATCCGGGTACTCCGTTGATCCATTTTATTTTTGGTACCGTCCATGTGTCCCATGGCTCCCCGGAATTAACAGGATCCAAAATGGTTTCCGCCATATTCAGGATCCTATCTTCCAGCATCACCTTGGTGCACCGGGCGGTGACTACTATGGGGTCGTTGGGAGGAGTATTGAATGTTATTTTCCCTCGTCGTTCCGTCTCCTCCGCGTCCAGAGCTATGAAGCCAGCTGTCCCACTATAGGCCGCCATATGGTGATTCATTTCACCTCTCAAGATGGTGGATGCTCTGTTGTCGTTGTCGTAAATGGCAGCCTCAGCCTCCTCGAGCCTCGCCCTTAACAAGTTCTCACTGCCGAGACGGTAGGCTTGTAGGATATTCCTACATGTAGTGAGATTGTTTTCGAGCGTTGCTTTTGTGAATGGTTACGTTAGGTTAGGTTAGGCCTTGTCGTGGCGGGGGGGCTTAGTAACTGCCCCCCCGAATGGGTTCTCGCCTTGTCGTGGTGGGGGGGCTTAGTAACTGTGGTTTGGTCACCCACGGTGAAGCTAAGAGGAACCCGGTCGGCCTGTTGCCTCAGGCTGACCCGAGGAGGTCGCTCCGAGTGGGCTACGCAAGCCCACTCTGGATGCGAACTGGAGGACTGCTGGGGGGAGCAGTACGCTGCCCTCCGCAGCCGAGGTGGAGTCGCGGGGGAAGAGGAGTGTAGGTGTATCGTTGCCTCTCTCCCTGTCCTCCGCGACCCTGGCGGTGCCGTACCGTGGATGCGGTGTTGGTGGACTGCAGGGGGGAGGAGTGAGTAGGCACTGCTCACCCTGCCCTTCGCAGCCGAGGTGGAGTCGCGGGGGAAGAGGAGTGTAGGTGTTGCGTTGCCTCTCTCCCTATCCCCCGCGACTTTGGCGGGGCCGCACCGTAGTTGCGGCGATGGTGGGGCCGCGGGGGAAGAGGAGTGTTGGTGTGTCGTTGCCTCTCTCCCTATCCTCCGCGGCCGAAATGTGGTTGGCGGCGGAGCCACAGACCAGATCCGCTGCCGGGGCCAGGAAGACTGGTGCTTTCGAGTGCAAGTCTCCTGGCCCCGTAGCCTCCGCGTGGCGGACTCGGGGGGGTCCGTTGCGCGCACAAAGGGCGCCGTGCTGGAAGGCGCGTCCTGTGTTCCGGCGCGCCTTGCTGAGAAGGAGAGTGGGGAGAAGTTGTCCTCTCCCGAGAAGGGGCCGCCGATGTTAGGCGGCCAGCGCCGGTGGGGTCGCGGATGTGTGCGTGAGCGTTCCCGTGGCCCTGCCAACATGCGGCGAAGGCGGAACATCATGGGGTTTTAGTCGGTGCAAGTCCGACATAACCCGTCCTTCCCCCCGTGAAGGCGGGTATGCGTTAGGCATTTCCCCATGTAAAAAAAAAAAAAAAGGTTAGGTTAGGTTAGGTTAGGTTACGTTTTTTTTTTTTTTTTTTTTTTTTAAAAAAAAAGGTTAGGTTAGGTTAGGTTAGGTTCAGGGCAGTGTACTGGTGGTCGGCAGAAATCGCGCGACTCCGCGCGATCTGTTTGCGGTGCCGGCGCCAGTACACTAGAGCCCGAAGGAGAAGGCGAGATCCGGCAGAAGAGACAGCCAGTCTCTATGGGGCTTACCGAGCGGCTACAAAGGCGTTGCAACTTGCAATCGCAAACGCCAGATCTCGGTCCTGGGAAGAGCTCCTGGAGGGACTCAACGAGAATCCGTGGGGGCGTCCCTACCGGATGGTCTTGGGTAAACTTCGGCCATGGACGCCTCCGGTGACGGAGACTCTAGATCCGGACCTGCTGGGACAAGTGATCACGTCGCTGTTCCCGGAGGGCCGGTCAAGTCCCTCTGTCTACCCCCCGCCGATGCGGGAGTGGCAGAACGAGTTGGGGGTAACCGTACAGGAGCTGGACCGAGCTGTTAGCCGCTTGAGAGCCCGGAACACCGCACCAGGACCCGACGGAATACCCGGCCGGGTGTGGGTGTTGAGTCTGGCTGCTCTGGGGGACAGGCTGAGGCGGCTGTTCACCAGCTGTCTCCGTAATGCCACGTTCCCCACGGCCTGGAAGGAGGCAAGATTGGTCCTCTTGAAGAAGGAAGGTAGGGCTGCAGATTCTCCCTCTGCGTACCGTCCCATATGCCTGTTGGACGAGGTTGGGAAACTGTTCGAGAGAATCGTTGCCGCTCGTCTCAACCGGCATCTGTCGCGTGTCGGTCCCGATCTCGCCGACTGCCAGTTTGGCTTCAGACGGGAGCGTTCGACCGTAGACGCGGTCTTGCGCGTCCGCTCCCTGTCGGAGCAGGCTGTGTCCCGGGGAGGCGTGGCGTTGGCGATAAGTCTCGATATCGTCAACGCCTTCAATTCCATTCCCTGGGACGCGATTAAGGGGGGACTAGCACATCATCAAGTCCCCCCTTACCTGCGAGGCGTTATCGCGGACTACTTGCGCGACAGGTACATTATGTACATGGATCAAGACGGTAGGAGAATCCGGAGGGAGATCCAGTGCGGTGTTCCGCAGGGGTCGGTGTTGGGCCCGCTACTGTGGAACATCGCCTACGATGCAGTCCTGCGTGTCGATCTTCCCGCTGGTGTAAACGTCATCTGCTATGCAGATGACACACTGGTGGTCGCCAGCGGGAACACCTTCGAGAGGACCAAAGAGCTCGCCGAGCTTGGGGCGGAAGTCGTCGTCGCCAAAATCCACGAGTTGGGACTGGAGATAGCCCCTCACAAGACCGAGGCGCTATGGTTCCACAAATTGCCACGTAGCAAGGAACCTCCCGACTCGTGGGTCCGAGTAGGTGGGTCCGAGGTCAGAGTGGGAAGAAACATGAAGTACCTGGGCCTCCACCTGGATAGTCGCTGGGGCTTCAAAGAACACTTCGAGCGCCTGGTCCCCCGAATCGAGAGGGTAGCGGGTGCTATGCACAGACTGCTGCCCAATCTCGGGGGGCCGAGGGAGGAAGTCCGCCGCCTCTATGCGGGAGTCGTACGATCCGTAGCCTTGTACGGGGCGCCCGTATGGGCGAAAAGGCTAGCCATCCGACGCTGTAGAACTAAAATCTACAGTGTCCAGCGGAGGATGGCCATACGGATCGTACGAGGATACCGCACGGTATCTTTTGAGGCGGCGACCGTCTTGGCTCGCTTTCCGCCGCTGGACATACTGGCGGAAATGGATGCGAGGGTGTATCACCGGATACGCACCCTCCGCCAGAGCGGTGGCAGCGAGCCAGATGAGGCGCTCGAGTCCATCAAACGGCAGGAACGACAGAGCGCATTGGCGACGTGGCGTGCTCGGCTCCACGAAGAGCAATATGCACGCAAACGCGTCGTCAGTGCAGTCCTGCCGGTCTTCGAGGCCTGGATGCAGCGACGAGGAGGAAGACTCACCTACCGTCTCACACAGATAATTACCGGGCACGGCTGCTTCGGTGATTATCTGAGTAAGATCGGACGCGAGGCGACGGCGAACTGCTTCCACTGCGGTGGAAGGGACCAGGACTCCGCATCCCACACCCTTTCGGTGTGCCCAGCTTGGGAGTCGGAGCGGAGTATCCTGGTCAGCCGAATCGGACGGAACCTCTCCCTGCCAGCAGTAGTGTCGGCTATGCTGAGCGGGGACACGGCGTGGAGGGCCGTAGCCAATTTCTGTGAGACCGTGATGGTCCAGAAGGAGGCTGCCGAGAGGGATCGAGAGAGGACCGATCCCTCTCGGAGACGACGACGCCGCCGAGGCATCGGCGGGCCTCGTCACGGCCCTCCCATCAGAAACGGTGATCCCCTACCAGAAACGGGGCCTTCGGGATCGCGGGCAATCGGGGTAGGGGACCCGAACGCCCAGTGAAGCGACCCCGGGGAGGACGATGACTCGAAGTGGTCTCGAGTCATCGTGACAGCACCGAGAGAGTGCTGGGGGCAGTGAGCACTGCCCCCGGGTCGGGCTAAAATTGTAGCGAAGCGATGGAGGGGTTACGGTTGCGTTCCGAACGGAGATCCCGTGACCCCTCTGAAGCGCTGATGGAGGCCACCGTGGGGTTTTAGTCGGTAAGAGTCCGACATAACCCGGCTGCCCCCCTGGCCAGTCGGGTATCCATGCAGGATTTCCCCACGTACAAAAAAAAAAAAAAGGTTAGGTTAGGTTAGGTTAGGTTTTTTTTTTTTTTTTTTTTTTTTTTTTTTTTTTTTTTTTTTTTTTTTTTTTTTTTTTTTTATATAATTCCCCTGACATGGGAGATCAGGGACCTTTTCGCTCTTTTGTAATATTTGTCAGTGTTCTTTTTGACTTTTTATAATTTTTTAAAATTATTCTGTTACATACATTGTACTACATTTTATCTCTTTTTATTTTTCCATATTTTCTTTACTTTTACTATTTTCCACTTACTTCTATTTCCAATTTCTAATCTTATCTCCTATATTATATTTATTTGTTACTTAATAGTAGCTCTTTTCTTTTCTTTGTCACTGTTCTTTTTGACCATATTTTTGACATTATTTCTTAATTTTTCTTTACTTTTCCTATTTCTACAATGTTCTTACTTTTATTTCTTATTACTATTTTATTACTATACATATTTTTCTTCCACCACATTTCGGTGTTTACCTTTTTCCATCCCTTTTTCTACATTATCATAATTTCATACTTGTTACATATTTAATACTATAATTTCATACTGGTTACATATTTAATACTATATATTCTATCGCTAACTTATTACATACACACTTACTCTACATACTTATTTATTTCTATTTAGTTTGGGAATTGAGTCATATATTGTCAAATATATATTCAATTTCCCTTTTTTATCTATTTATTTTTATCTACAACTTCTTTAGCGATATGCTTACAATATTCTATAAATCTTACTCTAATTGTATTGTCTGTCATTAATGTGTGTATTTCCTCTTTATTTATTTTACACTTTAATTCCAATTCTATCTCAGTTCTTTTTCTATAATATTTAGGGCATTCCGCTATGAGGTGTATAACAGATTCTAGTTGATCTTGACCGCAAGCACACGCCGGGCTCTCCTTACATCTGAAACGGTGCAAATATTCGGAGAACCCCCCGTGTCCGGTCAATACCTGCGTCAACAGTGGGTCCAGTTCCATCTTTCTAATTATGGGGTAAGCACTGATGGCATCCGGAAAGAAGACCTTTGTGGTAGTAGCCGTGTTTTGGTCTCTATATCTCCGATTCCATTCCTCAAGCGATTCCATACGGATTTGTCGCTTGACGAATGAAACCGGACATTTATCATATTGCGGTTTTGTTTTGGTCCTTAGCGCGGCTTCCTTAGCTAAAGCATCCGCCCTCTCATTTCCCTCCACTCCGACATGGGCTCTGACCCAGTGCAGGGCCAGGGATTTTCCTAGCTCTTCTAACTTCGCTATGTTCTCCCTGGCCGACACCGCCAGAGGGTGGAGGGAATCGCCCCGACTGATGGTCTCTAGGGCGGATCTGCAGTCGCTGTATATGTTGCACCTCTGTGCAGGAGATTGGAGCACAACTTTCGTTGCCTCAAGCAAGGCAAATAGTTCCGCCTGGTAAACGGTGCAAAAGTGGTCCAGTTTTAGTTTCTTGGTACTCATTTCGGCAGCGCTGTCCCAGATTGATAACGCCGCACCCACTTTCCCTTCGATTTTGCTCCCATCTGTGAAAATCCTGAGCTCGGTGTTATTAATTTCTTCCTCTTGTGCACCGTCCCCCAGGCATATAATACTTTGGCCCCACCTGGTACGCAGGATGTGGCAACTTCTCACAGGCCACTCGTCCCTCCAAATCCCGGTCCCCCACCACGTGCCGGGAGAATCCTTTTTTGATTTCATATATCTGTGCTGCCTCCTGGATCCTTAGATCCAGGGGGAGTAGCCCGGCAAGGAGAAGGGCCGAGTTCAGAGAGACGGTCCTATATGCCCTCACAATCTTCTGCACAAAGCCGCGCTGCACTAAGTTCAGCAATTTTATTGTTTGCACCTTTTTGGCAGCTGGTGCCCAGGCGCTTGCCGCATATAGGATCACAGGCTCCACCACAGCTAAGTATATGGTCCTCACTATTTCGGGATTCAGGCCCCAATTGATTTTTGCAGCTCTGGACAGTTGTCCATATATCAACTGGGCCTTCCTGCAGACATTTTTGATATGAGTGTTAAATGTCAGCTTATAATCGATTGTGAGCCCAAGTATTTTAACTTCACGGGAGTATTCAATCGCCTCCCCGCCCATGGTTAGCGCTGGTGAGTCAAATTTTAGTTTGTTTGTAAATAGTATGGCCTTAGTCTTATGTGGCGCAAATCGTAACTTATTTTTGACTCCCCAGCTCCAAACATGCGCGAGGATGGCGTTTGCTCGCGTCTGTACTTCCCGTGCCGTATCTCCCGAGATAATGAGGACCACATCATCCGCAAACGCCTGACAGTGCTCCCCTTTCATCCCTACTTCCTTCAGCAACGGGTCCAGCAGTAGGTTCCACAGGGTGGGACCACCAATAGAGCCCTGCACACACCCCTTTGTGGTCTTTTTTGTCCATTCCGCTCCAGCAAACCTGACGCGGACTGTTCTATCCTCAAGATAGCTGTCTATCAGTCGCCTCAGGTTTACTGGGCATCCGGACTCTGCCAGCCTACAGCGTATCGCCGGCCACCAAGCATTATCGAAGGCTCCCTCTATGTCTAATGATACAAGCACGATGAGCTTTTTATTCTTTAACTCTTTTTTGATGTACTGCATCATGTCATAGAGGGAGTCCTCGGTACTGCGTTGGGGAAGAAAACCGTACTGCTTCCTACTGATGGTCGGCGTGATGTACCATCTGATTCTTCTCATCAGCATTTTTTCAAGAATCTTGCCTAAGACTGGCAGTAGACCAATAGGCCTATAGGACTTGGGATGCGTGTAGTCCTCCTTTCCCGGCTTCGGCAACGCAACCACTACGGCTTCCTTCCAAGTTTTTGGGAAGCATGCTAGTTCTAGGCATTTGTTCGCCAAAGCCAGGAACAAATTGGTGTTCAGGGTGATAGCAGCATTACAGATATCCGCTGTGAGCCCATCGATACCAGGAGCCTTCTTGGGGTTGAAACTTGATGCGGACCATAGCAATTCTTCCCTCGTGAAGGGTGGGTCACATAGTTCATTATGCGACCCTACGTTTACCCTAATCGCAAGCTCTCTTGTATTTCCATGGTCTGCACCTTCATCCTGAGTTTCGTCCTCTGGATAGAAGCTATCCGCTAGGATCCTGGCCGATTCTTTGCTCCCCACGTTCTTGCCGTCGCGGATTAAGGGAGTCTCCTCCTGTCTCACTTCTGTTCTACCAATCACCCTGTATATCCCATCCCACATGGACTCCTTTTCCTGCTTGCTACAAAAGTCCTTCCAACTGGAGGTCTGGGCCTTTTTCATCTCCAGCTGGTATTTTTCCCTAAGTGTGGTATATTGCTCGACGACCCATTCTCTTCGAACTGGCGCCGCATATGATATACGGCGTTTCCTTCTTACTACTTCCTTTTTCAGTTCACTAAGGTCCTCGGTCCACCAGGGCAACTCTATCCGCTTCCTGCCACCTAATCTCGGCACGCTATCTTCACAGGCATCAGCTATTGAGTTTGTGTAAATTTTTATGTAATCTTCTAATACTATTTTGTTGTCTACTTCTCTAATTGTATTTTCATCTAAATTTTTGTTTTGCCAAAGCTGGGCTAGTTTTTCATAAAACCCGCTCCAGTTTGCTTTCCTGCTGTTATATTTTCGTGTTGTTCTTTTGATGTCTGTGCCGACAGCTTTGCCGAGTTCGAGCTCAAACAGAATCGCCCTGTGGTCCGAACCGGTGATGCTTCCAGAAAGTCTCCAGTTCTGAATTTTCCCGAGAAGGTCCGTCGAGCATGTCGTTATATCGACACAGCTGGAGAATCTTCTTCCACCTCTAAAGGTGTCGAAGGTGTACCCAGACCCCTGGTTCAAAATGTGTAGCTCCAACTCATCGAGTGCGGCTGCCATTTCAGTCCCCCTGCTGTCAGACTCTCGGCTTCCCCACCAGGTGTTCCACGCGTTTACATCTCCACCCAGTATCACGTTGCTCGTCCGCAAACCCTCAAGAGCTCTTTTAATTATGGCCAGGTATGGCTCGATGGGCTTATCGCACTCCAGGTAGACGGACACCACCCCTATCTCCCAGGCTCCAGTTCTCAGTTTGGCAACAGCTACGTTCTCCGTGGTGAGATCCGGATACTGGGAGACGTCGATGGTGTCGTCGAACAGAACAATGGCTGCCTTTACCACTTTCTCTGTGGACTGGTTTCCGCTACATTGTACTGTTCTTGTCCCTGGATAGTGCTTCATCTTACCAATATTACCGATGTATGGTTCCTGGACCATGGCAAAGGTGCTCTTGCTTTTGGCCGCGTGCATAATAAGTTCGGCAGTTGCTAGTTCGCTTCTTTGAAGGTTTGCTTGAACAACGCGATACTTGCCATTGCCGGTTTTGTTCTCAGTTTCTCCTGGGGCCACTTTAGCAATAAGCTATTGACGACCTCGCCAGGGCATCCCATTTTCTCCTGACCGGACAATCTCCACTAAACGCGTTGTGGTCACCTCTGTCCTGTTTTGTCTTCCTGCAATTCACGCATGAAGGCAACTCCCCCGAGAGCCATTCAGTGCACTCAGACCTGAGATGTGGACCTCCGCAGTGACTGCATACATCAGCTGTCTCAGTACAGAGTTTCTTACTGTGTCCGTATCCCAGGCATTTTGTACACTGGATCAGCGGGGACTGGTCCGCCACTCGTACCCGTTGCAGGTCGACGTGTATGAGTTCTTTTTCAGTCATTCGACCCCACACCTGTGGCGACACTTTCAGGACTATGTGCGAAGTGAGTGGATTTCTGGTCCTCTTCCTATACTTCACTTCCATCCTTTGCTCTTGCTCTATCACACCTTCTAACATCTGCTTATTTTGTGCTTTTATAGCCCTGATAATGTCGCCATCAGTGTTATAACTCATAACGTCCCTCAGTATAACTAATGGGTCTTTGTTTTTTATTTCTTCCACCGTTAAGTGGGACCCTTCTTTGCTAATTCTTTCCTTTACCTTTTTTAGTTCTTCTCTAGTGCTGCATCCAAGAATTATCTTTCGGTCTCTAGCCTTTCTTATCTTGTCTATTTTAAAACCTTCTTCCCTTGCGTTTACTACTTTTCTTATCTTTTCTAGTACTTGGTCCCCGGTTTCTTTTTCATCTTCTGATGAAATAGCTATCGAGTGTGTAGCCACATACCCTAATGGTATTTTACTACCACTCCTTCCGGCGGCTACATTAGCATACGTAATTCTTTTCTCTCTATTTCCTTGCTCCCTAAGTATATGCCCCAAATTTTCCATTTCTTTCCTATTTTCTTCGATCAATTTACTGTGTTCTTCTATTCTTTTTAATAGGTTAACTTCTGCTTCTTTCCTACTTTCATCTTGTCGACCCGATCTCTCCTCCACTTTACTCTGTTCCTCCTGTTTTTTGTCAACTCCTCCCATTTTTCTTTCCGTCTCTGCTTCCTTGACTAATTGATATAGCCGGTCTATATTTTGTGTTACTTCGTGCTTTATGTCTGTCTTAAGGTTTCTCGAGTTACTGAGGTGCAGCTTTGCCTTATGCAGACATGCTCTCGCCTCAGTGACTCTATCTGTATATTTTTTGATGACTTTTTCGGGTGGGGTTTCTGTTTTTTCGGTAGATACTCTACTAGTGGGAGGAGCCGTCACTTGCTTTATGCGGGCCGCCGGAGGTATCTTGACGACCTTTCCTTGCGGTCCCTGCTCCGAATCCTTTCCTCCTGATTCCCATTCCCCTATACTCCTTCTTACATTCTTCTGACTGTCTTTCCTTGGAGATGGACCTGCCATCTCTGATCCATTTGGAGAACGTTTCTCCTTGTCATTCTCGTGTCCCTTCTTGGCAGGGGTTCGGATTCCAAACATTGTCAGGGGAAAACGTCAAGTAATCAAAGTATAATGTAAACTATAAGTTTAAAATAATAATAAAATCTTACATCTAACGGTGTAGGAAATGTCCAGAACCCACCGTGATACAAGTCAGTATAAAGTCATAACCATCAAAATAATAAAATATAAACTTAATTTTTTATTTACTCTATGTAGAGTTCCTCACTGCGTTTGCCTACCCAAAAGGGTTGTCACTTTTAAATTTCGTATGAAATAAAGTAATTAAATAAAGTAGCTCTTATTAACGAGGAAATACACATAAATCACACTATTGTCTCTATGTAGAGTATATTTACTTGTCAGAACACTGTCCTAAGTATTCTCTATCACACCTTGTAAATACCGCTGAAATCGGTAAAGCTTTTTCGGAGATACAGCGGTACAAATTTTTTACAAGATGGCGAATCAAAATGGCCGCCAAAAAACTACCGCTCATAAGTTTTTGACAAGCAATGTTACGCAATCGCGTATGTCGAAAACCGCAACGAAATCCACGCAATACTTCCAGAGATACGGAAGCTTAAAAATTTTCAATATGGCGCCCAAAATGGCGGCCAAATCTTAAAATAGCTGTAACTTACTCAATTTTTGCCGTAGAGTGATGGGGTTTGGGTTGCCGCAAAGAACACTCGTTTGGCCCTTGACTCTAGTTTAAAAGAAGTTCTACTTCGCGATTTTTTATAGAGCCTATTTTCATATTTAAACGAGAGTCACTGACAGGGCAACGACAAGATCCAAAACCGCACTTGGCCACGACTTCTACAATTCGAGTTATACACTTTTCAAAGTTTCCAAAATGGCCGCCGGTCCTTCCAGCAAAGGTCTAGTTAGGCCGTCCGTTGTCCAATTTGGCCCGTCCTTGGGCTCGTTTTGAAGGTCCTGGTGTCAGTATTACAATTCCAAAGATTGTTTGGCTTTTTGAGCTCCTTCTGAGTTTATTTTTAACAGAACGTGATTAATTTTACAATTTTTAATATTTATTGCCAAACTTTTGGTTTTAAAAATCTAGAAAAATTTTTACACTTTGTTTTAAATACTCTTAATATACTTATACAGTTTTTAAATAGATAACACGTAATTAAAGGAACCACGTGTTCAACAAAAATTTTTTAAAAATCCTAACTTTTAAACTACTTGCCTAAAAAATCTAATTTTTTACACATATATTATTTGAACTATTCTTAATATTACTGTAATATAAAAATTTGGTGTCATCACTTTAGTTTTTGAATTTTTGAATTTTTAATGTTTGTAAAATTTTTTAAATTCTATAGTTCAGCAACCACTTAACTTTACAATGTTATAATAACTGCTCCAGGCTCCTCTCTGTGTCTGCTACCGGAATGTTACTTCAAATTTAGCCACACAATGCCGTATCACAAAACACGTGCCCACGTGGCACTTGTTTTTTTGCGTTTTTCTCCGGAGTTACTCATCGGAAAAATCCAAAATTTCGCACATGTATAGGGGCCACTAGGATCTTAAAGCCCACACTGCAAAAAGTCTAGGTAAAAGCGGTTAATCGTGCAGCGTTTCACTTTTTAGTTTTTATACTTTTTAAGAATCACTCTTTTGTCCGTAACTTTTTTACCACTACACTGATTTTCACACTGTTTTCACTCGTCGCAACCTTGCATCGAGACGCATCTTTTGAGGTATCACACACAAAAATCCGATGCAAAAAACCTATTTATTCGATTTTTTCAGCGCGGAGCGACTCAGAAACGTGGCGCTCGGGGCAAGAACTGACGCCGGACTGGGGTTAGGTTAGGTTAGGTTAGGTTAGGTTAGGTTAGGTTAGGTTAGGTTAGGTTAGGTTAGGTTAGGTTAGGTTAGGTTTTTTTTTTTTTTTTTTATAATGTGTGCACCGCTTCGGTGTCCTCCAACACAAGTCGGAGACTTTCCTCAACTGTGTACGGACTTTGACGACTCTTTTTTTTTTTTTTTTTTTTTTAATTCAGTCCTTGCTCATTTGGATGGTGAGAAGATCGCAAGTTTTCTTACGAATTTCTGAGTGCGTGTTTTTTGTTCTTTTCTGTTTGCGTTTTGTCTGTTTTCGTTTTGTTTTTTATTCTTTTACGTGTTATGCCTAGGCTTACATTTAATTATCCTATGCTATTACAATGGTACTGTTATATTTACATTCTGTTTTTTTAACTTATAAATTTTTATCCTTAATCTTAAGTATATTCTAAATATATATCCACTATATATAATCATATACTTATTGCTATATCTTATTAATATTAATACATCTATAGCTATTACAATTGTAGTGTTATATCAACATTCTGTTTTTTTTTTTTTTTGTTTTTGGTTTTGAATTTTTTTTTTTTTTTTTTTTTTTAATCTGTATCCTTTATCAGTATATTTTCAATATATATCCACTATATACAATCATATACTTATTGCTATGTCTTATTTCTATTTATTACATCTATAGCTATTTCCAAACAGTATGATATAAACTTTTCTCTATGTGCCTTACTTGCTATTAACGTACATATATTTTCTTTAATCACTTTAATGTCTGTTTCCATTTCTAACTTTAGTTTTTTTGCACTGTATTTTGGGCAGTCTATGATTAAATGTTCTATACATTCTTCCTTTGCAGGGTCGCACACACACTCAGGGGAGTCTTTACATTTAAACCGGTGTAAGTAGCCGGAGAATCCTCCGTGGCCGGTAAGTACCTGGACTAACACTGGGTTGAGCTTTACTTTTCTCAATAATCTATACGCTGACTCTACATTTGGCAAAAACATTTTAGTCACTGCGGCCGTTTCTTTAGCTGTGTATCCTTTTATTCCACACTTCTGTTGTTTCTAATCGAAGCTGTTTCTTTATGTACGAGATTGGGCATTTGTCATAATCTGGCACGGTTTTCTTATACAGTGCCGCTTGTTTGGCCAGTTCATCGGCTCGCTCATTTCCAGTCACTCCCACATGGGCCCTGATCCAGAACAGGCGGATGATTTTGCCTTGTTCTGTTATTGTCGTCAGATTCTTTTTGATCGCCATGGTGAGCGGGTGGAAAGATTCGTTCTTGCAGATTAACTCTAGTGCTGATCTCGAGTCGCTGAACACGCTTGTGGTTGCGATATCCTCTTTAAGTGCTATAGTCGTTGCCTGGTAGATAGCATATAGTTCAGCCTGGAAGACAGTGCAGAACGGCTCCAATTTAAATTTTCTGCTTTTTGTCTCAGCAGCATCATCCCAACACGATAATGCTGCTCCGACCTTGCCATCTATCTTGCTGCCGTCTGTATAAATGTGCCTTCCATTGATCTTATATTTTTCTAGGGCTTCATGGCTTGCATCTTCCAGGCAATCGAAACTTACTTCCACTTCTTTAGCGGGATGCTGTGCTCCCAAGAAACAGACTCTGCTCTCCATCTCCCTATAACCTATCATCTCCTGGGGTTTGCCTCTCTTTGCCTCATAAAGAGAGGCTGCTTCTTTGACCCGAAGGTCTAGAGGAAGCAGTCTCGCCAGGATCATTGCGGCATTTAAAGAGACAGTTCTGTAGCTCTTGGAGATTTTCTGCGCGAAACCTCTCTGTATTACGTTAAGCTGTTTTTGTACGTAGATTTTATCAGTCGCAGAAACCCATACGCTTGCCGCGTACATGATTATTGGTTCTATTACCGCCACGTATATAGTCCTGATAATCCCCGGGTTGAGTCCCCACTCTATTTTGGCTGCTCTTGCCAGCTGCTTGTAGATGTTGGCAGCTTTGCGACATTGATATTGGATGTGTTTTTGGAAGGTTAACTTGTGGTCGATTATGAGACCTAATAGCTTTATTTCTTCTACTAATTTTACGTCGGTACCTCCCATGCGCAAGAGTGGGGTGTCATATTTAAGTTTTTTGGTTATGACCATCGCGTTTGTTTTATGGGGCGCAAACTTGAGCCTATTTTTGGCTCCCCACTCCTGAACATATGCCAAGGTGTTATTGGCTTTTTCCTGTATTTCTGTAGTTGTCTCCCCGGAGAATACCAGGACCACATCGTCAGCGAATGCTTGACAATAGACCCCGCGCTCTTCCAAACCATCCAGCAGAGGATCCAACAACAGGTTCCAAAATGTTGGCCCTCCTATGGAGCCTTGGACGCAACCTTGAGTCGTCCTTTTAACGTGAACAGCATCCGCGTATCCTATGCGAACCCTCCTATCTTCAAAATAGCTCCTTACCATGCTTCGAAGGTTATGCGGGCAGCGCTTTTCCGCCAGCTGGCAGATTATTGTTGGCCACCAGGCGCTATCGAATGCCCCTTCGATATCTAGGGACACTACTGCATTTATATATTTTTTCTTTAAGTTTTCTTTGATATGCTGCAGTAGGTCATAAAGAGCATCCTCGGTGCTTCTCTGTGGTACAAAACCGTATTGTCTAGGGTTTGCCTTGGGTAAAAGATGCCACCTTATCCTCCTTATGAGCATCTTTTCTAGCATTTTACCCATAACTGGCAGCAGGCCTATAGGTCTATAGGCCTTGGGAACTGTATAGTCTTCCTTAGCTGGTTTTCTGAGGACTATTACGCTCGCTTCTTTCCAAGGAAGGGGGAAGTGTGACAGTTCCAAGCATTTGTTTGCTATACTGAGGAAGACCTCGGTATCCTGAGATATAGCTGTGGCGCAGATATCCGCCGAAAAGCCGTCCGGGCCTGGCGCCTTTTTCGGGTTGAAGCTCTTTATTACGTAAATTAGCTCTGCACGCGTGAAGGGCGGGTCCAATACGTCGTCGGCTGTCGGCGTCTGTGCCAGGGTGGCTAGTTTTCTGATTTGCTGATGTTCTGTGCTATCATCTTCCCTGCAGTCATCGGGGAAGAAGGTATCAGCTAACCACTTTACCGAATCATCCGCACTCATTACTGTCCCGTCCCTCACAAGTGGTTGGTCTTCAACTTTTTTACCTGTTTTACGTATGACCCTGTATATAGCGTCCCACATGCTCTCTCGGTCTTGTTTCGTACAGAAGGTCTTCCAGCTTTCTGTTTGGGCTCTTTTCGCTTCTTCCTCGTATTTCTCTTTTGCCTGTAGGAAGTCGCTCACTACGTGATCTCGCCTCCTGGTTGATGCACATTGAATTCGTCGTTTCTTTCTGTTCATATCACGTTTCAATTTCTCCAGTTCTTCACTCCACCATGGCACCTTTATTCTTGCTTTCCTCTTGATCTTGGGTATCGTATCTTCACATGCATTTCTCAGCGCTTCTATATAATTTCCTATTGTCTGCTCTAATAATTCTTTTGTTCTGATATTTCCTATGTCTTTTTTGTTTAACTCTTTTTCTTTAAGTTCCCTGTCTAATACTTCCCTAAATTTGACCCAGTTTGCTTTTTTTGTGTTATACATTCTTGTTGTATTATGTTGTCTATCTTGTGTTGGTTTTAATAATTTTATGGTGAAGGTAATCGAATTATGATCTGAGCTAGTGAGGTTTTTGTCTACCCTCCAATCGTTCACTGCTCCCAACAGTCCTATCGAGCATGCAGTAATGTCGACGTGACTCTTGAAGCGTTTTCCTCCTCTAATAGTGTCGAACGTCGGTACATCACCAGTGTTGAGAATGTGCAAGTTGACTTCCTCCAACAATCCGTATAGCGCTTCGCCCCTGTGGTCTTCTGTCTCACTTCCCCACCATGTACTCCAAGCGTTCCCATCCCCTCCAAGTAAAATTTTTCTTGTTCCCACTGATCTTATGACGTGTTTGATTG
Source organism: Luehdorfia chinensis (assembly GCA_019845155.1). Taxonomy (NCBI): domain Eukaryota; kingdom Metazoa; phylum Arthropoda; class Insecta; order Lepidoptera; family Papilionidae; genus Luehdorfia; species Luehdorfia chinensis. The sequence goes on along the minus strand of JAHVAK010000355.1, from coordinate 5,446 downwards.
TATCCAGGTATGGTTCTATAGGCATGTGGTCCTCAAGGTATATGGACACAACTCCCATGGTCCAGTCGCTTGTCTTTAGTATAGCCACAGCTATGTTTTCTGTGGTCAATGTGGGTATTTCAATAATCCCGACATTCTCGTCGAATACTATGATAGCAGCTTTGACCGGTTTTGTCCTATTGTGATTGCGCTGGACCACGCGAGCGCCATCCCCCACCCTGAGCTCCCCCTGGGCTCCTATATATGGTTCCTGAACCAGTGCGAAACAAGCCTTGACTTTGGAGGCCTCGATCATTATTTCGTAAGTCGCCAGTTTTTTCCTTTGAAGGTTGGCTTGTATTACTTTGTAAGTCACCAAGGTTTGAGGGACTAGTCCATTCATCGAAATGCTGTTCACCTCCGCATCAACTTTAGCAATAAGCTACCGTCGATCGAGCTAACGTGTCCCACCTCTTCTTTATCGGACATATATGGTCGAAAGCATTATGGTCGTTTTTATCTAGTTTGGCCAGCTGACAATTGCGACAGGCTGGAGGATTTCCTGCAAGCCAATCCGCGCATTCGGCTCTCATGTGCGGCCCGCCGCAGTGACTACAGAGATCGGTAGCCTCCTTGCAGTACTTGCGTCCATGGCCATATGCTAGGCAGCGAGAACACTGAACCAAAGGAGATTGGTCAAACACATAGACGCGTTGTAAATCCACGTGTACCCGTTCTGCCGCCGTTAGTCTCTGCCAAACTATGGGAGAAACCTGCATGACTATATGGTTGGCGTGAGGATTCCTCGTCTTTCGCCTATATTTGACTACGAACCTCCTTTCCTCATCAGCGATATCACCCAACAGATGGTGGTTTTGTTTTGTCAGTGCCATCACTACATCAACGTCTGAGTTGTAAGATAGTACATCTTTGAGGATAATTAGTGGGTCCTTATTTTTAACTTGATCTACTTGCAGTCTTTCCCCGGAGTTCTTGATTTTCTCTGTCACCTTTGAGAGCTCTTCCCTCGAGCTACACCCCACAATGACCTTTTGATCTTTCGCCTTTCGTATTCTATCTATCTTTATTCCCTCGCTTTTAGCGTTTACTGCCGTCCTTATCTTTTCTATAACATCACTGCTGGTGTCCTTTTCCTCCCCCGAGGATACCACCACCGAGTGCACTTGCTGAATTTTTGTGGCTCCTGCTGCTACTTTGGCATATGATCTTCCGGTGATGTGATTTTGGGGAGCATGCTTAATCTGTTCTGTGAGGGTCATCGTATGCTGCTTACAATCATCGAGAGATTTGGCATGTTCCTGCAAATTTTGTATTAATTCTTTTATTAGCTCGATCGACGGCACAGTCTCAGTTGAGGCTTCATTCTTTCCGCTTCGAGTTTTTATTATTTGTTCCGCGTGCTCCTTTTCGCGCTGTAGTAAGGCCGCGGTTTTTTCTGCTCGCACTCTTTCCAATTGCACCTGCAATGTTTGTCGCGACTCGCTTAGCCTAAGGACAATCTCATACATGGCTGTTATATTGCTCAGCACCGTCTCCTTGATAGATGTTCTTATATTACCGGATTGTTCCATTTGGGATTTTGCCTCCTGGTAGAGCCGATTCGCTTTTGCTGAGAGGCTTGCCAAAGAGCTTTCAGGAGTCATGGGCACGGTTTCCGTCCGTTGTGTTTCTTGTGCCCGGATTTTTGGAGGTGAGTCAGCGGTGCTGCCCCCCGTTACTGAGGGGACTCGCTTGCGCGAGGTGGTTGATGAAAGTACCCCAGCCGAAGAGACGGTAATTTTAGGCTTCACTGAGCCTGCAGTGAGGTCAACTTTTGATTTTGAGGCCATAATTTAAAATGATTTGTGTCGGTAAAGATTAATGCGGAAGTTAACCAGTAAATTTTTGATTAATATAGTTTTGTAACCGATACAAAACTAAATGATAATTAAAAATTAGAGTAAGGGTAAAATGTAAATTAAATGTAAATTTAGTCAAGTACAATTAAAACTAAAAAAATAAGTAAGCAAAAATAAAAATAAAATATAATAATAATTATTATTATTATTGTTAGGTTAATTATATTTAGTTGTCTTATTATACAGATTCTCTATTCTTTGAGTCCAAACTCGACTATCCTACGATGTATATTACGCTGGCCACCTGGGTTCTAAAAATCCAAAATGGCGGCGGTCTTAATTTTATTTTTTTATTTTTCTGTGTAGTTTGCTCTTTCAAATGAGCCTAAACTCGCTTGCTTTATGTCTACCAGTCTTTAGTGGAAGAGCTTTATAAAATTTCAAGATGGCGGCGAGTTTGTCTGTCAGTAGATAGTTTTTACTTAACTCAGGCTTTAGATGCACTGAGTGGGTCGTGTTTGGGCTCAAACGGTAGGGATTTTTGTCTTCCTTAATACTATAATAAAGTCAGTATAAAATACTTATCCTAGAATTTTTTATATTAAAAAACATAAAAAATTTGACAATTAGTCGATAATTCCTTAGTTATTACACCTAATTAAAAATAAAAAACGTTAGGCAGCTTAGTTTCTTTTCCTTTGTCTAATATCTAAATAATTTAGTTTCTAGCTAGCTTAGTTTGAGAACCACGTGCATGAGGTTTTCTATTTTTTTGCTATTATCTTTTTTATTTGACAATGTATTATTCTAAAATTCTCTGTATATATACTTTGTGTGTAGCTCTACAAAACTAATTCATAAAAAGTATATATCATCGATCTAATTTTCATTAAATTTAATTTTAAAGTCTAAGTTTTTAGGTTAAATTCACTTAAAAGTCTGTATCTTGCCTTAAGTTTGTCCGGCACTGCAGCCGAGGATGTCCGGTGAAAGAGCTTTTTTGGGCGCACGTTTCTGCAATAGTTTTTGCGAACACCCGGTCTTCCTTCTCCAACCACGTGTCCACGTGGTAATGTCGTTTTACGCGATATCTTAGAAGCGCGTTGTCAAAAAAATCTGATTTTTACAGGCAATGCGCCGCGCATAGCCACCAATACACTGCACTAATAAAAATTGCGGGTCATAGCTCCAGTTATTGAGCCGCACGCCAAAAACTTCAGGAATTTTTTGATTTTAAAGGTTTTTTCCGGAAATTCGGCACAAAAATTATCGTGGGGCTATTTTTACACTTGCCACCAGTTAGCGCACGTGAATCCGCTCCCGCACATGTATTTCACTTTGTTATAGCACTGAGTTTACTATTTAATTCGATTTTTCTTGCGCGGAGCGATACGAAAACGATCCGTACGCGGCGCCGTTAGGGTCGGAACTCCTTGGTTAGGTTAGGTTAGGTTAGGTTAGGTTAGGTTAGGTTAGGTTAGGTTAGGTTAGGTTAGGTTAGGTTTTTTTTTTTTTTTTTTTTTTTTTTATTAGGTTTGCCAGAATTTTGAGTATTCTCAAATAATGCAATATGCTAATGGTATACAAGTTGCAATATTCAAATTGATTATTATTTTTAAAGTATTTTGGTACGCTTTTTGCTTATTTTTATGTATTTCTGTTGACTTATATTCATGTCAAAGATTTTGGCATTTTTAAATCAATTGTTAAACTTTTTTAACGCTTTTACAATATATTCTATATGTTTTATAAAAGTTTTTGTTGTAGTTTCTTTTTGTACGATTTCAGTGAGGTTATATGGGTTTATTTTTAAATTGATTGAGTTTATTTCATGGTCCAGTCTAGTAGAATTAAATTTGGGGCATTGCTTTAGTAGGTGCATGATAGTTTGTGGTGTGTTGTTGTCACATGGACACTTATCATTCGTTGTTATCTTAAATCTATTTAGATAGCTTTTATGGAAGCCATGATTTGTAAGAAATTGAGATACGTGAAAGCTTGGTTTGATTTTTTCTAGTACTACACTAAGTGATTCGTATGTAGGACACAAGGTTTTGGTATATGTGCAGTTTGAAATATCATTGTAATAAGCTTCGGCGGCCGCTTTGAGAATGTTATTGTGTGTATATTTTACGTAGCTAATGGGAAATTTGGAATAATCCGGTGCTTTATTTAAGTTTGTGGCCAATTTCGCCGCCGTATCTGCTAACTCGTTTCCGATGATACCATTGTGAGATTTCGTCCACACAAATTTGATAGATTGATTATGGGATTTAGCTTCACTTACATTGCGGTGGATTTTTACTACTAATGGATTGTTGGTATCTGGGTTACTTATCTCTAAAAGGCTTGATTTACTATCGGAAAATATTACAAAATTGATTAATTTACTATTAAGAATCCAGTTACTCGCTTTAAGAATTGCAAACAATTCAGCTTGGAAGACTGAACAAGTGTCGTGTAATTTATATTTTTTAGTGATGTTTAGTCCTTCAGAGGAAAGGACCACAAACGCTGCGCCAACTCCTTTTTCACTCTTACTTCCATCCGTGAAGATACTTGATGTAGAACTTTCGATGTGTTGATTAACATCTTGTTGAGAAGCAGATTCATAAAATTGAAGACGCTTTCTTTTGGATGGATGTGGGAGTTCTGCCGGTGATGATGGGATTTCTAATTTAATATCTGTAGGAAGATATTTAGAAGTCTGTTTACGCTTTGTGGTTTCTAAGTCTGCAAATGTTTGAATTTTAACATGTAAAGGATAGAGTTCTGCAAGTGAAATAGCTGCTGTAGTGCTGATTGTTCGGAATCCTCTTATAATTTTTATTGAAAAGTTACGCTGTAGTGAGAGTAGGCGTTTTTCGACATATTTGTATTTCAGAGCTGGACTCCAAATACTTGCTGCATAGCAAACGATTGGTTCTATAACAGCAAGATAGATGGTACGTACGTTTTCCGGATTTATCCCCCAAGTAGGTTTTATATATTTGATTAGTTTCAGAAACAGGTTGTAAGATTTATTGATTGTGGATTCTGCGTGTTTAATGAAATTTAATTTTTGGTCTATGATGACTCCTAGGTACTTTATTTGACGGGCGAATTGTAGTGGTTCTTTATTCATAGCTATTTGACATTTACGGGCTTTGTTTGTAAAGGTTATTATTTGTGTTTTATTAGGGTTAAATTTAAGTTTTACGGAATTCCCCCATTTTGCTATTGAAGTAAGTGCTTCATTGGTAATGCTTTCAAGAGTGTGTGTGTCTTTTGAATAGGTGATTAATAGGAGGGTCGTCCGCAAAGGCCTGTAGATGACACCCATGGGGTAACTCAGATGTTAAGAGCTCGTCTAGAATTAGGTTCCATAGCATTGGACCGCACACTGAACCCTGGATGCATCCTCGTGACATAGTTTTAGATGCCGAACTGTCAGCAAAATCGAGCTTGACTTCCCGATTTTGGATGTAATTTTGAAGCAATTTAAATATGTTACTGGGACACTTAACGACATTAAGCCTATGAAAGAGCGCCGGCCACCATGCGTTGTCAAAAGCCGACTGTATGTCAAGGGAGATAGCCATGACTTGCATTTTATTTGTTCTGGCGTC
>JAHVAK010000354.1:0-70495 GCA_019845155.1 Luehdorfia chinensis | reverse complement strand
TGTTATAAAGATTTTAAAGGTAATATTAATTTTGGATTGCCTAAGTGTTTCTAAAGTAATGATTTAAGGTTAAGTCGTCGGCTATAGTCGTATATTTTTGCTATTATTTTTTTCCCTGCATATAAACGAGAGACACGAAATAATTGATTTGCTTAACTATACTCGTATGTAACGTGTTACTATAGCTCAGATATGAGAAAAGGGTCTTCATCCACATTCATTACTTTGTCTATGAAAACTGGTCGCGAATACAGAACCACTTGAGCTCACATTTTGAGCAAAAGAAATTTAAATGTGGTTTTTCTTTTACTTAAACAATCAACGCAGTAAATAAAAAAATGAAAGTTTTTTAACAAAATTTACTACATAATATGGTACAAATTACAACAACGTTATTTACAAGGAATTATTGATTACTTTCAATAATCAAAAGTCATGTTCGAATGTTGCACCGACGCCATAATCGGGCTTGCCGCGACCAAGTTCTTGCATGAATTTACCGCCAGCTGATAGGCGTGTGTTCTTGTCGAAATTCCACACTTTTGAAGCTGAAGCATCCAACTGTAACATAATATCATGAATCATTATATTAATACATGAACAACCGAAATACGTTTTATAGTATTTATTAATTTAAGTCATTTAGTACAGCGGAATTGCTTTATATCAGCAAAATACTTGTTGAGCGACAATAGCAGCATATCACAAGCATAACACAATATCAGAATGGTTGGCAATTAAACTATAATTCTTCAATTACCGAAAATTACATGTATACTACTCGTAAATGTGTGTCTGTACCAAAAATGGTCACGGTTTCATTTAATTTTTTTATTTGTTTCTTTGTTAAAACGTTTTTTGAACTAATTATTTTCAGTAATACTGAGAATCCAAAGTTAAAAGAAAAAAAGGCTAAGTGTAAAGAAATCCGATATAATAAACTTATCTACACTTACATTAGTAGGTCCATGAATTTGCTTGGTTAGCTCCACAGTGGCCCTGGCATCCTTGTTGACATTGTTCCAGTCAAGTTTACCACCGAATAAGCTACTGTCACCGTTAGGGCCTAATACTCTGGCCCCATATGCCTGTCCTTCCAACTTTCCTCTCGCGTCGTTGAAAATATCTTGTTTGTAACCGCCTTTACCCTGAAATTATCAATTTTAAATCACCTTTTGTTCTAGAAAAATAAAGAAATAAAATCATAATACGTTTCTGTCATCCTTTCAATGCCATTTCAGTTCTTAATACTCTTCGCCTAAATATAGGTTTTAACAAATCATAGTGATTGTAAAAAATACATGTGAGTAGATATATAACGTTTTTTAAATAACAGTACATACGAAAAGTCCTTGATCATTGTCACCTAGAGTCCCAAAAACAGTTCCTTTGCCAACTTGCTTGTCCCATGTAATATCGCGTTTCATCCTTTCATGTGACCTAAAAATATATTTAGTTAAGAAAGCATAAAAATAACGCGTAATAAATATAAACTTTTAGGCAATTTAGAAGTTGCTTGATTGTACTATAAGCACCGTTAATAAGCACTTTGTATTAAAGACTTCTGGGTCTATTATTTAGTAGTATTTTAATATCAGACTATAAAATGTTATTGCGAAATCAGAAAAGAAAAATTGGAATATGGCCAGATCGTTACTGTGATGGATTTCAAAAGATTTATGGGTAATTGGTGTTTTATTAGATGCTATAAAATTGGTTCAGTTTAAATCGTTATTACATCTTATAAAAATGTTTTTAGTTAAAATCGTTAACAAGACAGCTAAATCTTATTACCATACTTACATAAAATTATGCCCCTTTTCAACAGTTCTCGTAAGAAGCAGCCTGCAAGTACATCAGGACAGCGAAGCTGAGATAGACCACCTTTTGTGATTCATTTTGCCTGTGTGAAAACGGCGTGCTGTTAAAAAGACACGTAATGATGACATTACTTTAAAAAGTGAGTATAGTTTTATGACATGGTGTAATGGATCGTGGACAAGGATAGACGATCGTCATTCACAAATAATTTTATTACTATTAATTATCTGTGAACCGACTACAAGTGTTATTCTTATAATTATAGTTAACATATAAAACTTAACACTTAACAATAAAATGTCTGTTTATATTTGCTGTGCAGCTTGCCATGTAAAATTTAAAGTAAAATCTTAACGACACTAATCTAGATATACATCACTAATATCTAAACGGTAATTGTAACTAAATGTTTTATAACCTCAACTAAGAATAAAAGAAAAGTTAGGCCTAAAAGTGTTGCAAATGCAGTAGTTAAAGACGTAAACTTTCAGTAACCCAGTTCTTCAAAAAAAAGAATGTTTTTTTATTGAGTAAAGGGGACGAAACGAGCAAAACGTTCATCTGATGGTAAGTACAACATCTGCCTATAACAAAAGCTGTCACCCAGAATCTTTATGTGTATCACCATACTGCGCTCGTTACCCTGAGACATAAGGTTCTGAAGTCTCATATGCCTAGTGATTACGCTAGTTTTTAGATTAGCTTCAGTCCTCTTCAAACCGAAACACAGTAATGTTTGCACATACTGCTTTACCGCAGAATAACTAGCTCTGGGATGGTACCCACCTATACGGATTGAATGTCTTATTAATTAATTCAAAATATGTATGATTCATTTTTCACGAGAGAAAAAAACGTAAGTTGCAATTACGTCATCGTTATTGTTAGCGCAACAAAATTGCGGAACTTAGTAAATCTATGGCCGTTGACAAGAATACTATAACTAAATTAACAAGTGTTAAATATATGACTATAATAATAAAGTAATGGTAAAAAAATATAATGCTTAATATATGGATATTACTCAAATTTAACTAGAAACAGGCATATCGTACTGAGTGCGCTTTTAAACTTGGTAGATGCTTACTCGTTTGTCTAACAGTGTGCTGTTTATGGATATCACTAACGACTTTTTAGTTCATGTTCATCATAAATGTAAGTAAAAAAATGATATTAGCGAAATCCAATAAAAAAGACAAAAGAATTTTTGTATACGAATTGCATTACATTTACAAAATACCTTACCTTTTTAATTACTTCTGTTGTAAGTGCGAGAGTTGTTTGTTGTCTGAAGAGGGGTTCTCGTTGCAGAGTATATATATGAGGATTTTATTGATGCAATCATCCCGTGTCCATTGGGGGATTAAAAATTCTCGCGTAAGAGGGACTTTACCTTAAGAGCAACGAGCGTTGACCTTTTTTCCTCGTTCAGTGATCTGTCATCGTCACAATATTCAATAGAAATAAAACAAAACAGATGTATCCTGTCTGAAGCTGATCTAGTGGCAACCGCGTGATCCAGTGCTCAGGGTACATGACTACTGCGCCGCGGGTCCTAGTTCGAATCCCTGCCAGAGCAACCTTTGTGCATAATTATCATCATCTGCGACAAAACATCTAGACGAAAAACTAATAAATAACTCAAAAATTATTAGTTTAGCTAATATTCGAACCTAGAACCCAAAAACTTTTTAAGACTTCTCATATGCGTAGTGATAACACTAGCTCCCAGTGCCCTTCAGATCGAAAGTAATGGTCGAATGTGGAATGTTTGTGAATCGCCTTCCTAAATAAACAAAAAATAGAGCTATTTACAGTACTTCATATTCAGTTTTTCTATTTGATCATGTGAACGTTATTTGTGTCGATTCTCTTATTCAGTAACTAAACTAATTTTGAACTGTTGCTTACTGTTATTGAAAACAAATACATGAAAGTTGTCTGATTATTAATTTTACGTGATGTAGAAATACATCGTATTTTTAATCGGCACGTTCCAAGGTAATATCTGAATCTGTTTGGAAAACCTCAAAAATAACTATCAGTGGCTCATTTAGAAAGATGTTATCGGTATTTACCAAGAGACCAAAGAATTTAACCTACTCTATGTATTCATACTGTGACCTTACAGTATAGAGGCGTTGCACCGTAGACGATGCTGCAAGTTTATTTCGCTGCCTGTCGGAGGCCATGAAATTTTTTAGGCCTTTTGTCGACTCTTATGACACCCACGGTACGGATTTGAAAATTTTCTTACACCACGGCAAATGTGTCGTGTCATACATCTGTACATATTTCTGTAAACTGCCTATATCACAAATAACAGAAGCGTAAATGTGTTTTGAATAATATTAAAAATGATTAAAAACGTCGGACAACTATTAACATAACACCCACATCATATGGGATATGCAGGCCGTAGAAACCATTCTGTCACAAAATTCAATCGACAAAAGAAGTGTAGAAATAAAATAAATTAATAAACCTTTTCATAGACGAACATTTATTTAATCCATGTACTAAAACGAATATATAAAGTTGCCAAATGCTAAGTACATATTTACTTAAGCAAACATACTCGTATCTATCTACATATCTATATAATTTAATATTAGTAGATGGTAATAAAAATAAACTTACTATCTTTACCGCTGCAAATGATTCAATATTATAGGTTGAATTATTTGTCATCAAAAAGCTTATTGCGCTATTTATATTAAAGAAAATACATAGTTAGGTCCAAGGAATTTCTTATTACTAATCACTCTCCAATGACATTAATTGGTACCTACTTTGAATACATTTGTTAGTGTCCACAATCGGAACAGCATCTAAGTACGTGTCAAGACAAATCCAATGAGCCCAAAAACGAGAGTTGACGAGTTCCTATGACTACTTCCCAGGCCCATCATAAGACTCTGGACATCATCTAGGTCTATAGTCCTTATCAAAACAAATCCAATACGCTTAAACACGACGGCGTTATGTTGAGAACTTGAGGAGTTCTTATGGCCACCTTCCGGCGCCATCTTGAGACCAACTCCATGGTACCATTTTGCCATCAAAGTTACATATTTGTTTTCTAAATCACGGCACAATCGGTTGGGGAGATCTTATTTAAAATTCAGTAGCAAGATTTGAACTTCACATACATTGCAACCTTAATAAAAGCGTAATAAAATATGTTTCAAGAGTACATAATATGTCTTCCTGGTCGATTTTCGACTTTCCACTACGCGGGAGATATTGTAATTTCTACCCATTATGATAATAATTAAATGCGATTAAGCCTGACGTGGAGCTGATGAACCGGGCACAGTCGAGAGTATGTTTGGTCCATATTACCATTCTATATAACGTATTTCATATTACATACATATTACATTATATATAACAGATAAGAAAATCAATTATCTGGACCTGGCTCACGAGGTGACCGACATGTGGGGTAGTGTATCGGCCGCAATTATTTCGGTGGTCGTTACTGCGAACAAGTTAATCTCGGTCAGTCTCTCGGGACATCTGAGACGACTGGGAATTGTGACCTGTCACATGCAGAAGGGAGTGCTTCTCGATACCGCCCACATCGTCCGCCGTAATCTTTCCCTTTCTCTATAACTCTCGACCGATGGTTTTTTTTTATATATTTTGTTGTATGGTATTATGTTAAGTTTTTTTTTATTAAATAAAGTTACGAGACGAGAAAAACGTTCACCTGATAGTGTACATAACAAATGCTGAGTCACACAGAATATTTCTGTGTCCACCAAACTGTGCCCGTCCCCCTGAGACATCGCAACTGAAGCATCATTATTAAGTCTCATATGCCCATTGCCCAGTGATTGCACTAGCTCTCAGTGCCCTATAGACCTAAACATTGTAATGTTTGTACACTACTGCTTCACTGCATAATAACTCACCCTACGGTAGGTACCACACCTACCTAGACGTATAGCAATTCTACGACCAGTAAAATTTTAAATAAACAGTATATAGTTAGTAATAAATCTTACTTATTGTATCGTATGTTATATTATTCATACTAATAACATAAATGCGAAAGTAACTCTCTGTGTCCCTCTGTCTGTTTGTTACCTTACCACGGTTCAACCACTGAACGGATCTTGACGAAATTCAGCACTGAGACAGCTTGCATACTGGCGACGGACATAGAATATTATACGGGATATTTAAACACCTTTCCATGCCGACGAAATCGCGGGCATCAGCTAGTTTGTGCACTAATTTTGGCTCCGGCTGGGATTCGAAGCCGGGGCAGCGTAGAAATCAGGTGCTCGGACCACTAGGATACGAGGTCGTAAGAGTAATACTAAAAGCAAAATTCATTGGTAATTTTTTTTTATTTGAAAATCAAAAAACAAGTATGTACTCGTAATACAGCTTAAGAATATACTAATACTAATATTATTTTAATCATACAAACTCAACATTAATGGTCACAGAAATATACAAAATAATAAAATTTTAGTGAAACCCATTTCATTGTTCTCAGCGTGTAACGTTTACACGTAATTATATATATATATAAAGTAATATGTGCTATATCTTACAAATGTATGTGTGCATGTGTTCGCGTGCGAGTATGTATAATTAATAATTATAATTTGTTTTCTATGTGAACCAGTGCTACATGCAAAGATATCTTCACCGGCCGATATGAGAAATATGTATAAAAACATACAAACTCGTTATAGGGACTTTACCGGAGTGAGGAATGTATGTAAACAACAAAGCAGAAACGTAAACCGGTACATGTTAAAGAGAACAAACTATTTGTACAACGAACTTTATCCTACATCCAGCTCCAAATGGACACGAACATTTTCTTCGTTTTATTTGCATTCGTTGTTCTCGCTTCCGCTCAAGTATCTATTCCACCGAACTACAAAGAAAAGTGAGTGCTCATGCGTGTTTTACGTATCCATTTGTTTTTTATTGTTTTTTTTGTTACAAGTATTAAACTACAAATTGGCTTTGTTTTTGGCCAGTGTGTGTATATTACAAGCCGTTTTTTTTATTTCGCAATTCTATATTCTGCCCTACATTGATACCCACTGCTATATTGATTTTGGTTTTGATTTTTTTTAAAGCGATGTCAAACTCTAGAATTTCGGATTTACGGATGAGTTATACATGCACAAATAACAAGTATCTGTAGGTCATACTTGCGACGTGCGGGAATCGAATCTGCTCCCTACTGACACCCTACCGAACCGGTCGTTAATTTAACTTGCCGGCTCGGTTGGAGCAGTGGCAGAGCGATTGGTTTCAGAGCAATGGGGCGCGGGTTCGATTCCCTCTCGAAACAAATATTTGTACAAATTACAGATAGTTTTTCCGGGTACATGTTTGTGTATTTACGTCTGTAATTACATCTCTCGATGTACGGGCAATAGACTATGGACTCGATGTATGGACAATAGATGTAGGGCTAGATCGGAGGTAAGTTTTATTTTTGTTGTTTTGTTTGATGTTATTACTATACTTTTAGTTAAATATATCGATATAATCGAGATTAATATTGATTTTCGATTCGATTTAATGAAGTCGACTAAAAGTATAAGAAAGAATAAAAATTTTTCTTCTTTAAAAAAAACCCGTTGCCCCACATTAAGATTTATCCTGTGTCGTGGGTGCGTTTCAAAGACAAATTTCCCAACGCAACCAAACCCGGAAACCAATAATTTGCTGGGATTTGTACCCGGGACCAAAGACTCAGAAATCAGGTAGGTCACATCTTACATTGGAGTAGCGGACCCTTGACTCAGTTCAGCAGTGGAACATTTTTAAAATGTTAGGTATCTTACATTTTTACTAATCCTATTACGATATATATATTTTTTTATATTGAAATTTTAAATACAATAATATTTTAGGTATCCCGAATATTATAAATATTCAAAAAAATGTTCGACGTCCGCGAGAAGTAACAGAACAAAATGGAGGGGAGACGTTATCTAAAACTTGGCAGCGACGACCAAAGCCTCTATGTAAGTTGTAGTCAGTATCTAAACTTCGTTACCTACTTTACTATCGTTATATTGTAGGTTGGCAATAATATTAAAATATGACTTGGAACGTAAATGTTTCTCAAAAATTTTGGTTGTATTAAAATTAGATGTCAGTTATTTTAAATGAAGCGTCATCTCGCGGAAATAACTGGAACTTATATATCCGTAGGCATAAGAGAATCTTTCACCCATCTTGTTCCATAGCTGTAGAAATATTGACTGCGGGAAATGTCGATAGTCTCCGACAGATGGCGCAATTACCAACTCCAATTTCTCAGTCGTTCTCTGAATATGCTGAGTATCGTCAACATCATTGATGCGAATGTATCTTAAATGTACCCGACGTAACATAGATTTTGTGACTGAAATTAAAGTATGAGACTGCGATTAGAGCACGTAATGGATTACAAACTAATGATTAGACGACAACCTGCATGGTTTTGCGAGAAGTCGATGGATGCAGATGGGTAAGGACAGTATTTTGTGGCAATCTTTGGGGAAGGCTTATGTTCAACATAGGACTAATATAGGCTCAAATGATGATGATGATTACGATTATGATCTATATCTTCATCGGCCTGTTAATAGTCTACTGCAGAATGTCATAATATTTGTTATCATCTATATTATATTAAAACGCGAAGAACAATTTTGGACCAATTTATATGCATATTGTGCGCACGAAGGAGTATGAGATTTGGCATAGTTAAAGTTTGTATGGATGAAAGCTTCTCGAGTGGCGAACCCCCACTAACTGGAGCGACGACCTGCACGGTTTTGCGGGAAGTCTATTGATGCAGGTGGATATGGAAAGTGTATTGTGGCAATCTATTTCTGAGTTTGAAGTAGCGAGAAAGCTTATATTTATATATAATTACATTCACAGATACATAGATTGTCGCTAAAGACTTTTAAAGTGTTGCCATCAAATAATTATGCAACCCTCAATCACGTTCGAATTTTAAAAATATTCTATTACGATCGACTTTCGACCACGGGGCGACCATTGGCGTTTATAAAACGGCCTCAGTGGTTTCCTGTTTATAATTATACCTTACCCACACAAGACTCTTGCTCGTGTGTATGGTCCACGCGCACACTATTATTGCCACCCGTACTATAATATATGCGATACTATATTTTAGTCATTCGTACTATATATCATAGAAAAATTATATGGTACAAAAAATACTATATATTCATCGCTAATTCGACTGTCGCGAATTTTTATATGAGCCGTGACTGGTCTGAGTGAGTGTCAGAGACACGTGGACAAAATAAGACAACCAGATCCAATAACCTACAATTTTTGTTTTTGCACGAATGTCGGTTTCGGCAAGGATTTGACCTGCGGCGGGGTAATCAGGTACTCTGACCAATACGCCACATGGTCGTTGGTTGCTTGGAAAATAGCATACGGTCATTGTTACAAACGTTTTTTGTACGTCACATAAAATCTACATTTGTGGTATTTCTTATAGTATACATTCCGATATCCAGAGCAAAAAAGATTACATAGAATACATCGAAGACGGAGAAAAACAAGCGTACGAAAGAGGAATCACTAGGAACCCGAACGCTGCGGTTCCAAGATTTTGATAACAACACAACTTATTTACCTGCACAATCAATAATTTACATACGTCCTATGCCCAAGATAAATAGAAATTTTAAACTTAACAAGCAAAAATAAGTTGTGATATTGATTTGATTCTACGTCCGCCCACAACAACTGTGTCACCCAGATATTTCTGTGTGGCACCACACTGCACCCGTCACCCTTAGATATCAGTTCTTAAGTCTCAAATGCCCAGTGATTACGTTAGCTCAAACCGAAGTGAATGCCCTTCAAACCGAAACACAGTAATACTTGCACACTACTGCTTCAGAATAACTGGCCTGGGGTGGTACCTACCTAGACGGATTCCTGCATAGGAATACCATACTTGTCAATATGAATAAATGTTGTACTTTACTACTTACTTTTTGCAAAGGATTTGAAGCTTTTCGCCACGCAGCCGTCAAAATATATTTTATTCTCTATTATCTTTCTAAATATTAATACATGAAGAGAAAACTGTATATCCCTTTTAAGCATTTTGGGCGCAGGAGTTTAGAGATTTGACACACATAAAATTTGAAACTAGAGAAGTAGCCAGGAAGCTTAAATTTATATAAAATGTGTTACAAATACAATTAATTAAATAAAATAAAACATTAGTTATTTACGTTCATACCTAAATACGTTGCCAACAAATAATTACTCCAACCTCAATAAAGTTAAAACTTTAAAAAAATTAAATGAAGGCGATCACTAGTTATTATTAAAATACAAAATTATATGAGAAGGTTCTCAAAGGTTACAAAATCGTAGTCCTTTTCCGATTTTAAAGCGTGTAAAGTGTGTAAAACCACGAGATGGGCAGCAGCATCTTCCTGGAATATCAGAATAAGTAAACTACGGTTGCCAAGCGTTGCAAAATGCAAAATGCGTTGGAAAATCTGCGTATCTCTGAATGTTTTAAATAATTACAAAAGTTTTTAAGTACTTCGCGTGCTTTGTGGGCAAAATATACTTTCTCTTATTTGACATTACATTTGTAATTAATATCAGTAAGAAATTTAATTTTAACATGATGAACTTACTTTTTTTTGAACTGAAGGTCACTGTCAGCCCGAATACATTTACTGCTTCACTTCATTCGGGAAGGCACATTATTATTCCTATATAAGAGGATTTTACATCGAACTTTTTTAGTGATATAGTTGTCAGCAAAATAATATATAACAGTGGTAGGATTCCTATGCAGGAATCCGTCTAGGTAGGTACCACCCCAGGGCCAGTTATTCTGTCGTGAAGCAGTAGCGTGCAACATTACTGTGTTTCGGTTTGAAGGGCACTGAGAGCTAGCGTAATCACTGGGCATATCAGACTTAAGAAGTGTCAGGGTGATGGGCACAGTGTGGTGGCACACAGAAATTTTCTGCAGACGTTGCTCTTACCATCAGGTGAACATTTTGCTCGTTTCATTTCAAATTGTTTACTTACTTAATTGTTTTTTTTTTTTCAATTGCCCTCTACTGCAATGTATACATATTTTTGTCCCAAATACTTTTAAGTTACTTCTGTAATAATGTAATAGATGGGAGAAAAAACAAATAATTTGAATTAGTTTTTTAGTTATTCAGTTAATGCTTATGTTATACACCAATGAAACATATAAAAGAATACTTTTAAATAAATAAAAAAAAATAAAAAAAGTGTCGTATGAATAAATAATATCATGATTATTTTATCATTTCCGGATGAAATACAAGGACTGAAAATCAATCTCCAAAGCACTTCGCCATAATGAGCAGCCATCTGAGCACTCAACAAATTAGACCGCGATGTTCCCAAGATCAATATACACTCTCGAAGTTATTTCATTATGCACAAGAGAGTTTTCTATTGATGTAGTAATATGCCAACCTACAATGTCTAATTAGGAAAGTTTCTAACTATGCGATGCACTTTGTAAACAGAAGTATTATAGTACTATTAAAGTTCCTTCATGCATATTATTCGTGAGTCCAAATAGCTACTATATTTGAAACACCAATAAAATCAGGAAAAGGGTATTTAAAAGATATTTTTGTAATCTACAGCGAAATCAGAAATATTTTATTAGTAAAACAACGCCATCTTTTGTGTTTTATCGTAAGTACAAAATAGGCATAGTTCCATTGTTAACATGCTATTTACTTAAAACGTGAAAGTAAAAATTACATATTGTCTTGAACGAAAAGGCATAAAATATATTCAATATTAAAATACCCGTAAAATTAAATTTATGTTACATCAAAAAAAAATATTAATGTAAAGTGAAGTGTTGATAACTGTCATCTGTTGGACAATATAGTAACTACTATGAGTTACTAAAGCATGTTGCCCGCAGCAGTTTACACAATATAAAATATGTGTCTTAAACGTCAGATGTCGCTTTACAAATTTTTAAGATGTTTTTTTCAAATAATGGTTTTGGTTCAAGTAAAAAATTTTGTTCAATATTTTAGATACTTAATATATAAAGATAATTTACATACATACATACATAAGATCACGACTGTATCTCATAAGGGGTAGTCAGAGACCCACTGCAAAAGCAGATGACTGCCACAATCCACCTTTCACCAAAACAATATAATGCACTTGGTGTGTTATGTGGTGAGCCCATCGCCACCATGCGCTGTTGGGTGCACAGTGCGGTTTTATTCCTTACTCGCCTTTTACGAGATCCATTGGATGAGATGGAGTGGTAGTATTCTTTTAACGAGCCGCCACCACACGGCACAGATATATATAGATAATTTCAGTGAATAATTATATTTTTTTTTCAATTAATGCCCTTTGGAGCTTTCTTCTCTATATATTTTTAAACCCGTGCGTAAATATTTTTTTTTTACATATTTGCGTATGCTTTTCACATGTACATAAATATAATACTATGATTATTGTATTTTAAGCGTTGTGCAGACATCACTATGCACCATATGTTTTTGTGTCTGTCTCTAGGTCCTACAAATATTTGTTTCGTGTGTAACCCTGTAACCCGAAGCGCATAAGCAATTTTCAGCTATTGCGCCAGCGGGGTCGAAATTATTACATTACCGTATAAAATACACATAACAGAATATTGTGTTAAGTATATAATATGTCGTAATATTTCTCTGATTTTGTAGAGTTGGAGTGAAAAGTTCTGAGTCACATTCGTCACTTTGTCATTTATAAAATCATCTACTTGCAAAGTCAATATCCTATTGACAATAACATCGATTTTTGTTGTATTTTGCATGCAATGTTTTGTCCCTTCGCTTCCGATATGTATTCGAATTCTACCTCGTCGTATTTATCAAATAGGATATAGACGAAAATAGTAAGAAACAACGACTGCCTGTAACATAGCAGATTATATTCTGCATAGCATAGATTTAAATAGTGACCAAAAGATGCCGCTTTACTTAAATTATAACCACTTCTTCCGACCGCGTGGCCTAGTGCACAGAGTACCTGACTTCTAAGCCGCGGGTCCTGGGTTCGAATCCCAGCAGGAGCCAACATTTGTGCTAAAACATAAATTGTTGGTTTTCGGGTCTGGCTGTGTTGTGATTGTCCCCGTGTTTCTGACACTGCATCCTAGCCTACCTCCGATCTTATCGCATCAGCGTTACATCGGGCGCGGGTAGGTTTGGGACGAGTGAGTGCCTCTGTGTTTGCGCCTACACTTGTGGCACTATAATATCTCCTGCACAGTTGATGGCTCTCGACAGTAGTCGGCAGTTGTCGCCGTGGTCGAAATCGGCTAGGAGACCATCCATCATCATCAACCACTTCTAGAGATTTGTGGTCACATTTAAATAAAGTAAAAATTTAAATGAAACTAAGTTTACGGATAAACTAACTTTTGAGTGTTTGGAGACAAGAGTCTGCCACAATGTTTCAGTGTGAGTCGGCGGACATTATATCGAGAAATATATATTTTTATATCTATGCATGCATATTATATATATGAATATATATGTTTGCTCACTTTAATTTATACTTATTATTTATATTTTAGTAAACTGTATTCAATATTTGCTTTTCATTTACTACATAATATGAATTTTGTTTTTTTTTTTGGTATAGCAGAAAGTGATGAAACGAGCCAAGCATTCACCTAATGGTAAATGCAACGACTGCTCATCCAGAATATTTCTGTGTGGCACCACACTGCGACCGCCTCCCTGAGGCGACAGTTGTTTAGTCCCATATGCCCAGTAATTACATTCGCTCTCAGTGCCCTTCAGACCGAAACTAATTTTCTATTATATGTAAATAGACGGGTTAGTTTTATCATTGAAAGGTGACGGGAATGACACATTCTGCGAAGCTGAGATAATCGTTGGCAGTTGACAATTGAGTTGGCAATCTCTCTACAAGTGCATAAAACTGGTATACAAAAAATCCTTTCTTATAATAAAGTATATTTGTCTGTAAAAGTTTGCAACCCGGCAGGTAACATTCTATGCGGTATATAATTAGCCACTTTTGAAGTCTTCCTGTCTGTGACGTAAAGCATTTTTTAATTAATTGAAAGAAGAGTTACGTAATCTTACAACAATAATAAAGCGGGTGAGTTTGAATGTTTTAACGCGCTACTCTCAAGAAATATGTGTATATAATATTATTTACGTAGGGGAGGCCTATGTTCAGTAGTGCACTAGTGAAAGGCTGAAATGGTGACGATGATCTTTTGAAAAATAAGACGTTCTCTCATGCTTATTTTACTACTATAATAAAGCTAGAGAGTTTGCATGTTAGAACGTGTCTCTGGAAATACTGATTCGGTTTGAAAAAATATTCTTGTATTAGAAAGCCCGTTTATTGAGGAAAGTTCTAAGTTACTAAACTATATGCTGATGTTTCCCTTGCCGATTTCGACCACGGCTACAACTTCCGAATATTGTCGAGAGCTATCAACTGCGCAGGAGATATTACAGTGCCACAAGTGTCTGCGAAAACACAGGCACTCAATCGTCCCAACCTACCCGCGCCCGATGTAACGCTGATGCGATAAGATCGGAGGTAGGCAAGGATGCAGTGTCAGGAACTCCTATAATTTGCGTTTTAGCAGAAATGTTTGCGCCGGCTGGGATTAGAACCCAGGACCTGCGGAGTAGAAGTCACGTACTCTGACTACTAAGCCACGCGGTAGTACTTTATGCTACGGTCTCAGCGAGCCGCAAGCTGAGAACCGACCATTGGCGAGAAGGGCCGAACTGTCCATGCTCAGGTCGGCGAGGTACCATGCCGTGCGGCGCAATCATGTGGTCGGCTTACTTTACGCGGGGCACAGCTTGTATGATGTATTTCTTTATTTACGGCTTTAAAAATCATTGAAAATTCTCATTGACGTTGGCGTGACCAGCTTTACTTTTTTGACATCCACTCACAGGACAATCAATTAATTAATCAACTAAGCAATTCTCACTTTTTTTTCGAAAACTATTAATTCGTGCTTGGAACTCAGCCGCAACGAAAATTTCCATCATCATCATGTCTTCAGCCAATCACCAGTCCACTGCAGAACATTAGCCTCCCCCATAGATTGCCACAAAAGCTTGTAGCTCTCATTTTGGGGGAATTTGCCATAGTTGCCACGCTTGGCAGGCGGGTTGGCAACCGCAGTTTATTTATTCAGATGTTCCAGGAAGATGCTGCTGCCCATCTTCTGGTCAAATTTCCATAATTAGATCTAATGTTCACATTTTTTTGCCTAGTTTTCGGAATATGGTAGAAATGTAGCTGCAGGGTTCAGGTTCACCGGAATCAGCTAAACTTTTAAAGTGGTCTATGAGAAAAAAAGTCTGGGAACCTCTGGTTTAGTGCTACGTCTGCTTATTACAAATGCAGTGTCACCTCAAGCCGATATGTGTCCGGCAGAGTAGAATACCACCTATCTCTTTCCCACCGAGGTGTCGTAAGAGGCGACTAAGGCATTGCACGGACAACCTTTATTTGTGCAGAACAATACTATTATATGCAATGCTGCCACTATAATGCTCGTGGGACCGCAATGTGGAGAATTTTTTGACTCGTGCCAAAATGGGGGCGATGAGGTACGCCACTCGTCATGCCTCTGTCTATCCCTATATGGGAAAAGGCGTGAATGTATGTCACTAAAAACATTCCTGTGTGACAACCTGAGACATTAGTGCTTAAGTCTCATATGTCCAGCTAACTATTAATACTATTCAGTCTAAAACACACATATTTACATACTACTGCTGACACTGCGGCGGTACCCATTTAGGATTGTTGAATAGGAATCCTACCACCAGTACATTTTATTAGATTACAGTATCATAATTTGGCGCAGATTTTTCTACTACTGTGTTTGGTTTGAAGGGCACTGAAGGGCATGGCATATGAGATTTAGAACTAATCTTTTATGGTTACGTCCTACACGGACCGCACTGCGCTAGTCCAAAATTTTCCAGTAGGAAATGATACCGCACCGTTTTGGGCCGGCGTGATGAGTGACTAAGCATTAGGTAAATGACTTTATCGTCCTGGTGGTAAGTGCAACGTCTGTGTCACCCAGAAAATTTCTGTGTGGCACTACACTGCGCCCGTCACCCAGACATTAGTTCGTAAGTCTCATATGCCCAGTGATTACACTAGCTCTCAGTGCGGTCATGTTTGCACACTGCTTCACGGCAGAATAACTGGCCATGGATGGTACTTAACTAGACGGATTCCTGCATAAGAATCCTACCACAACTTGCTCCTAATAAAAAAACAGTTTTTGGTTGCTTTAGATTTGGATGTTCTCCTGGCTGATTTTCGACCACGGCAACAACTACCGATTACTGTCGGAAGTTATAAACTGCGCAGGAGATATTATAGTGCCACAAGCGTACGCGCTAACACAGAGGCACTCACTCGTCCCAATCTAACCGTGCCCGATGTAATGTTCATGCGATAACATCTAGGTTGCAGTATTCAGAGACACAAGGACAATCTGAACACAACCAAACGCGGAAACCAGAATTTGTGTTTTTGCACAAATGTTGGCTCCAACTGAGATTCGAACCTAGGACCCGGCGTGGTAGTCAGGTACTCTAACCACTAGACCACGCGGTCGTCAACTGCCAATGCTTTACAAAATAAAGCAACGGCACAAAATACAAAATAAAGTTGAACTACCGTGATCGAGGTCGGTTTATAAAAAAAAACTCATGTATACTAATTTGTGCAAACGTCGAAATCCATTCAGTCAATTACTTGGTGTTAAAATTTGTTACGGAACGCCGATCGGATTAATGAAGTGTTGGCCTCGTTAGAGACGCTTTGTTAGAGCTACGATGAGCTACAGTTTCAAAATTGAGTCGACAGTTCCGATCGTTAGCTTTCAACTTATATCTAAATTACATAAACAATATTGAATCTAATAAAAATACTATAGTTATTAATAGCTTAAATAAACTACTACATTAGTAATAGGTACTAAATAAACGATAGAGATAATGATTTCTTATATTTACGCGAACAATACTCATTTACTCTCATTTATTCAGAGCTTGATTTAATTTTATTTATGATTGGATTAAATCAAAAACCAAGCATACCACTGCAAGACTTCAAGACACAGTTAGCTCTTTCTGCGTAGATCGGACCAAAAATAATAATTAAAAGCTGAAGGTTAACTATGACATCAGGACATCTGTCACCTCAGTCCTCCCGTGACCATGGGTGCTGTAAAGCACTCGAATGTCGGGTTATAAATAGTAAAAAATTAAACGCGATAAAATCCGTAAAATTAGTTTCATTAAAAAAAAACAATAGAGATACCAAAAATAGAGATACCAAAAAAGTCTTTTTAAATATTATCTGTCTTAAAAGTAAATTAACAGTCTATATCCCACTGAGCACAGGCCATCTCTCATTCCTGAGAGAGGTTTGGAGCCGAGAAGAATCCGTCACGCTGCTCTAATACGAGTTGACGGACTTCATATATCTTTAAAAAAAACGTATCTCAATGCCTGTTTATTTGTGTGTATATACGTATCACGTAAAAACCTCTGATCGGAATTTAAATTATTTATTAAAAGCAGATAGTCTGATTAATAAGAAAGGTGTTAGTATATAGTTTATTATTAAATCATATGAATCAGTTGAGTCAACATGATTTTTTTTAAGACAATGGACTGAATAGAATTGTGTGGAATTTTCAAAGTTATTTTCTTATTGCCTGAACTTAAATTTAAAGCATATTGAATCTCAGTCACTTAAGACAACTCGACCTCTCTGTGATTTGAGGATCCATATAAATCAGGAGTCTAATACGACTGGTTAAACCAGAAACGGCGGAATCCTACAAAAAGGAAGCGACGTCGTAAAAACGCACGTCGGACCTATGTTACTGAAAGGGGGCCAAACCCTGGTACAGTTTCCCAGCGCCTAAACGCTCAATTTGGGCGCTTTGGCTCAAGAGAAGTCTAGGAGAAAAAGCCAATCAAAACTCACGCTCCTTCATACTCGCGCGTCTCCTGCATAATCGCGAGCCTCCTGCTACTTGCGGGTCTCCTGCAACTAGCTGGTACCGCTAGTTTGACCGTAAAGTCTATTTTGTCAACACTGTAACTTCAGGGCGAAGGTGTGTCGTTATAAAAATACGATGCAACTTAACATAAAAATAGTTTAGGCATTTATACTCAATTATTACTGATAGTTAACACATCCTTTACGGTTCAGTACGGTACGGTCGGTTTGGTTCTGCTCCGCTCTGCTCTGTTCTGTTCAGATTTGTTCTATTGAGGAAGGGTGTACGCGGACGTGTCGGGAGTATTAAAATTCGATATAATAACAAATTCGCTTAGTAGTACCTACTCTAATGCCTGACAATAAGTAAGAAAATATTATAACTTTGTTTTTATAACATGTCCTTAATCTTTATTAGAATCAATTGTAACATATTTTATAAACCGTAATGACCATTGATTCAAAATATATTAATAAACTAAATGATCGTCCAATATGGCTTAATATAGTTTTGTAAAAAAATCTTTAATATAAAGTTTAGAAGTCAGTGCTACTGCTCGATAACAGTAAAGACGAACAACAAGGTTCCTTTTAATAGAAATTTGCCATCAACCGCAGCTGTCGCCTTTGTTTCATATCGTTGCGACACTCTAGAGAACTGAGCAGTAGAGCGGTACTAACTAGCTTGTTTTGAGGATGAAATGACATTTTAAATTAAACGCCAATTTTTTAATGGAAGTATAAAATTGATGAGAGACGAGTCGTTCACCTAATGGTAAGTGTAACGCCCACCCTTTGGAGATGGGGTTAGGCCAGAAGTTACTTCTCTGTGTCGTCGCACTGCCCTCGTCACCTTGAGACATCCCATGTGCCCAGTAATTACGCTAGTTTGTGCTCTTCAAACTTATATTGTCGGCTCGGTCGGGGCAGTGGCACTTGACCGTTTAGTGTAGTTTCTCGCCTTGCCGTTGCGGGGGACGGGGGTCTTAGTAACTGTGGCTTGGTCACCCACAATGAAGCTAAGAGAAGCCAACGCGATCGGCACATGGCATTGCGCTGGCCTGTCCCGGAAGATCGCTCCGAGTGGGCTAGTTGAGACATCTTCATAAATACAAAGACCGTAGGAGAGAGCAATGTCGGTGTCCCAGCACCGCTCATTCTGCTCTCCGCAGCCGAGGTGGAGACCCGAGCGAGAGGAGTTTTGATATTGCCACGACTTTTGCTGGGCTGCATCGCTGACGCGCCCACGGTGTGAGAGAAATGTGGTATCTTTTTTTCTATAAAAATTTTGGTTGTAATATCAAAGACTCGAGGACAATCACATCATAGCCATACCCTAAAGAAGTCAGGTACTCTGACCAATGGGCCACGCAGCCGACATACTT
The DNA here is from genome assembly GCA_019845155.1 of Luehdorfia chinensis. Lineage (NCBI taxonomy): Eukaryota > Metazoa > Arthropoda > Insecta > Lepidoptera > Papilionidae > Luehdorfia > Luehdorfia chinensis. Next base: position 51,191 of record JAHVAK010000354.1, on the reverse strand, counting down.
TCTGGATAATGTACCTAACATCAGTACGTCTCCTATGGTCGACTTTAGCGACACCCACGCTATAATATGTGGTAATGGATTATACTACATTGCCGCAGCATGGCAGTAATTGATATTAAACTACTCGTATGTTACAACTAGCTGAAACCCGCGGCTTTATTCGCGCGTGATTCCACTACACTTTATCGAAACTAAGGTACATTGCTATGCCTCAAGAACCGATTCGATCGATTTTACTTAAACTGTCTGCATACCAAAAATAAGGCCGATCGGTCACTCCGCTGAAGCGTGAAAGACGGACAAACAAACCAACAAATCAATGAACCAACATACACACTGTGGGATTTATAATATATGTATGGATTCATAAAGATAACTAGTAATTCAATGTCAACAAAAAATTGTATTATGTTTTCATGAAAATTGTATTTTTATACACGCTTTTATTAGCTTCTTATGTATGTAACTAAGAATTTATAAAGTTTTTAGTTAAATTATTCCCATAAGGGGTAGGCAGAGACCACAACCGTAGCCCACTTTTCGCCCCTGCGGGACACGTTGCTTGTAGAACCAATAACCGTTGGGTAAAGGTTCTGGAGTGGATACCTTGTACCGGCAGTGAAGGGCGAGCCCCTGTCTATAATATCCCTCCGACTAGATGGACCGACGACCTGCACGTTTTTGCGGGAAGTCGATAGATGCAGGTGGCAATCTATGGGGAGGCCTATGTTCAACAATGGACTAAGATGGGCGAAAATGATGATGAATCAATCTAGGTTCCAGTTATTCTACGGACCAGTAACCATTGCTGGGTTTCGGTTTGAATGGAAAAGACAGCTAAAATAATTAATGTGCATATGAGACGTAAGAACTGTCTCCTGTTCACTATTCACATGGATTTTAAAGCTTTGCTCGTCTGGTCACTTTCTTCCATAAAAAAATAGTTTTATATTTCCGGTGTTTAAGTTTACCATACTATAAACTGAGAGGGGTGTATGTATTCGCCACTCTTGGCTAACGGAATGGCCGTTCGAGTATTAGACACTTCGCTCCTAAAACACCACTTCACATCTCTGATCTCAATAAAAAATCCTTCCCTCAATATATCTGGAATATTTAAGATGTTAGCAGATAGGTGTCCAGTAGAGTACAATAGCTACCTCTTTCCTACTGAAGTGTCGTAAGAGGCGACTAAGGTATTTTACGGATAGTCTTTATTCAGAAAGATGCTGTTCCAGGACTGCTGCTGCCCATAATTTGGTTTTAGTTTTCTCTGTTTACTTTTACGACACCCACGGGACGAGATTGGGTAGTAAATTCTCTTACGCCGAAACCACACGGCAATAGACGAATTACTCCATAGGAATCTTACCACCAGTAAAGTACATGATTGGAGTAATGTTTATTTATTATTTATTTAAATCTTTATTGCTTCCATTACGATAAAAGGATACAAAGGGCGGACTTAATACCTTTGTTCCAAAGTTGCAGAAGCTCCAAAGGTCGCGGATCAAAAACAAGAAATTTAGGATTTCTAGAATAAATATCAAAAAGTAAATTCACCGCTAACAGACGTTATTCAAACGCCTTCGCAACAAACTACTATTTTAAAGTACTTTTCCATTCAATACAGTATTGAACAAACCACAAAAGTGGACACGCTCTGATAACTCGGTTATGTTGTTAGAAGTAACACTTAATCGTGACACGAGACGTAACTTTAGTTAACGCCACAACTTTGATTCGCATATTTACATAATAACATTTACACTTGAGTGAATTTGCGGTCAAATGCCTCTTACTAGAAATATTAAAACCTTCTTAAGCTGTATTGTATCTTAATGACGTACTCTAACGTAACTCTTTTCCAAGAGTAGTGAGTCCAAAATCCTTGTGTAAGTTCATCATCGTCATTTCAGCCTATCACTAGTCCACTGCTAAGAATAGGCCTCCCCCATAGATTGCCACAAACGATAGATTTCATTTCGGGGAGGTTTTGCCATAGTTGCTACGTTTGGCAAGCGGGTTAGCAACCGCAGTTTATTTATTCGGATATTCCAGGCAAATGCTGCTGACAATCTCCTGGTTTTCATTTTCCCACTGTCGATTATTAAAACATCATCGGGACAAAATGGGATGGTAGATTCTCTTAAACCGCAACTACACGGTTCCCAAGTTACAACGCAAAAATTATTCTTAAGTCTAGTACTTAAGAATAATACACTTTTACAAAAGGCATATAAGATCTTTCGATCGGCTGTGGTTTAATGTAATGGATTTTTGTGCTACAATTTATTGAATTGCGTGTGGTGTCCGTGTGGTGGCGGCTTCAGAGAAACTACCATCCCATCACATCCCGTGGGTATCGTAGAAGTCGAAAGAGGGAAATAAAAACCAGGAGATGGGCAGTAGCATCTTCCTGGAACATCTGAAATAATAAACTGCGGTTGCCAACCCACCTGCCAAGAACATGATAAACGTATTGTAACGAATTATATTATTATTAACGGAAAATGAAATAATAAATATTAAAAAAGGTGACAATAAAGTTTTTCTCCGTGGATTTTTCTGACTCAGTGTAGATATTTTATAGATTTTTAAGATCATACGATTCAAACTAAGCTTACACTGAAACGAAAATTTTTTACTTTGGCTCTCATAATATCATCATGGCCAGTAATTAGAAAGAAGAAGATTGCGGGTAAGATTGCAGTATAATAAATAGAAAATTATGAAAGCAACTTTAGAAAAATAAAAAACGTTTCAACGACAGTCTAATTACTCATTTAAGCTTGCTTTCCTAATAGTTTGCAGGAAACTAAATAAATTGTAGAAATGTAATAAAATCTATATGAAAGGCAGTGCAGTAATCCCAAGTTAAACGTAAAGAAAGCTTCAGATAATTATTGGTTATTAGAAAGAGAGATTTAGTAATGCGTGGGCTGTGATATGATGAAATGTACTTTTTCTTCTCCTTGCTACTAGAGTTAAAAATAAATGCGCATTTTGTTTGCTTGAAGAACTGTCTAGACATGTCCCACTACTGAGCACAGGCCGACTCTTTATTTAAGAGGGCTTTGGAGCTGATAAAAGTCCACGTAATATTTTAATTCCTCAGACATAATCTCTCACATGACTCGTGATCTCGGAAAAGACTCGTAAGTTGTAGTAGTCCAGAGGCCAGTAGTTTTTGTACTCGCGTAATAAGGCGAGCACTTAAAAATTCCTAGTATGACATCGTGATAAAACCTGCAAAGTATAAAAATATTTCAAGGACACGTGAAGTCAGCCAATCTTTGGAGTAGCGTGGTAGACTCTTTCCGGATCCAAAACCTTTTCAGAAATGAGAGAAGGCCTGTGGTCTGCAGTAGCACATTATAGGCCGTTTTTTTTTTACCTTTTCTTTACATATACTATTTTAGTGCCAGGTTAGCAGTTAGTGTTACTATCTATAATCTGTGCAAATATCATGTTCGTGGATGGAATTTTGAGTTATATCTCAATAAGCGATGGTGGAATTCATAAAAACAATTAAGCAACTACCTTTGCCCCGCGGCTTCACCCGCATAAAATAAGCCGAACACCTGACCGTACGGCATGGTACCTCGCTGACCTGAGCATTCGCAGCTCGTCGTTTCTCGGTTATGTTCGGTTCACACCGTGCAACTTCTTAAGATAGTACCACGTAAGATGGTAACGTAAAACTTTTCACAATATACGGGCTATCGTATACAAAAACAACTTTCCAAATTGAGTTAGTATTTCCTGAGATTTCAAACATACAAGCTGCTGTTTTATGGAAGTAGTAAGATAACGAGAGAACGTCTTATTTTCAAACGACCAATGCAATGTAATTGCTTAGACTTCCGTTTTCGATCCATGCACAAATTAAATTACATCAGCCGCTTCATATATCACGAGCTTGTCTAATTCGATTGATATGCAGTGGGTTTGATCGTTTTCCTCATATTGATGTTTTTTTTATGTTCGACCTAGCTGTCTATACCCGCGACTTCGTTCGTATTGCATTTGTTTAGATAGGTCATTAAAAAAAAATAAGAATATATTATTATTATTAGAGAATTAACGAAAATGGTGATATATAAAATATTATTGAAAAACAACTTTACCTAGACGATCTAAGTCCGATAGTCAATTAACAGTAGTCTTCCATTATTCTATAAATGTAGTCCTATGAAATAGTTTTCTATAATCAAGGGTTCTGCTGTTATGGCGTTCTACGGAATATTTCATGTGTTGGCGGCTTAAGATAATCTTCCATCTTCCACCCCAGAGAATCTGACATCCCGTGGGTGTCGTAAAAGTCGACAGAGGGAAAGGACAAACCAAGAGATGGGTAGCAGCATCTTTCTGGAACATCTGAATAAATAAACTGCGGTTGCCTAGCGCCTGAAAAGCGTTGCAACTATGTCAAACTGACCCCAAAATGAGAACTACTAACTAGTGGCAATCTATGGGGTAGGGCTATGTTTAGCAATGGTCTAGTGATAGGCTGAAATTATGACGATAAAATAATTATGGAATATTATCGAACAAATGTTTATAACTTCGTAACCTGTGAAATAAACATGATGAAACATAGTGGTCTTAGTTGGTTCCAGCGATAATTTCTATAACCTGTCTAAAATCCTGATTAAGAGTTTCATTAGGTACTCGGGTTAACTCCGCTAATTTTTGATTTTTTTTTTTAATTGAATGGAGTGACGAAACGAGCAATGCGTTCACCTGATGTAAAGTGCAACGTCTACCCATAACAAATGCTATGTCACCCAGAACATTTCTGTGTGACTACACTGCGCCCGTCACCGTGAAACATCAGTTCTGAGGTCTCATATGCCCAGTGATTACGCTAGCTCACAGTGCCCTTCGAAGCGAAACACAGTAATGTTTGCACACAAACAGACGAAGAAGGTACTTCTGTTTTACATATATGCATGTTCGATAATTTAAATACGAACGTTGAAACTGAAACTTTTTAAATAATAACATTAATAAGTAAAATATATGAGATAATGACACAACAAGCAAAACAATATCAAATGCAGTTTCACCCAGAATGATTCCGTGTGTCACCCCACGCCAGTTATTACGTCGTCAGTTGTTACTCGTAAGTCCCATATGCCCAGTACCGAAACGCAGTAATTTTTGCACTACTGATTCACAGCACAATAACTGGCGTTGGAGCTGTACCTGCTCAGACGGATTTCTGGATAGGAATCCTACCACCAGCAATTTATTTTATGAAATAAGATTGAGCATTATTAAGCGATCACTAAGATTATTGAAATAGTAACGGTAATAGACATTACCAACGCCATTTAAAACAATAAATTAAAAAAAAAACTTAATAAGACGGATACAAGTATTTAACTACGTTGCAATACGGAAAACGCGTAATCATTTACTGGACTTGAGCTGTAATTGTTGTCTTAGGTTTAAAATTAATTAATTGAATTATTTACGCCGACATTTTTCGCTGATTATGAAAATAATTGTATAAAGTGGACAGAAGAATAGAATAATAATTTATTTTATATAGAATACAGACATAATTCTCATTGGTCGTATTTTATTTACACTACACCGGAGGGCCCAACGATGCGATGTGTTCTACTAAAATGAACGTGGGTTGTATTTTACAGACATATATTTCATATGCTCAACACAACCAGACCATAAAACAAACAAATTTTTGTTTTTGCATAAATATTGCCTCCGGCGAGGTTTCGAATTTTGCACCTGCGGCATGGAAATTCACTGATCTTCATTTATAACCGGCCCGTAGGCAATTTTGATTACTGTAACATATTCTAGTTGTTAAGCCCACACAAAGACTATTGCTGATTTTCACCTGTTGTTTCTGTTGTAAAACTTGATAATATCGGTGAAAGTATCGAATGTAACTGTATTTGAGGCAAACGAAAAAGTGACGAAACGAGCAAAGCGTTCACCTGTTGGTAAGTGCAACGTCTACCCATAACCAATGCTGTGTCATTCAGAACATTTCTGGGTGACACCACACTGCGCTCGTGACCCAGAGACATCAGTTCTTTCTCATTATCTCAGTCTCATTTGTCTAGTGATTACGCTAGCTCTCGGAACCGAAACACAGTAATGTTTGCACAGTACTGCTTCACGGCAGAATAACTGTCTAGACGGATTCCTGCAAAGAAATCCTAAAGTTATAATTTTTTTGTTGTTAAGATATCGCTTTTACGCACTACTCAGCAGATAGTAAAATGCACGATGGACCCTAGATTTTCATATTCAACTATAAACTGTTTTTAGTTTAATTATAATAACAATTAATACTTTGAGTTCTCATTATTTATCGTTACTCGTATTTTCTACTGTAACCGAAATGCGAACGAGTAAAATTTCCTATATGAGTCATCGACATCTGACTGTCTCTAATCGGTTAACCATGCAACCACGTAGTTTACAGTGCAATGCAGTCTTGCAGTCATTTTTTAAATCGTCAGAATACCAGCAGCGTTGAGAATAATTGAGCGATAAAAAATATGAATTCGTGCATCTTTCTGCGTAAGGTGTAAGGTCGATGGTCGTGCTACTTTGTTACATTTCGCAAGTCGACTGAATAAGAAATTTTTAACGATAGAAATAAAGCGTGGCAATGGTCACGGATACTCAATGATCGTGCTTAAATTTTATTTTCGATAAAAAATATAGGATACGTCCGATATAGGAGCCATTAGGGTAGCAGGCAGCAGGATAGCCATTATGAATATTTTAAAACTACAGCATTACCTTTTTATACGAGAAACAAAAGTATATGGACATTGCACTCAAGCAAATTATGCAGTAATATGAGTGAATAACAATTTCATAAATATAAGTTGTAGGTAAATAACTTGAATGACTTTTTACTATCATAAGAAAATTTCGTAAATAACACTAGAATCACTAGAAAGATTATGAGAAAGGCGAAAGCGGCGCTTTACAGGTGGAACAAACTCCTTATTTATACAAGAAATAAAAAAAGAACAGGAAACATATCTAACTTCTTACGCGGTGGTAATATGTGTTATCACGTAGTATTACATATTTTGAATGTATTATATGCACTATATAAAAAAAATTTGCCCTACTCTAGGACTGCCACCAAGGCAACGGCGAGCCTCGTCACGGCCCTCCTATCGGCAACGGTGTTTCGCTACCAGAAACAGGGCCTTCAGGGTCGCTTGCTAACGGGATGGGGGTCCCGAACGCCCACTAAAGCGTCTCCGGGGAGGACGACGACTTGAAGTGGTCTCGAGTCTTCGTGATAGCACCGAGAGAGTGCTGGAGGCAGTGAGTACTGTCCCCGGGTCGGGCTACATCTCTAGCGAAGCGATGAAAGGCAGATATTCTGTAATCCGTCTTGAGCGCTGATAGAGACCACGGAGGGGTTTTAGTCGGTAAGAATCCGACATAACCCGGCTGAATATCTCATAAACTTGTAATATGATATCTAAACACGAGATCTATAATAAAAAAATACTTTATAAATAAAATTTACATTGAATTGGACATACTACGGTAGCAAGTTAAGATTATTTTTAAGAAAAATATAAGACAGTCTCGCCAGCGGTGCTTTCATTTGTGAAAGAGAGGAGACGAGCAAATCGTACTGTTAAGTAAATGCAACGTCTACTAACGACCAGCGACCAACGACGCTCGGTATCGGCGACTGGTGAAGCGTAAAAGATTAAACTGATTAGTATTTACAGTGTCGGGAGGCGTAAACTACTGGGTTAGCGTAAACTGGGGTTTCTATGCAGGAATCCATCTAAATAGGTACCACCCCAGGGCCAGTTATTCTTCCGTGAAGCAGTAGTGTGCAAACATTACTGTGTTTCGGTCTTAAGGGAACTGTGAGCTAGTGTTATCACTGGGTATACTAGATTTAAGAACTGATATCTCGGGTCGACGGGCGCAATGTGGTGCCACACAGAAATGTTCTAGGTGACACAGCATTTGTTATGAGCAGACGTTGCACTTACCATCAGGTGAACGATTTGCTAGTCGCGTCACTTTATAATATTATAAAAAACCCCAATTATTTAAAAATAACTGAATTTCACACAACCTCGCATATCCACGTACTAGTTACAAATGCTTTAAGATGTTAGAGATAAATATGCGCATAAATAGTAGCTGTCTGCAATCTTACAATACTAATTAGATACATTCATCAACATTACATTTTTGTTGATTTACTTTAATTACTTCTAATTACCTAACAGTCCATTCCATTGGTAGATGTAAAATTTAGTTCGTGTATCTTTACGTGTTCAAACACGTAGAAGGCAAAAAAAATGTCACCGTCTCGTTTTTCTATGCTTTCTCTGACATTAATAATGACTTATTGAAAGCAAGGAAAATGTACCTAGGTCTATAAATTAACGACGTTAATAAATTAATAAGCTGAGCAGATAAATTTCTTCCAAGAAATAAACGATAAATTCATACTGTGGTCCGATTGTAAGCCGCATTTAATTCATATTTATAGCATACCGCTGATTAATGACTACTCTACTTTCCTTTGTACTATATGGAAAAGTCAATAATCATATATTATACAATATATAGCTAGATATTTTATTCTTAAATCAGAACATTTATTTGTAAGTTGCAAATTAAACGTAGTCGTAAATAAAGGGAATTAAAATAGGCTACAAATTTGATATAAGGTTAGTTAAAAAAAAACAAGTTGGTTATAGTTAGGTTATGTCAGTTAAGTGTTATGTCAGTAGCATCATTACATCATAAACATTATGTACGTGCCTTGGAATTGCGGATGGTTTGTATCATGATATTAAAATAATTAAACGCATACAATAATAACAAGGTCGTTGAACTCCAATCATTAACATATCTCTTCACTGTAAAATACACAGACACCATCGCGACTTTATCTCCGGAAAAGCGAATTATTTTTACCCGATTGCCCAAGGGTAATGTTTTTCGAGTATATGTATGTATGCATGTCTATTTCTTTGGCATGTGTGTTCTTAACGGCTTGATGGATTTTAACATATGAGATGTCGTTTCTATTTATTTGTATCGGCCACATGATTAAAATTCCTTGTAAGAGCTTCAACGTCAACGGATATTAACTCACAAGCTGATAAAACTTACCGAAAATTGATTCTAGTTCTCTAGTTTTCCAATAAATCATAACTTGTTAAACTTACCAGATCTTATTCACTTACCAATACTAAACTGAGCTACTCCTTCATTACTCAAAATAAAAAGTTTGATATGAACTATATTATTAAGAAACAAAAATCTGTTTAAAAATATTTAACTAAAAAGAGAAAATAAAACAAAATAAAAAAACATCCCCATATAACAAAATTAATATATTGACGAGATGAGCAAAACATTCACCTGATGATAAGTGCAACGTCTGCTCATAACAAATACTGCGTCACCCAGAACATTTCTTTGTGGCACCACACTGCACCCGTCAACCCGAGACATCAGTTCTTAAGTCTCTGATGCAGTAATAATATTTGCACACTACTGTTTCACGGCAGTATAACTGGCCTGGGGTGTTACTTACCTAGACGGATTCCTGCATAAGAATCCTACTACCGGTGAACCAGTGCTTTGTTGTTTTATGTACATTAATACTTACTTTTGTCTCAGGTTGGTGACATGGAAATTTTGGAAGACACTGAAATTATTATTAGCAGGCTGGTACTTCCCATAAAGTGAACGAGTTATCCGTTTTGCCACTTAGTAACGCAAATAAATGTATACTGAACTGTACTTTTAGTTAAGTCTATAGTAAGGTTCAGGATGCAAAGAACTACAATGTAAAAAAAAAAAATGGATAGCAAACTGTTATTTGTAAATTTCCTTTAAAAATATGTTTGCGTAGAACTTAATTATATAAACGTAGGAAAAAAAATCCGAGATTAATATGTAATCAGTAATAAAATTTACTGTTAATCTTTTTGAGTGTGATATTAAAGTTGTTAATGAGTTTTGGAGTGTGTTTCTAGAAATAAGTTATCAATTCACAAGTAATTCTTGATTTTGATTGAGATTTTTGATTTTCTGTAAATAACGAAATGATGAAATAAGATTTTCCATTGATTTATGTGTTGCGTTGGGTAAAGTCAATTTTTCGGTCGGCACCATGGCTATGCGATTCACTACTGGGCTGCTGGTGGCTAGATTGATTGGCGCACGACATAAATATTTATACGGTCTAGGTGTTGGTGCATTTTGATTTATATCTGTAAAATGTTCTTACGGTACCGGAAAAGTTCAGCACTACCCTCTCTTACTAAAACATCTTGAAGTACCAACTGTAATACCGTTTCAGTTTGGTGTATTTGTAATAATATTGGAAGAACAATGAATTAAATATCGATTTTAGTCTACATAATGAAGTAGTCCCAAGGGAGACTTGAATAAATAAACGAACCGACAATTTCGAAGGAGCATGAACGGAAAATGGTAATTTATTCAAATCGTGCCAAATGTAAATTATTTGACCGAGAGAGTTACCAAGGTCTTTTGTATTTGACTGTTTTATTTATATTCATTAGCCACCAAATGGAAGGCTACCCATGGACGATTTAATTTCAGGTTCTAGAAGACAACATCGATTTAATTAATAAATACTTATTTTCTAGTAAATTGAAATCGTTTCCGTATTTAAATATAAAAGCCATGTAAGCGACGTAAGAAATTCTGCCATCTCTTTTCCTACCTGTTGGTGTCGTAATAGTCGACTAAGAGGAATGCCTAGAAAATCATGACTTACGGTAGATGGCGGGATAACAATCTTAAAAAATGCTAGACTGCAAATAGAGCGTACGGTACTGCGCTTCCTAATTCGCCAAACGCGGTGATTACAGCAAAATCTTCCTAATCTAGAAGTAGTTTTTGACAAGCATAGGACTTTTAACAAATTGATAATGATAATATTATATCTCTAGGACGAGTAGTAACAGAGAAGAAAAAAGATGAATCTTAGTAGTTGAACTAAAAAGCTGTTACCAAAGTATTATGGTATGGTATTAGGGAATGGTATATATTCCACTATACACCTACTGTGGTATCCATGACGTCGAAATATCGAGTGACGTTTAGTTTGGCGGTTACCTGGAAGGGAAGACCAATATCTGGGAGATGGCACTTCAGTGCCAGCTCAGTGCCAGAACCTTTTTTCCTCAACGGTTACCGGTTTTGCGAGCTATAATACCGGCCCATTCCCACTTCAGCTTGCTAATGCTAGGCTATGACGGTTACTATAGTTCTGCAACGGATATCACGTTATGGATTCTATCTCGCAGAAAAACACCGAACATATCCATTTCCATAGCAAGCTAAGCGACTTTGAGGTTCCCCACGCGGCCTGCAGTGAAATACTTTACCGGCGTTGGTCTTCACAGACTAACTTTTCTGGGTTTACTGAACGTATTTAGGACTATCTTATTGCTTAACAACAGATGGAATTGTTCTATATATGCTATAATAAAGTCATACTTTGAAACACTAAGGATTGCTACGCAGGAATCCGTCTAGGTAAGTTCTTCATACTGTACACAATAATGTTGGCACACTATTGCATCTGGCTCTGGGGTGGTACTTGCCTAGACGGATTCCTGCGTAGGAATCCTTAGTGTTTCAAAATATGAATTCATACTATTCACTGAATAATCACTGGGCAACAACTGATCTCTCAGGATAACGTGCGTAATGCGGTGACACAAAGAAATGTTCTGGGTGAAAAAAACATTTGTTATGGGCAGACGTAGCATTTATCATCAGGAGTATTTTTGCTCATCCCGTCACTTTATCCGATAAAAACAAAATAAAAGGAGTTAATAGAATCAAGTGTTTCTTTGCGGAAATCTATTGCAGTGTACAGATGAAATAAATTTTCTAAAATAAACGTAACAAAACTGTAGACGTGTGAAAGTAGTGCGATGACTTGACTTCTCAAATTGCATTAAGTTATCAAAGTTAATTAAGTTACAATTTGAGAATTACTGAAACATTGCTTCAGATTTTAAAAATAAACCTTAATTCAATACTAATATAGGTTCTATTTCTCTGGAATAAAAATGACTTTAGACAAATATATTTAATCGGGTTTGCTTCTACAAAAATAAATTAGCGGCAATATTTTTCCTCCTGATGGTTAGTCTCGCTAGAGTATAGCACAACGTAGAGGACGCTTTTAGTCTTTAGGAATTTTATTCGGACGCGTTTAGTGGAACCGAATCTATCTTGTAAATAGGAAAGTTAATAATATGTATTAACGAATTGAGCTGTTCTCTTATTCACATTGCCATTCCTTAACACGAAAATTATAATATAAAATAGTATAAAACATTTATTTATTCAAAATATTATTTTTGTAACATTTATTGAGTGTAAATTTTTCTTCTACTACTGGTAAGAAAGAAAAATACAGAAACCGTACCGGTAATATTTTTTTTAATTAATTTACCACTGGTAGACGTGTGACTGTTTTTTTTAAGGTATAAAATGATGAAACGAGCAAAACGTTTACCTGATAGTAAGTGCAACGTCTGCCCATAACAAATGCTCATGTGGTGTCACACAGGAAATTTCTGTCACCCAGAAAACTCCTGTGTGACACCACACTGTCTCCATCACCCTGAGACATGAGTTATTAAGTCTCTAATGATCTATGATTACGCTTGCTCACAGTGCCCTTCAAACCGAAGTAGTAATGTTTGCACACTACTGCTACACGGTAGGATAACTGTCCCTGGAGTGGTACCTACCTTAGATAATTATCTGCAACGATCACCTTATTTTCAGAACTTTGCGTTGGAAAATTGTAGTAGTGTTTGCACACTACTGCTTGATGTTAATATCTAACACTCGGTCGATTTATAAATATAAATCCTACCGGTAGGTGTATCTGCTATATCGTTAGTACGTTTTCCAGAAATTAATTTAAAATGAACTTTAAATACGGACCCGAAAGATAAAAGTTTGTCTTTTTGCACAAATGTTAGGTCCGGCTGGAATTCAAACCGAGAAAAATTCAGGTACTCTCAGGTACACTAGGCCTCAAGGTCGTCGACTGGAACCTACATATTGTTTTAACATACAAGTATCGAATAAAAAGACTTTGAAATACCACGTTTTAAAACGGACTAAAAGTATAAAGTTACCTCATTATCATTTGCAAAATTTGTACTCAACAGCTAAACAAACAGACAGACAGACAGACAGACGAGAAAGCGAGTTAACAATGAATCATCGTCCAGTTCTTAGTTATATTTAACGTTTAAAGTCTTTTGCTCCTCGGGAAGTTGATTTAAAATCAATTACTGAATTTGACCCAAAATTAAAACGTGGTAAAAATTATACTTCATTAATTACTTGTTAAGTTTGTAGATGCCTTTAATTTTAAATCGAATTTTAACTACGATATTTGCGATAAAACAATACAAAATTTTCAGACTGGCGTATTAATTAAAATTACAATTTATACGAAAGACGAACTGCTAAATTTCCCATTCAAAGTTATAATTTCTCGCGGCATAGATGGTAAGATAAAGGATCATTTGAATATTCGTGAATAGAAATTACAAAAACAGGGTGAAATGTTTAAAAGGAAATTTATTTAATTTCCAATCGAACAAAGATAAAGCAATCCCGAATCGTAAAACAAGATTTATTTCTACTACTTTGTAATAAAAATATAGCAAAGCATGCGAAAAAAATGTAAAATATACTGCGATAATTATATGCCTGTATGCTGATATATGTTTATTTAATTTATAATAGGTGGTAATAAAAGAAGATTGTCGAAACAGATTTATAAGGCGAATGTGAATAGGAAAGCCGATGAGGGTCGACGTATCTGATCAAAGCAATTGTTGAATACTCGGTACGAGTATAAGTATAATTTCAAAATTCACACAATCAAATGTTAGCGACAACCATTTACTAATACCGTACCAATATCTTCAAAGCATACATAATATTATTCCACACAACTCAAGAAAGCTTTTACTCGACCTACGTTTTTATTCTGTCATCTTTTGTTTATATAAGCATTTGATTTGTTTAAAAAAAAAACTATTATTTGTGTTATTACTTTATTTTTATTCCTCGGACACGCAGATTTCCTAACGAGGTTTTCCTTCATCAATGAGCACGTGATAAATCAGCGCTTAAAATTGCAGAACAATTTTAGAGGTGCCCGCACCGGGGATCGAACTCAGGTCACTCGCGTACTATGAAATTTTGGACAAGTTCTACCACAAGTGATCAAAGCAATTGTTGAATACTCGGTATAGGTATAATTTCAAAATTCACACAATCAAATTTTAGCGACAACCATTTACTAATACCGTATCAATATCTTCAAAGCATATATTATGGGGCATATATATTGTGGGGCATCGTTTTTCTAAAAAATAAAAAAATAAAAAAAAACATAATTTTATTCCACACAACTCAAGAAAGCTTTCCTCGACCTACGTTTTTATGACGTCATCTTTTCTTTATATAACCATATGATTAATTTAAAAAAAAACTGTTATTTGTGTTATTACTTTATTTTTATTCCTCGCACACGCAGATTTCCTAACGAGGTTTTCCTTCATCACTGAGCACGTGATAAATCAGCGCTTAAAATTGCAGAACAATCTTCGAGGTGGCCGCACCGGGGATCGAACTCAGGTCACTCGCGTACTATGACATTTAGGACAAGTGCTACCACGGATTTACTAATAGCAGTTCCGGTTTTAGAATCTAAATGCTTACTCTGTTTCAAATATTCGTATCGCTCACACCGAATACCATATTGTACATATATAACGAGGCTTAAGCTCGGCGCAAACCAATCAATATAGAACCCTTTACTGGTGGTATTCCTTAATAGGAATCCGTCTAGATAGGTACCGCCCCAGGCCAGTTATTCTGAAGTAGTGTAGAGCTAGTGTTATCACCGGGCATATGAGACATAAGAACTGATGTCTGAGGGTGACAGGCGCAGTGTGCTGCCACGATGAGATGTTCTGTTTGACACAGCATATGTTATGGGCAGACGTTGCACTTACTATAAGGTAAACATTTTGCTCGTCGCTATAGCCTACAAAAAGAACCTTATGTAGCTATAACTAGTCTGGCCATACATAAGATACCGTTACATAAAAATTTTTCTTTTTTTCAACTTTTTAATTATATTGAATTTGGAACACGTATATTATTTTAAAAACTTCTTTCGATTTTGCCCCATTTCACATATTTTTTCGTGTTCATTATCAAATTACAATGTGGAATGGGGTGTTAAAGAAAATAGGATTGCAGTGATCGCCTTACACAAAGTGGGTATGGAGCCGTCGGTCATATTCCCGCGAGACACTTCAAAAGCCGTTGGCATCAGCCGTATGTTGGTATATCGTACTATCAACAGATACAACAACAGTTCCTCTGTCGACGACCAGAAAAGATCGGGGCGGTCGCGTCCCGTTAGAACTACAAAGGCTGTTAATGCTGTTAAAGCCAGAATTCGTTTTCGTTTGTAACAGAACTTATGGCCGGACTAGGTATATATAACATTTAATATATATATTAAATGTTATAGAACAACAAGAACTCGTAAATCAATAATAGGGGTTTGAGTGAAAAAGTTAAGAGTGACTTCTACGGCGACCTTGACGAAACTAGTCTCTGGAGTTTGGATCCTTATATACCCTACGGCGACGGAATAGTAACTGTCGGCGAGATAGGCATGCAATTTTTATTTAAAGAACGTCGTTTCTGCGGCACTTCTTTTACAGTATGGGATTAAACCGTAAAAGGTTTGATTAAAACTCACTTTTTTTTATTTTACACTTTTGATTTTAGAATCTTTGATACAAAACAACACAGTGACTTTCGAACGCGTTGGAAATTTCATGTAGAGATTTTGTTATTGATATATAAATATAATTTCAAAAAGCCTACTCCTTAATTAGACTGGAATAATGCGATGACAGAATTGCTAAAGGAAAATCTAAACATACTATACTATAGCTACACTTACCAAAAAATTCCTTAAGAATATCATATAAGTTGCAAATCCGACATATTTCACTAAGCCACCCGATAAATCGTCAATTGTTGGATTTGAATAACGACCAAAAAAATAAATATTCTACTTTCTATGATAATGTTTAGAACATTTTATACCGTTACGTATGAATCATATTTTTGGCTAACGTTTCCTAAAGAACTATTTCTAGTGCGACTTTGGTATTAACTTAAAATGGTGGATGGATGTAGTTGGGTATTTGAATGATGAATTACTGGAAAATCAGAAATTACACACCATTTTAAATTTAACATTAAAGAAAATATGCTTCACTACTATACTCTGTACACTCTAGGGACCTTCAAGAAAAGAGTCTACTTCTTTGTCAAAGGCCGCCAACGCATCGGAAATGCCTCTGGTATTGTAGATGTTCATAGGCTGCGGTGATCACTTCTCATCAGATGAGCTATTTCAATAAGGCACCACGCACCCTCTTTCATAAAAATATAACTGTACTCGCTTTTATAATGGAGTTTTGAACTCCAATTTGTAAAAGCCCTTCCTTTAAAATATCTTTCTGACAATTAAACAATCATGATATGTATCTTAAAAAAAATGTTATCGCTTACAAAGAACATTTTTTGTTCCTTTATTTTTAAACCAGTTATAATAATTACAAGCAGTTTTTAATCGTGACTTCTATTCTCAGAGTCTTAAATTTATGAACGCGTTTCCATTAAAATATACATACTGCATGCTCGTTCTAGACAAAAATAATGGGTTTAGAATTAAAAAAAATTTGCTACCTATTACTGCTAAAAATAGAATGTAACCTTGCTGTTGTATTACGCTTGCATAACATCTGTTATTAGAAAGACGAAAGCAATAGGTGAACGGACGTGATACAGATGTTAAGTAATTTTACTCTCCTCGCTTAGTCTTAGACAGAAATTTAATATGTGTGATGACGTCATCATCATCGTCATCATTCCGGCCGATTTTCGACCAAGGCGAGAACTTCCAAAAACGGATAATATCGGAACCTATGAACCGCGCAGGAGCTATTATAGTTTTTTTTTTATTTATTTAAACTTTATTGCTTACCCTAAAAGGATACAATGGGCGGACTTAATGCCAGTTGGCATTCTCTGCCACTCTTCCCAGGCCGTAGCGAAACATTGTGGCAGGTGCAAAATCCAAAACAAACTAATTAGTGAAACCTTTAAAAGCTATATATAAATATAAAATACAATTACCAAAAATACTCAAAATACATCTTAAATAAATACACAGCAATGTATAATTATGGCCGTGTGGTAGCGGCATAAGAGAATCTACCACCCCATCTCATCCCGTGGGTGTCTTAAAAGTCGACAGAGGGAAAAAACCAGGAGATGGGCGGCAGCATCTTCCTGGAACATCTGAATAAATAAACTGCGGTTGCCAACCCGCCTGCCAAGCGTGGCAAGTATGGCAAAATCTCGCCAAAATGAGATCTACTAACTTTAGTGGCAATTTTTGGGGCGAGACCTATGTTCTGCAGTGGACATGATACATATAAACTAACATGCGGCTCTGTTTGACAGTGAGCCATTGAAAGCGAGACCGATATTTAGAAATATGGTCATACTTGCGAAAACCAAAGACAAACCGGATACAGTTATTGAGAATGTGCTCTAGTTTATTAAGCAGCACTTGGTTCAAATCTGAGTAACAGTCATCGGCATAATCAATGTTGGGTATAAGAAGTGATTCCACAAGCAGAATCTTGGTCTGAAAATGAAGAAAGTTCCTCAGACGATAGAGGGATTGTAAGGTAACAGTGACTCTCCGGCTAATATTGGTAATATTGGTTAATAATAGTTCCACAAATGTAACCCGTGTCTCCCAGGTTAATAATAGTTCCACAAATACAAGTTCAAAGAGGCACTTGTTTAAACTTTACGTGCGCCCGATGTTACGATATGCGATGAGATCGGCTGTACGCTAGCATGCATTGTCCGAAACAAGGGGGAAAGTTGTGTCACCCGAAAACCAATAATTTGTTTATTTTTTGCACAAATGTTGGCTCCGTAGTGTTCCGTTGTGTTCGAATCCCAGCGATTCGAACCCTCGACCCAAGACGTAGTAGTATGTACTCTGACCACTAGTTCACGCGGTCCTCATTCATATCACGTACCTGTCTCTACAAAGTTTTTGCTCTTTGCACACGGATTGCCAATCGTAGTGTCAAACGCTTTGTACTTACTTCGACAGCGTTACGTTACTTCGGGAGCGGATTTTTTTTTAATTTTTCTTATTGGAGAAAGTGACAGGACGAGCACAACGTTCACCTGATGTTAAGTGCAAAGTCTTCCCATAAAAGATGCTCTGTCACCCAGAATATTTCTATCAAAATATGTCGGTAATCTCGTACCGGCAAACGCAGTATAGGGCGACATCGCACACGATGGAACGACGACGTCGACGGAAGCGAGTGACTCAGGACCATAAATTATGACAATCTATGGGGAGACCTGTGTTCAGCGGCGGACTTTGACGGACTGAAATGATTCATTGATTGATTGAAGTAGATAAATATTAGCGACATGAATATAAAATAAATGCCCGTTAGTGGTCGAAGTTTGACATTGATTCATATAGTTTTTTAAGTTTGTATATTGAAGATTTGAGTAATTATTTGTTGGCAATATTTTAAATAATTTGTGCTATTGTTTGACCAGAGACTGTTATGTGTTTGTCATTGGCAGTATGAATGTAAACAATCGACAGACTGTTATGTGATACTCTCATACTCACTACACTAAATCTCATACTCCTTCATGCGCGCAATATACTTTAAAACTGGGTGAAAAGTTTTCTCGTCACGTATTAATATATAGAAGATATTGAAAGATTTTTTGTAAATTCTCTATTTGCTATTGTTATTTCGAAGCAAACTCATTATCATCATCATTTTAGCCTTTTAGTCCACTGCCGAACATAGACCTCCCCCATAGATTGCCATAAAATATTGAAGCTCTCATTTTGGGGGGATTTTGCCATAGTTGCCACGCTTGGCAGGGCGGTTGACAATTCTTCGCTATTAAAAATAAGCGGTGGCTCGTTAAAAGAATACTACCACTCCATCTCATCCAATGGATCTCGTAAAAGGCGTGTAAGGAATTAAACTGCACTGTGCACACAACAGCGCATGGTGGCGATGGGCTCACCACCTATCACACCAAGTGCATTATATTGTTCGTGGATTGTGGCAGTCATCTGTTTTTGCAGTGAGTGCCCAGTCTCTGACTACCCCTTATGGAATACAGTCGTGATCTTATGTATGTAGAAATAATATCCAATTATTTTAATGGCAACATTTAAATTTACATACTCAAGGAATGTGAAGTTCAGTTGGTGACGAAACTGTACTTTATGAACATAACAATATGTAACGACGTTTCCAACCATTATTATTGTATGAGGAGACTGGATAATACTGTTAGGCTTAAATAAGACATTCAACATTATTTCCGTCAGATACGCTTGGCGGTTATGGTAATTTTGGGAACTGTTAAGGGGCTAATTAGGCCTTTAGCATGAGTATTCATTACTACTGGTTCGCAATATCATTCAGTCGGTTTCTTTGTTTGACATACAGTCATAACTTCTACAGGTATGAACTGAAATGCTTGAAATTTGGTATAAAGATAAAATTCTTTGCTAAATCAATTCATAAAAAAAATTAAATCATCAGAATTTTTTTTCAGATGGGAGTTTCCGGTACCTTAAAGACAGTATGAATGTGTGAATGTTATTTAATTAAGCAAACCTTTTGCGAGATTTACCACGCCAAAAGCGTTAATAATGGCCCTCTCCCTATTTCCGTATTGCCTAGAACCATATAATCACCGATATCAGTGTGAAATACTGAGAACTCTAAATGGAATTATTTTGGGTATCCTATGACGAAATGCTTTTAGTTATGGAGGTAAACCTGCGCAGTGTTAAGATTACTACTGTGAGGTGAGGTGATCGTTGGCAGGTTGTTTTTTAAATACTAATCCCCATGTAACATTTTTTAGTATTTTATTTCAATAACAAAAGAACATTGAAAATATTACAAAAAAAGAGGATGCTTGCGGACTTTCTTTCGGCTGTTTCATCTCCGCATAGAGAAACTTCATTAAGAAACGGCGATGATTGTAAAAAAAATGACACTTGACCGACGAAATCTGATTTTTTTTTGAAAATAATATATTTCATTTCATTTAATTTCTTTACTGAACCCAATGTATTCTATTCGTAGTTCTATGTAGGTACGCAGGTAATTATTTTATCAAATAGACTTCAAAGGCAAAAGATCGTTTTAATTACAAGGAAGACCTTTCTATTCTTTTATGTTTCTAAAAAAATTCGTACATCAGACTCTCACGCAAATATTTTTATTTTTAAAATACATGTCTTTTTAATGTAAAAGTTTTTTTTTAAATTTATGTGTTTAAGTGTTTTATGAATATACAGTTTTGAGTTGTTGTTTAAAAATGTTTTACGCAATTTTCAGAAGAAAGCATATTAGCGTTTTGCAAGTTTTGTACATGTGAAAGGATGACCGTATTTTTGCTCTGTACTTAGATTGGTATCATTCATCATGATATCACGTGCTAAATAATTTCAATTATTTATTTTTTAATCAAATACGAAAGGAACACATTGTAATATGGTACACTGAATGGTAAAGGCACAAACTATGTAATCGAAATTACCCAAAAAAATCCCTATTCTAATGTTGTAACTGCTCTTTAGATCTCCGAAAAGTAGCCTTTCTCGTCTTCCTCCTTACAGCGACAATCTCTTCCGGTCACTATAAAATGTTAGTGCATTTGTGCAGAGGCATCATTGCACTGCTTGTTCACAAGCGTGGTATTACACCCGCCATCCTAAGCATTACCGACATGAAGACTTTTGTAAGTGCATTTTCCTATATTTCTTTTGCAAAGTGTGATTGCTTTATCATCGTAATATAATTATTTGCTCTATATCGATATTATGTTGTGATAGTGAAGTTAAATATGTGTTAGTATATCGGTGAACAGTGGATCATAAATATTTTATAATTATAATAACAATAAAAATAATTACATGCTATGCTGAACTATGAAAATATCGGCAAACAAATTCTCAAAATTTGCCAATATATTTTTAATAGAAAATTATTGTAATAATAAAAATATAAATATTAGCAAGAAAATAACAGAGCGTTCTTCCCGGATAAACGAGAACCCAATATTAATACCAACATTTTCGTTTTCATTTTGAGATAAAAAATTAAACGAACTCTATTAAATTTTGTATTAGAAGGAGCAATTTCGCTTCTCTGTTAACCGTTGTATAACTTTTTTATCTGAAGCTTAGATAACCTGGCAAATTCATTTGTTCGTTTTATTGTTAACGAGTTTCTAAGCGAGAAACAGTAACGTTTTATCGGCTTGGGCTTATTTGTTTATTTTTTCAAAGTTTTTCTGTGTTTTTTAATTTCTCTTTCAATTAATGTATCCAACTCGAAGTATGTAATATATTTGGATACATAACTGAAATTGGATAAATTAACTCGAATTGAACAATTTTCTCATCTATTTTTCTTGAACCGCTATGGTTACAGTGTCGTTGCTATCAGCGCGAAAGGAGACGAACTCGTTTTTCTTTTCTCTTCCCTTATTCGATGAATCACTTATGTGATATGATTCGGGGAACTGTTAAATACAGTGTTAGTAACTCACGACAATGTTCTCCAGGTCGATTTTAACCACGGTGACTACTTCCGAATATTCCCGACAACTCCTATTTCGATACTTTCATTCTATATACTACTTTTATACTAGATACTTTTATATTATACTCGATATTTACAGTAACATAAAAACTATTCTAACTATTCTAACTATTCTATTCCAAACCTACACGGAAACAATATCTGTACTCATCATCATCATCATATTTTCAGCCTATTTTAGTTGAACATAGGCCTCCCACATAGATTCCTACAAAACACGTTCCTGAGCCACCTGCATTCATCAACTTCCCGCAAAACCTACTATCTGTACTACTGAAAAAGAATTTAGTTCACGTGTTTAAATAAATATATTTTTAGGGAAGAAAGTGAAGTCGAGATTATCGATGACCAGGCAAGTGCAACGTCTACCCATAACTAATCCTGCGTCACTTTCTGAAGAAGTATCACTTTCTTGTTACAGTTTACATCTTCAAATCCGTACTTTAATATTATGAATGCGAAAGTCATCTTCTCTGTCCCTTTGCCTATTTGCGTCCTGGAGACGGACATATAATACTTTTCATTCCGGAAAATCAAAGAGTTCCCACGGTATTTTTAATAAAACCTAAATTCACGCGGACATAGTCGCGGTATTCTGTTAGTTTTTAACAAATGAGCGGTTAAAAACAACGAAAAATGAACTACATTGTTAAAACCATAGAGCATATATCTAAAAGAGAGAGTACGGTTAATAAATAACAACCTCAGCTGTCATGTAAGTTTGTTATAGGAATCTATAAGGAGCCGAGTATGTGATTAACGGAATAAGACTTAACATTAAATACGTATAGCTAATGATACTTAGGATGCTAATCCCACTAATAATGTAGTAGAGCATCAGAGTTTACGGGGGCCTTAAGCCAAGTCGAAAGTATTACACGGAAATAGTGAATAAGTAAGTTGCTTTGTTCTTTTATTTAGTATTCAAATGTTGATCGTTACGCATTTATTTTTCATGTAACGTTACCAATGTTATTTACAATAGTTTGTTTTTAGTTTGTCGACCGCGTGGCCTATTGGTCAGAGTACCTGACTTCTAGGCCGCGGGTCCTGGGTTCGAATCCCAGCCGGAGCCAACATTTGTGCTAAAACACAAATTGTTGGTTTTCGGGTCTGGTTGTGTTGTGTTTGTCCCCGTGTTTCTGACACTGCCTCCTAGCCTACCTCTGATCTTATCGCATCAGCGTTACATCGGGCGCGTGTAGGTTGGGACGAGTGAGTACCTCTGTGTTTGCGCGTACACTTGTGGCACTATAATATCTCCTGCGCAGTTGATGGCTCTCGACAGTAGTCGGAAGTTGTCGCCGTGGTCGAAATCGGCTAGGAGAACATCATCATCATCATTGACAATATTTAATAGTTTATCCTTTCGACAAACATTTGTTTTAATCTGTTTGTATATATCAATGGATATGTATCTAATTAACGAATAAGAGTTTATTCAATATGTCTTATAGCGAGCTCTACAACATTTTTGTGTCGCACTACTTTACATTACTGTTAGCACAAATTTAATAACTTCCTGCGCATACGTAACGATTCGATAATCGTTTAGCTTGCAAAAACTCCCGCCAAAGCTCTTTCAAGACGATAATGCGATTTCCGACGCCTGAGTGAAGAATCACTCATGCGCAAATTAAGTCTCATATTTCATAGATTGCTTCCAATCAGGGCTCAGTGATGTCACCTTTTTGCACGTCGTTTTGGTTTATCGATATATTAATTATTAATATAAATTTTGAAGAAATGTTTACGATTATTTTATAAAGTTTTAAAGTTTTATAATTATTTCAATAAATTACGTCTAGTAATCCGCCTGCCAAGCGAGGCAACTGTGGCATTTTTATCCTTATATACATACATACAACTAAAAATGCCGGGAATTAAATAAAAAAAACAATAAAATTTTGGAATGTGGGAATTAGTGAAATAGGCATACCTTGTATCTCAAACAATAAGCAGTAACCATTGAAATTCTATTTCGTATTTTTACTACTACATATTTTACGTCACTAATGCAAGTACGTCACTAAACGTAAAGAAAACGTTTATTTATGATGTTATATGACGCTGAGCTTACACAAAAATTCTTTCCAATGGTTTCGTGGTTTTGTCTTTATTAGTGGTTACATTTTATTGATTTGCATCACTTCTTTAGATTTTTTAAAGATTAGTGCAAATGTAAAGGAATATGTCATAAGTCAAATATTCTTGCCTTCTTTCTTTCTTTTACAAAGAAGTCCAAATAAGGTGATCTCCTGTATCGTGGTTATATCTGGTATCTCGTATCGTTTCAAATACTTTTAATGTAAAATGAAACAAGACGTTATTAAGTTCATAAATTCCATTCGCTCGGGGAACGCAATGGAGAGTAAGATTTTTTTGTCTCGTAACAAAACGGCAGCGACGTGGTTCGCAACCCGTCACGTCTCGTTTCTCGCGAGGGCGAAAAGTGCTCGTAGCTCACTTTTAGCGAGTTACTTTTCTTTTTTTTTTTAAGTGTAGTACGCTGTTAGCCCGTCGGTTTTCACAGCTTCGTCGGAAGAGACTCTCGAGAAGAGGAACTATATACGTGTATTAATTCCACCCGCACAAACACTTAGATCCGAAGAATTTGTTTAAAAAATATTTGTTTTCTATTTATTTTGACTCTATATTGATGAACCCGTTACGTTAACTACTTGGCGACATTAATTAACAGATGTTTATACGTTTTAAATCTAATATTGGAACAAGTAAAAGTGCAACACGAGTTATCACAATATCCTCATCGGTCTAAATACTGTCAACTGCGGAACACAAGTCTCTCCTAAGTTGGTAGGATTTTATTTAATCGCGGCGTTTGTAGAAGAAAGACCAAAAACGTTGAACCTCAGTCGTTACTGCCCGTCAACGGTCTGGATATTTGAAATGATTATTCCGCTATCCATCTTAGTTTCCTGGTGTTTCTTTTGGTCTATTTTTACGACACCCACGAAGAATAAGGTAGGCAGATTTTCTTACGCCATTACATACAGTATATAGTATCGATTTTTTAAGTTAAACCATTGTAACCGACAGCCGGTATTTACTAAAAACATATTTAGTTTAGTAAACGTGTATGCTCGCAGAAAACTGTATAAATTATAAACGTTACATAATATACGGCCCGGATGGCGCAGTAGTTAAACGGTAAGCTTCTGCGATATAGGTTGCGAACTGAATGCCCAATAGATACAGTACAGAGTACCTAAACTATAGAGTAAACAGAGTAGCTCTGGGTCTGATTATTTTGTGTGCGAGCAACTTACGTACACGAATTAAAAAAATCAACAGACACCTCTGTTTGATAAGTATGTATTGTTAGCCAGGAAATTAAACTCTGCGTTACGTGGCCGTATTGCTGCAAAAACACATTGGGCTCGACTGTAGATTAATCTCACTGAAACCGGTTGTGAGAGATAGTAATGAGTAAAAGGGACATTCACTCTCGATTCGAATTACGTGCGCGCTGCACGGTGACAACGCGATGGACCGATAACCAGTAATATAATTCATCCACTTTCAACACCTGTGTTTTCAGGGTTTCGTTGCAGAACCTTATAATTTCGTCCTATTCGTCTGTCCGTATGTCCCAGCCATTTTAGTTGGTGAGGTATGCGCTGTTAAATTCGTAAAAAGATCTTCCCTTTAACTTTTCAACTATATGGTGGAAAATTCTGAAAAAAATGAAGGTGGTAGAATCTAGAAAACTCTTTCAAAGAAAATTGGTTTAATTAAGATATGTCGTGTTGTTTTTGAGATATGAAATATTTTTAGTTACACGCTATTTCCCACTACGGAACCCTTCAGCGTGCGTCGTCCACACTGCGCCGTTTTTTTATATTTTTTTAAGTCTTGTTTGAAGTATATGCGACAAATTACTATTACTTGCAGAATTTGGCAGTTGCACTGAATAGGTTACAGTATTTTAAGTGATCTATCTGTTTTTGTACTGTCAAGTTTTTTCTGTATCGAAGGATTTTTTTAAGATAGAAAGTTACGAGACGAACAAATCGTTCACCTCATGGTAAGTGCACCATCGGCCCATAACAAATGCTGTGTCCCCCAGGACATTTCTGTGTGGCAACACACTGCGCCCGTCACCCTAAGACGTTAGTCCTATATACGCAGTAACAACACTAGCTATGAGCGCCTTTACAACCGAAACACAGTAATATTTGGATATTGCTTGACGGCA
The DNA here is from genome assembly GCA_019845155.1 of Luehdorfia chinensis. NCBI lineage: Eukaryota > Metazoa > Arthropoda > Insecta > Lepidoptera > Papilionidae > Luehdorfia > Luehdorfia chinensis. The sequence continues at coordinate 25,106 of JAHVAK010000354.1, read as the reverse complement.
AAACTGCGGTGGTACCTACGTAGTGGGATTTCTGAAAATCTACATCCACCAAGAGAAAAGGATATAAACCATACACGGAGATAGACGTAATACTTCCGGAAACAGAAAACAATTTTGAAAATTTGCAACAAAAAGATTCTAACTTATTCAAGTTAGAATCTTCGTCGAGAGCGTACCTGTCTACTGAGCTGAGAATCCTCTCGGCTCAGTAGACAGGTACGCTGGCGCCTGAGCTGCATAGGCGTCGTTATAATTCCAGTTGCATTGTTAAGTACGTTCTATATAAAACTTATTGATATCATTATCATTTCCTTGAATAAAAAATAACTAACAATTTCGCTAATAGGCTCCGGAAGCGACTGATGCGGTAAGAATTGCAGTTTATTGACCGCTAACTGACTAATAAAAAACATTTCTTTTTTCTTACACATAACAGACACAACCGTCTGTTAATATTGAATCTGTATCTGTTTATTTGTTACTTTGATTACTTGCGGGGAATATGGTTATTGGCCACTTCCTGAGTTTGATTGTGATTATAATTTAAGTTAAGGCCGAAAGCTCGAAGTGAGACGGTAAATTACACGCCGATCATACGATACGTGACTCAAGTTTCAATAAAGTCAACTCGAACAGACTCTCGTGACTTCTAAATCGTTTTCGAACAACGTCATCATGACTTTGCAAACTGAAACTCTTGTTCTATTAATTTCGTTAGTTTCTTATGATATAGATTGAAGTAAGCCGTGGCAGCAACGCGGCCGGGCGCTCGCCTTAAGTTTCATAGTACGCGCGAGACCTGAGTTTGATCCCCGGTGCCGGCCCCTCTAAAATTTTACGCTGATCTACTACTTGTTTTGCTGCGAGGGAAAACATCGAGAGGAAACCTGCATGTCTGAGACATTTATATGCTGTTACTTATGATGTACTTGTAACCGATTTTCGATCACGACGACAACTTTCGAATACAATCGGAAGTTGTCAACTGCGCAGGAGATATTATAGTGCCACAAATTTACTACACTCATTCTAAGCGAGTAGGTGTAACGCAATGTAACTGTCATGCGACACAGAGACACTGGGACACCGAAAACATAGCTAGACCCAAAAATTAATAATTAGTTAAAACAAAATAAAGTAAGGTTTCAGCCTATAAATGTCCCACTCCTGAGCACAGGCCTCCTCTCATTTCTGAGAGGGTTTTGCAGCTAGGAAGAATTCGCCACGCTGCTCCAATGCGGGTTGGCGGACTGCACATGTCTTTGAAATCTTTTATATTTCTCAGATATGCAGGTTGCCTCACTATGTTTTCTTTCGCCGCCGAGCACGTGGTAACCTAACAGCACCTAAAATTGCAATTAACATTTTTAGTGGTGCCGGCACCGGGAATCGAACCCAGGTCACTCGCGTAATTTGAAATTTAAAGCGAGCGCCCAGCCCCTGAGCTACCGTGGCAATAATAAGTGTTTTATCACAAATGTTGGCTGCGACTGAGCTAGCTGCCTTTAATATTTTAAAGATTTTTAATTTATTTTTCAAGAGTTACCGAAATATTAATACAAAAAAAAATTGTAAGTTTCATTTCTACTGCACACTTTTTTATATTTCTGTTTTTAAAACATTATTTGTTACACGCTAATTAGACCAAGAACAGGTATTTAATATTATTCTTAGTATATATTATTTCTATCTAGTTAAACTCGAAAACCAAAAACCGCAAATTATAGATAGTTTTTCTGATAATAATTTAGTCTTTAGCGTAGTTTTGTTAGAAGTTACATGAATTCTGAATTCTATACAAACAGAATCGGGGACGCAGTGTAAAAGTAAGACCAATTCACGCCTAGTCGCTTGCGAATTTATGCCACTGAACGTTTTTGAACAACCTTTTCATCATTGATTTTATATAATAGGTACTTGTCACGGTTCCAGTGCTTCAACTACATAAGATTTACTCCAGTTTTCAGCAACTCGGAACAATATCGAAAATGTTTTACCACGTGACACTTTGAAAGTGTTAATCTAGCCGCTGGTGGAATATGGTGTGGATTCCTATGAATATCTTAGGAAGTTCTGCCGTAAAGCAATAGTGTAAACATAACTGTTACGGTCTGAAGAGCACTGATGACTAGTGTAATTAGATATTATTATATAGAATTAGGCCAGAGTACCTGACTTCTTCGCCGCGGGTCCTGGGTTCGAATCCCAGCCGTAGCCAACATTTGTGCTGAAACTCAAATTGTTGGTTTTCGGGTCTGCTTGTGTTGTGATTGTCCCCGTGTTTCTGACACTCCATCCTAGCCTACCTCCGATCTTATCGCATCAGCGTTACATCGGGCGCGGGTAGGTTGGGACGAGTGAGTGCCTCTGTGTTTGCGCGTACACTTGTGGCACTATAATATCTCATGCGCAGTTGATGGCTCTCGTAAGTTGTCGCCGTGGTCGAAATCGGCTAGGAGAACATCATAGTCATCGGTGTAATTAGTGGTCATATGAGACTTAAGAACTGATCTCTCAGGGTTACGAACGCAGTGACGTGCCACACAGAATTGTTCTGGGTGACACAGCATTTGTTGTGGGCAGACGTTGGACGTTGGAAAAAATATGTCTGCGTATTTTATTTATTAGTCAGGTCTGCTAGTGTAGGAAGTATTTTTGCACAACGAAAATTATAGGTTTTCAAGTCTGATTATATGAAATGTGTCTCGTTATGTAACGCCCTTTCGATCGTATCACTTACACTTTCCATTGGATACTGTAATTAAAAGTGAGTGCCCCGATATCCGATCGGATGCTTAAAGCACTGTAAATGTATCTCATGAACATAACAAGTAATAGTTAAACAGAAGGTGCGGTGTTTGAAATCGGCTATAATTCTAGCGGTACTGTTAGTGTCTCTATCATATCTTTATGTCGGAATTCAATTCCTTCCAATCGATTTTTTTTTTTTGAAAAACGAAAACTGTCTCGTTATTTGCAAATGCTTAGATTTTGTTCCATGGCTACTGTGTCACTTTATAATAAACGATTGAACAATATCAATTTATATTTGAGTTATGACAAAGTTTCTTCTCACAATATTTTTTTTTCGAATAAATTTTCGATTTAAATATAACAGTATCTACAAAGAATTTAAATAAACATTGAAGTTTCATTTCAGTCTGTCAATATTATTATTAACGATAAAACGTATTACTTTAAGTGACAGTTGATCTACTGTGAAATGTTTTTTTTTTCCACAAATCTTAGTTTGTTTTAATCAAGCTTAAAATAAATTGTCATTCACTTTATAATTTACGTTTATTTTTCTTTTATTGGAGCGAATGTGATTACTATTTTTTTTTCATTCATAGTTATTTTTATTTATTTTTGAAAAAATAATTAACATTTAAATTTTTAGCTGTATTATTTACGTTCATATTATTAAACGGGTCGATTATCCAATAGGACCATCATTATTTCCATAGATTACTGCTGACATGAGTCTCGTCCATGTTGGAACGATTTTCTATAATCGCCCGGATCGGCAAGGGAATTGCATTTTGATACTTGCACAGGTTATTCAAATTCTCGTGATCCACAGATCTGTCTATCATTAATGTTGGAAGCTGCTATGTGACGTCAGTCCGATAGTCGTATGAAATGATGTTAACGTTTTTAAAGTGAAAGTTCTGCACAGAGAAATGTTCAGTGTACAAATTGATACATTTCTTTTCGACGGGTGAAAATAACTGTATAATTTTAGTTAGGTAACAGTGGCAACGACAATAAAACGAGGCTTCCTGCGACGCTAATCACTGTCATTTCTTTACGTTTACAGAGTACAAAATGATGTTACCTAAAGTTTATTTTTTCTGCACGTGTTGAATTTCGTAATGGAATACCGACACTAGTGATGTAAAACAAAAACACTTTGCAATTTGTAAATTAAAATTTATGACTCTTTGCTGCTTATCTAAAAATATATTTTTAATTTAAATTTCGGTTTAAATTATTTCAATGAGCATTTCAACATTAACAATGAAAATATGTGGATATAAGTCAAAACGAAAAGTTTATAAGCGTTCTAATTCTTTACTGTCTCCTATGGTATTTTTGAGAGAGCAATAGAGCTTCAATGAGTTCGGCACGGTTACGCGAATTGGCAAAATACACGTCCGAGGGTCATGGTAGCTCAGGGGCCAGGCGCTCACCTTAAATTTCGTAGTACGCGAATAACCTCAATGGCGGCAAATCTAAAACTGTTCTGAGATTTCAAGTGCTGATTTACCACGTCTTTTGCGGAGAAGGAAAACATCGTGACGAAACCTGTCTGTGAAATATAAGTATTTGAGTCCGTCAACCCGTATTGTAGCAGCGTGGCGGACTATTCCCGGCTACAAAGCCCACTCAAAAATGAAAGGAGGCCTGTGCTTAGTAGTGGGGCATTTATAGGCTGTTACTTTACTACTTACTTTACGTCCTCGAGAAAGTGACAGTGCCGGTGCCGCTAAGCTACTACTCTTAAATACTTGTAATATGTATACGATCACATTGCCCCGCATTCAGAGTATCTGACAATTACGCCGCGGGTTCTGGGTTCGAAGCTCATCCCCCGATGTCACTGATACTGCATCTTAGCCTACTTACAATCTTATCGTAAGAGCGTTGCATCGGTCATTAGCAGGTTAGGACAAATGAGTGCTTCAATGTTTACGTATACAATTGTTGCATATATATTGTTGCATAATGATATCTCCTGCGCAGTTGATAGCTTTCCAACTGTATTTGGATGTTGCCGCCGTGGCCAGGAGGAAGCTATCAATATGTTGTATGAGGTAGTCGCATCCTCAGTATTACTATAGCTTTATTATGACACAGTACTTTTATTGTTTCAGCTGTGTTTGTTAACGTTAGCAGTTGCGTCATGCAAGGCCGGGTATGAATCAAATGGGTTCTCAAGCGGTGGAGCGGAGGATCATAACACCTATGGCGGGAATTCTGGAGGTGGTCATGACAATTTCATACCTATAAGCGGGGGAGGGCAAGATTTCTCAGGGGGTCAAGGCAGCCATACTCTTGCTCTGACTCAAGGTTCAGGACATGACTTTTCTGGAAGTCAGAGTCACGATGGTGGACAAGGCTACGATTTGGGTGGTCACGGAGGCGGATCTTTTGGTGGTCAAGACTTTGGCGGTGACTCATATCTTCAAGCGGCCCACGATTTAAGTAGTCACAGTGGCGGATCATCAGATTTTGGCGGTCATGGAGGCGGATTGGGCGGTAATGGGGGTGGATACAGTGGACATGTTGGCCAGTTGGTTGCCCATGGAGGTGGGTTTAGCGGCGAGGGTGGTGACTTAGGGGGCCATGGTGGATTTGCTAGCAGTTCCGGTGGTCACGAAGAAAATTCAGGCGGATACGGAGGTCAATCTGGTGGCCATGGGGGAGATCAAGTTCAGACTTTCGTACTGCAAGACGGCGGTCATGAATACGGTGACCAGGGTAATCACGGTTTTGGTGGGTCTGGATTTGGTGGTCACGGGTTTGGCGGTCACGGGGAGGCGATCCCTGTTGGTGAGCACGTTGATGAAGAACACCCCGTAGCTGTGCCTTTATACAAGCATGTTACTTACCCTATCCATAAGCCCATACATGTCAACGTACCTAAACCTATCCTTATAGGTGTGCCCCAGCCTTATCCTGTAAAAGTGCCCGTTCACAAACCCGTAGCCGTCCCCGTTGAGACTGAAATATTTATTCCCATTGAGAAAGTTGTTCCATACCCTGTGGTGAAGAATGTACCTTATCCTGTTGAGAAACATGTCCCAATTAAAGTAGAGAAGACTGTAACCGTACATGTTCCACAACCCTACCCTGTTAAGATTCCCATCTACAAAACAATTCATCATAAAGGCCACTACTAGGCTTAGATGAAAGTGTCTGAGTGAAGGTATATTTGCGTCATTTGTGTTTGTTTGCCGTGCCTTGTAAATATTGTTATCTAATTTTAAGTCATTTTCAACTGTTTTTATGTTGTAGTTGATTTATTTATTGTATGATTTAGCTATAAATCGTTTGTTTAATAAAGGAATTTGTTACCGGTTTATTAATTATTTGATTTAAAAAAAAATCCTAAACTTCGTATTTCTATTCGGCGACTGGTAAAAGGAATCTAGATAAAATTAATAGTGAAATAAATGAATTCAAATGCTATATAAATCCATTAGGTTCCGAAGAAATGTATGAGAACGCAAAAAAAAGGGACGAGTAGTGCCATATTCTTGAACTCAAAACAATACATAATGGGTGTTAAGTGTCGCAATTATAGCATTCACCATCCATCAGTGTCACGTTCAATCTTAGTTCAATGTTCATGAGTTAACAGTCAGTTCGACAGTGAGAGTTTTTTCAATAGATGACTTATTAAACTTATATTACGCCAGAGCGTACAGACAACATATTTTCGCCGTGGTTGAGCGATTGGCTTCTGCACATTGGGTCGTGGGTTCGAATCTCGTAGTTCGGATCAGGGTATTTGAGTATGTAACCCACAAATACAGAAGAAATCCTAGTGTGAGGCTATAAAAAGTAAAGTAAAGTTTCAGCCTATAAATGTCCCACTACTGAGCACAGGCCTCCTCTCATTTCTGAGAGGGTTTTGGAGCTAGGAAGAATCCGCCAGGCTGCTCCAATGCGGGTTGGCGGAGTGGCGGAGTGTGAGGCTATGTTTATTTAAAAAAAACAGATCGACTTGTTGTAGGTCCCAACAACTATTTCAATGTTACAGTAGTAAATAGTTGGACGAACTTTTAAAAATCAACGATTACGAGTATTGATGATAACAACTAAAAAAACAGTTCGCCACATAATCCGTTTCAGAGCTAATTTAATTATATGAACTAGTGGTCGCCGTGTGGTCGAAATTCGACCGTTATTCATAAAAAAAAATAACTTATACGTTATTGAGGTTTGGGCATTATTTGTTAGTAACATCTTAAAAATCTATATCAACAATCTCTACTCTGTGCGTCTGTTTGACCACAGACTTTTATGTGTTTGACCTAGCAGTATGAACGAAAACAAACGACAGACTAATATGTTATTGACATTGGCCGTATGAACGTTAATATCATCATCATAATCATTTCAGCCTATCACTGCTGAACATAGGCCTCTCCCATAGATTGCCACAAAAGTTTGCAGCTTTAATTTTGGTGGTATTTTTTCATTGTTGCCTCGCTTGGCATCTCCTGGTTTTTATTTTCCCCCTTCTGACTTTTACGACTCCCGCGGAATAAGATGGGGTGGTAAATTCTGTTAAGCCGCCGTAAGTAATAAATGTTTTATTTTATTAAATTTGATGTATTTGTAACATACATACATACATACATACATATAGAGTCACGCCTCTTTCCTATTGGAATAGGCAGAGACTACATCTTTCCACTTGCTATTATCCCGACATACATCTTCAGCTTCTACTTTCATTAGTGCTTTCATACAAGCTCGTCGATTGCGGGTACTTTTGACTTGGCCTTTCCTTCAAACGACTTTGATCTGATCGCGATACGATAAACATCTTCCATAATTCTTCAATCACACATGCCTCATCCATCGTGTCAAACTTCTCGATCAGTTTCTTTACAAATATACTTATATGTACTTATATATACTTTAAAAATACCTCTCTCACACCTTTCTCTTGAAGATTCTCAAATTTTATCCGCTCTAGAACACCAATAGGTTCGTGCACACGATACCGCCATCGCTTAAATACACTTCTTATTCGGCACAATACCAGAAGGTGGTATGTGCGAATGCCGACGCCGCGGTATGCGGCGTAATTTAATAATTCTCCGATGAAACACTGACTATGTAAATGACTGACCTGGCAGAACCTTCCAGATATGATTTCAGAGAATGAAACTTATTAATTTTGTTTATGCGGTCCTTATTGTAGATTAGAGAAGCATACGTGTTTCTAAATGCAAGCCATTTATTGGGTCACCGTTAAAAGAAGGATTTTTAATTGTAGTAATTATATATTTGTATGTGCATGTAGAGAATTACACTGAGAGGCAGTTTATATTTTTAAGCTGTTTTGATACATATCTAATAAGTTCTGACCACTTGATATTAAACTGTAAAACTTATTTTCCGTTACCTCTCTCTCTTCCAATTGTGCCGCATCGTCACAATCTATACTTTCAATTTTGGATTGCAAATCATCGAAACTGGAAAATAAATCTTGCTATTTACCTAACGGTAATGATAATTCCTTTATCTGACTAGAACTACTTTCCACACATTGTAATAAAGATGTTCAATATTTTTCAAATAAAGTGTCTCGCATTTAAAGTTGGCCATTTTGTTCAACAAGTTCTTTAAAGGCAGGCATTTTATGGACGTAAACAAAAATCTTATGTCAAATTTGTAACACATATCACATACATACATTTCAGCTTCTTCGTTTCTTCTCCATACAAACTTTCATTATGCTAATCTCACACTCCTTCGTGCGCGCAATACTCTTTAAAAGGGGTACAAAGTTTTCTCTTCAGGTATTAATATTTAGATTAAAGAAGATAGCGGCCCTATTTATAAAATTCCCTTTAAATAAGCTTATAACATTCTATAGTTATAGCACTCATTAGACCGGTTACATACAGTCACGCCTTTTTCACAAATAAGGGGAAGGCAAAGGCCACAGTCGTAGCCCAATTTACGCCCCCGCGGGAAATAAGACATGACGGGTGGCAAACCGCGTTGCCGCCATAGTATTAAATGTATTAGAAAATTCTTTATTAATAAACTTGTCATAACTATATTATGTCGGTCGTATTTTTTTTTTAGGTTTGTGACTACGAATAGCTACAACATTCAAATTACCTATTAAACCTATTATAAAATTATATCAAAAAACCGTTTTAACTATATTGTCGCTCTGGGATAATTTGGAATTATAATATCATCGCTCTGAGGAGACCGTATATTAAAAAAAACTAAAATGACAAGAGGCAGCATGGGAGCAACACATAAGGGAACGTTGCGGTGTAAGTGAAGATGTAGTGACAATGTAAATGAAGATGTTGAAACCAGTGAATGTCAGTGAATACTAACATTAAAGAAAATTCATAAACATTGTTTAAATTTCATCAAACCTTGGTCAGGATATTTACTGACAAATATCACGTTTTAAATCTTATTCCGGCGCTTTTTTTATCTGTAAGTATATTGTTTAATTCACGAATTAGATAATATACTTTGTGATCAACAATCAGCTCATCATCAAACGAGATCATAATCGTTGAGAAAGTTAAAAATGCAACCATTAGATATAAAATTCCCTTCGTTAAGCCGCTCAGTGAATATAATAGGCAGGATTATATTATATAGTGCAATAGACAATAAGATACTTAATCAAATTATAAGAACTCTGGCAGCAACTTCCGAATATTGTCAGAACTTATCAGCTATGCAGAACATAAGGACACGAGTACAGACTTGTGCAAGTGACACAGGTGCAAGCACTGAATCTGCCACACCATTTGTCGTCCCGTGGGTGCTGTAAAATGCCAGGAAAATCTCATAGCCTCGGATAGGTAGCGGAATAACCATCACTTATATTCATCAATTATCCTGATCCCTCTTGGGAGAGACATATTTACAGCAGTGTACTGACAGGATGATAAAGAAGAAGCCTCTGCGCCAACGGAGCTGTCTACTTATCATCATCATTATATGTATGTATTTTTATATCTGCTGTGCTAAGCAGTCGTCAAAAAAGGTAAAGATTTATCAAAAAGTCTTTATATGCAAGCTGCGTACCAAAATATGGGTACTGGTTTTGTTACGAATCTCAATATACGAGGTTCAAGTAAACCCTTTATTGAGATTTATGGACTTCTACGACATTGCGAGCTGCGGCTATAATATGAAATCGAATTATGTTAGTAAACGAAAGGAGATATTCAATTTCTGCTGAAATTGTATATTTCGATATTTTCAAAGCCACATATAATAAGTCTAAATTTGATTCGTCCTAGTCTAACTAGCTTTTCGAAAAAGAGCAATTTGTAATCTCACGTCGTTTTGAAATATTCGTTGAAGAACTTTGACAATATCAGTTGCTTCACTCTTTTACAAGTTTTTCCTTTGATAAACTTTAAATTTGGTGTGAGTAAGACTAAAAAAGAGCAACGAGCACAGCAGAATGAAAGTGGTAATTATGGCCTAGCGCTTACAAAGGTCCTAAGACGACCACGTGGCCTAGTGATAAGAAATCCTGACTTCTACTCTGTGGAACCTGGGTTCGACTCCGAAAACCAACGAAGTGTACAAAAAGAAAAGAGAGAACAGTTGTTTTCGGGTTTGGTTCTGTTGTTCGTGTGAAATTTATGCCTTTAAAATGCATTCACGCATAGGAGAAGACAAAAACCAAGATAAATCATTTATTATATTTACGCGTATGCTACATATCTACGTTTAAAACTAAATATAAGAATTTTATCGCGTTTTATTTTACTATTTATAACCCGACGTTTCGAGCGCTTTTAAGCACCTATGATCACAGGAGGGCTTTTTATATAGGAGGAAGTGACGAAATGAGCATAGTCTTCACCTGATGGTGAGTGCAACGTCTGCCCGTAACAAATTTGCTGTCACCTAGAACATATATGTGTGCCACCACACTCTGCTGGTGCCTCTGGAACATCAGCTCCTAAGTCTAATATGGCCATTAATAACACTAGCTCTCAGCTGCTCTTAGTGCCCTTCAAACACAATAACGTTTGCATACTACTGCTTAACGGCAGAATAACTGACCCTAGGGTGGTACCCTATTGATTCTTGCACAGGAGTCCTACCACCAGTGAAATCACCTGTTCGACGTCCTGATGTATTTAATTGGTGTCATTGCAGATTACTGAGATTTAATACTTTTGTTACTACAAATTGGGTCTCTAGATCCCATAAATCACGATAAACACGAAACACAGCGGCACCATGCTGTTGCTTAACAGTGAAATCATGCGGTAGCGTGATCCTTTGTGCCAGGAAAAATGATGATGATATCCACCAGAGACGCGGAGAATATGGAGAGAGGCAACACATTCCTTTTCCCCGCGACTACACCTCGGCTTCGGAGGGCAGCGTACTTCTTCCCCCAGCAGTCTTTCTGCTCGCATCCAGAGTGAGTTTGCGCAGCCCACCCGGGGTGACCGCCTCGGGCTAGCCTGGTTTCGCAGGCCGACCGGGTTTTATCTTAGCTTTACCGTGGGTGACCAAGCCACGGTTACCAAGCCCCCCCGCCACGACAAGACAAGAACCAATTCGGGGGGGGGGGGGGGGGTGCACTCGTCTCAACTTACCCGTGCCCGATGTAACGCTTTATACAATAAGATCGGAAGACACATCATGCAATGGCGTGCCCTTCGTACCCAATTAACACCATACAGGCAAACCTCCACCACAGCGAAACTGCGACGGCTCAAATGCGCAAGTGGATGGAGGCAAAGCAAACGGCCACAGCCCTGATTCAAGAGCCGTGGATCAGGGCCGGCCGCATACGGGGCCTCTCTAATTTAGGAGGTAAGTTATACTGCTCTTACGATCACGACAACCCTAGAGCGTGTATCTACATTACAAATAACATTAGTGCACAACCTTTAACAGATTTCTGTTCCAGAGACCTGTTTGCTTTAAGGATTCAGAACACAGCGGGACTGAATGTGGTAGTCGCCTCGGCATACATGCCGGAGGCAGACACACCACCTCCACACGACCTAACCAGGCTGGTTCACCATTGTGGAAAGACCGGACTGGAGGTTGTCATCGGTACCGACTCCAATGCACATCAGCCATTATGGGGAATGGAAACAAACAACGACAAAGGTAAGACCTTGGTTGAATATTTATTTACAACAAACCTAACACTTATAAATATAGGTTGTGAACCAACGTTCGTAACGAGACGAAGTCGCACAATTATTGACCTTACGCTCGCTTCCGAAGGCATGGCCAAATCTATCCGGGGCTGGCACGTTTCCGATGAGGCTTCATGCTCAGACCACAGATGGATTCGATTCGAGTTACAGGTGAATATTTCCTCAATACCTCCAAAACGTAACCCCCGCAAGACGGATCGGGCGAAATATATACAAACGATAGTACCCAAGCTTGCGGAGCTTACTGAAATCGACAGATTGGAGAATACATACAAAATAGAAGAACAGGTAACGGTTCTAACAGATATTCTGATAGAAAGCTACCACAATGTTCAGAAACTGACGCCGTAAAGAAATCTAGCAAGTAATCCTGGTGGGGGATTGAGCTAGAACGCAAACGGAAAAAAGTCAGGAAAACCCTAAAAAGGGCAATGAACACATCGACTGACGGAGACTGGGACTCCTACAAAGAGGCCAAGTATGAGTACAAAAAATGCATCAAGTATCGACGAACTGTGGGATGGCGCAAATTCTGCAGTGACATAGAATCCTGTGAACAAGTAAACCGGGTAAGTAAAGTTCTGGCCCAACAAACAATCTCAGGGCCTGACACTCTTCGCAAACCCGACAACACATACACCTCCTCACTAGCTGAAACGCAACGCATCCTGCTGGAGACACATTTTCCAGGATGCAGACTGGTTCAGGAAGTAGACTGGCAAGAGGAAAACATAATTCTCCTTATATATATTTTCGGTGATGTAATTGCTGTTAGCCTTCTCGGCTTTTACAGCTTCATCGGATACTGTGCTCGCGGGTGATACTGTGCTCGGGGGACGCATAGATACGTCCCAAAAATCTGGAGGGAAGTGAAAGTAATCTTCATCCCCAAATCGGGCAAAAGTGACTATACAAATGCCAAATCCTTCAGACCTATCAGCCTCACATCCTTTAAGCTGAAAGCTTTGGAAAAGGTATGTGAAAGAGAGCTGAGGGGAAAGGCACTATTATACAAGCCGTTGCTTAGCAATCAGCAGTCTTATAGCTCAGGTAAATCAACAGAATTGGCACTCACCGGGTAGTCACCCAGATCGAGTTAGTCCTTAACCAGAAAAACACTGTCTAGGAACCTTCATTGATATAGAAGGAGCCTTTGACAAAACAACTTCACCAGCCTAGGTAATGCCCTCGTCAAACTTGATGTGGAGCCAACCTTAACGAACTGGATTATAAACGCACTAAGCAAATGTATAGTGCGCATCGCAGGTGAGAGTCAAATAGTTAAAATAGCGAAAGGTTGTCCACAGGGAGGTGTGTTGTCACCGCTCCTGTGGAACCTAGTCATGAACGACCTCATCACAAAACTAAATGTAAACCATTTCTACACAATAGGGTACGCAGACGATCTAGCAATACTAATCTCAGGAAAACAAGCTAGTATAGTCTGTGACCTTGCACAGGCGGCGCTACTTATAGTAGAACGCTGGTGCAAGGAATACGACCAAACAGTCAACCCAAACAAAACTGAACTGATAATGTTCACCCACAAACGGGTACTGAATAAATATCATATTCCCAGTTTATTCGGTACCGAACTACGGCTGTCATCAGAGGTAAAATACCTAGGCATCATACTGGACAGCAAACTAAACTGGAACAATCACATTGAAAACAAAATCAAAAAAGCGACTATCACCTTTTGGCAATGCAAAAGGATGATTGGTAATGGCTGGGGCTTGTCACCGAAAATCATCCTGTGGCTATACAAGATGATTATTCGCCCAATGATTACATACGGTGCAGTAGTTTGGTGGCCAACAACAAGATTAACTACTGCTATCAACAAACTCCAAAGATTTCAGAGGCTAGCATGTCTGGCCACGACAGGATGCATTAGGACTACTCCCACAGTAGCTCTAGAAGCCATGCTGGACCTGCCACTGCTGCACCTACACATCCAACAGGAAGCAGCTTTGGCAACCATAAGGCTCAAAACACTGAATCTCTGGAGTAATAACAAGATCCCACATACCAATATACTTACGGAACTGTTTGCAGAAATGCGCGTTCTACAGGCTGTGTATGATAGGATTCCAAAGCATTTTGTATTGGATAAGAAGTACAAAATACAGTTACACGAGGACCATCGCACTGAAGGACTAAACCCTAGGGAACTTAGAATCTTCACAGATGGTTCCAAAACCGGGTCAGGTACAGGCTCTGGAACTTTTTCAGAGGACCTAAATATACAAATAAGCACACCACTCGGTGCCCACAATACAGTGTTTCATGCAGAGTGTATGGGCATTATTCACGCAGCATCGGCTATAGCTGAAAGGAAGGTAAAAATTATTCCATCCGAATACTCTCCGACAGCATGGCGGTACTACTGGCACTCAATTGTAATGTTATGAATTCAGGGCTCATCTACGAATGCTACCAGAAATTAAATGAGGTATGTCAATTCAATGAAATAACCCTACAATGGATTAAGGGACACAGCGGATCTAGGGGCAACGACACGGCCGACGAACTTGCTCGAGGAGGCTCTAACCAGTGTTCTGTGGGTCCAGAACCTATACTGCCACTTCCCCTCAGGTATGTTCGCTCGCTAGTCTGTAAGCGCACTAGGAACAAACATGTACAAATCTGGGCGAATCACCAAGAGTGCAGACAGGCAAAGACAGCTTTGCCCGTTATCAACAGTCGCATCTCCAAGGCGCTACTTCGTCTGAATAAACCCCAAATCAGAATGATCAGTAGTGCTATAACTGGACATGGATCATTTAACAAACATCTGTTTAATTTAAGTGTTACAGACAGCCTTCTGTGCAGAGCCTGTATGGAGACGGACGAAACGGCGGCCCATGTCCTACTGGACTGCCCTGCGGTCGCCTTATACCGGGTCAAGCATCTCGGCTCGCCAGACCGCTCCCTGAGGTTGCGGGAAACATCAAGGGCCTGCTGCGATTTCTGGAGTAGCTTGGTTGGCTCGAGTAGCACAACCATCCTGCCTACACGCAAAATACGCGCTAGACGTGGAGTTGCGGAATCCGGCCCGTTGCAATCTACAATCTACAATCTATAAGATCGGAGGTAGGCTGGGATGCTGGGTCAGAAGCTTAAGGACAGTCACAACACAACCAGACCCGAAAACCAACAAATTGTATTTTTGCACAAATGTTGGCTTCGGATGGGATATGAACCCAGGACCCGCGGCATGGTAGTCAGGTACTCTAACCACTAGTCCAAGCGGTCGAAAATATTTAAAGAAATATTTTTTGTAAGTAACTATTTAAGCATATGATATAAAAAAGGGAATGCTATATATCAGGAATGCACCGAACAAAAACTCCTTCGAAATACTTCTTCGAAATTTTCAAAATTTTTGATCAACTCCTAGGGTTGACTGGCAAAGAATATATCTGTACGGCGTTAACTGTATACCATAAAAGAAAAATAGGTAAATTAAACCGAAAGGGATAAAAATTATGGTTTTCAAATCGTAAATTTTATCCCATCAAAAACATTAATATGTATCCGCAACATTTGCAACCGTCTTGTCGTAAGAAGTTTGAGATCAAATGTGGAGCCAAGTCTGTAAT
Source organism: Luehdorfia chinensis (assembly GCA_019845155.1). Lineage (NCBI taxonomy): Eukaryota > Metazoa > Arthropoda > Insecta > Lepidoptera > Papilionidae > Luehdorfia > Luehdorfia chinensis. The sequence continues at coordinate 9,574 of JAHVAK010000354.1, read as the reverse complement.
TTAATTATCATCGAATCGCCTACTCAACAAGTTTTACATAAATTAAGCACATTTCTCAATTAATAACAAATTTGCTAACCCGCCTACCAAGCATGGCAACTATGGCAAAATCCCCCCAAAATAATAGCTGCTAACTTTTGTGGCAATCAATGGGGGAGGTCTATGTTCGGCAGTGATCTAGTGATAGGCTGAAATGATGATGATGATGAACCAATATTCCAGCTCTCATTATTACACATCTTTGTTTATATAAAAAATATGTCACTTATCCCAGAATAACCGCGCCAGATGTTTCGCTCATGCGATAAGATCGGAGGTAGACTAGGATGCTGAATCAGAAACCCGGAGACAATCACAACGCAACTAGACACGTAAACGAACAATTCATGTCTCTCGAAAACGTTGACTTCGGCTAAGATTCGAACCCACGACTTGCGGCTTAGAAGAATGGTACTGTAACCAAGCGGTGGTCAAATGTACTGAAATGTACTTTTGAAAGATACCAACACTAATACGATTTACAAATTTACTTTTGTGGCTGATAAACTAATTTATCATAGATTTTGTAGGAAAAATTAAGTTTACCAACCGCAAAAGATAGAACTGAAATTTCAGGATTTTTTAATTTTTTCATCCGTTATCTACTAAATACTAACAAAATCCCAATTTTCAGCTTTCTAACTCTGCTAGAAGTATCTTAGAATTTTAATGATCGGTAAGTGAGACATTGAAAATATATGAGAACTTTAACTAGTGATATTTCGTAAATATTATTGTACTTGTAATTTGGGAGTATAGGTATCATCGGTAAGTACACTAGGTAACTAAAATTTCAGACTTCTAACTTTACCCACAATGAAGATACAGATGTACCCACGTTATACGTCTGCTTGACTTGGCTAGGGTCACTACCGTGGCCCCAGATAGTTCACCTGACTGACAGACTACTCCAGAATAATTTTTAGCACAAGGGCTTTTGCAATTTTTTAACTATTATTTATGTTTATGTTGTAATTAAATTTTAGATATTTTTGCTGTTGGCTTTTCTTGTATTTAATTAAGTATGCTCATATTTCCTAAGATGCTGTTGTTCTATTACTGACTAATGAAATAACGTTATTTAAAAAATAACATATAAAAGGACTTCCTACATTACGAAGCCTATTTCGAGCAATAGTTTTAAAGCTTCCGGCTTACTAAGTGTGACATGCAAATATACATTCAACAGTATTTAGATAAGTATTGAATTATGAAAAAAATAAACGGCATTTCTGTGAAAAAACTTCAGAGATGGAAGACGTCCTAAATGTCGGTTCTATTCAAATTAGGACCACAATGTCATTTGGATGCTGCCATTGATATAAGCAACGAATTTTTTGTCGAGTTCCCAATGATATGATGTCAAATAAATCCGTTTCGGATGATCGGTAATGTATTCGACTCAACTTTTCAAATACAAAATTTTCTGCAAAATATACTATACATATACAGCACAACTATTTTATGTTTCGACGTTAAATCTACATAAATAAAAAATGTTAAAGTTCGTTTCTTCAAAATATTAAATCTCAGAAAATTCTTCACCGATTGATTTGAAATTTTTGCACAGCGTTGCATTCAAATATACACGTGTTTTTATATACCTTTGTATATGGCTTACATATTCGTTTACCGAAATACACCAGAAACAGATTTCTTCAAGAGATTGATTCAAATAAAACACAATAGATAAGTTAACGTTGAAGATGAAATTAGAACAGAACATCCGACAACTCTGGAATTTCTTAATAATACCCCATACTGAACATTAATTGATGTTCCAGTAAAATAGAAACGTTTGAAAATTTCAAATTCTAATTAACCGTACGTTAGCATAGGCACGGTCGTAGAATATTTGCATTTTAAATCCGTTTTCTGCCGTTCCATGTCCAGAAATGTCCCGTAAAATTTCCTGAGGCCGTATCATATTTGCACACTGAAATTCCTCCTCCCGTGACTTAATTATTTAATGTTAAAATAAAGTAATGAATTAAATCGCTACTATAATAAGATTTTGTGTAATTCATGGCCTGGTGGTGAAAATACCGGATTCCTACGCCGCAGGCCCTGGGTTTGAATAACCGGTGCGGACATTTGTGCACTTTCTTTTTTGATTTTTCGGACAGCATCGTTGCCTACATCCGATCTTTAATTATGAGTATGCGTATTTCAAAAAGCAGACATTCTTTTTTGATATTTTGAGATTATCAAAAATACTAAATGTTTTTGCCTGGCATGCAGGCATGCAGACTAGGAGAATAACGGTTAATGAACACTTTTTTATGTAAGAAAGGGACGAGACAAGCAAACCATTGACCGGGTGGTAAGTTCAACGTCTGCCCATTACAAATACACGTAGAACATTTCTGTGTGATACCATACTACGATCCTCAACTTAAGAGATCGGTTTTTTAGCCCGGTAATTAGACTAGTTATCAGTGCCACAACAGCAAACGGCAAAATAACTGGCAATGCGGAGGAAGCCAGACGGATTCTATCTGGAATCCTACCATCGGTAAATTCGGGTTTTCTTATAAAACGGAATCCTATTTTATGATTTCTCCTATATGGTAGGTTCGTTTGCCGATATAATATGTTCACGCAATATTTGAAAAATTCTTCTTCTTCTGATTGGTGTCATGGCCTATCCGTGTGTGGAAGTGACTATCGATATGAAATCAACTACAGAAATGTGTTAACAGGATAATGTTTTTAGGTTCCATGTTGAAATCGAAAACGAGAATATCGGCAGTAAAAGTATCAGTAAGCTAATATTGCCAAGGCCCGGTAACATATCTGGTAAAACCGGAGATACATATCTAGTAACACAAAGAAATAAGCCTGTATTAGGCAAACGGCGACATCCTATGATGTAGTTTCGCGATTAAATACATACATACATAAGATCACGACTGTATCCCATAAGGGGTAGTCAGAGACTGGGCACTCACTGCAAAAACAGATGACTGCCACAATCCACGTTTCACCAAAACAATATAATGTACTTGGTGTGATAGGTGGTGAGCCCATCGCCACCATGCGCTGTTGGGTGCACAGTGCAGTTTAATTCCTTACTCGCCTTTTACGGGATCCATTGGATGAGATGGAGTGGTAGTATTATTTTAACGAGCCGCCACCACACGGCTAAATACGATACGATATGGCCACGCGATTAAATAGACAAACTCAAAGACGTGGATGCTACATAATTTGTATTTAATATTTAACTTGCTAATTAAGCCATTAATATTAAGCAAACCATAGTCATCTATTTAATATTTCAATCAAAAACAAACGTCATTTCAATTGAGATATTTGCAACTTTTTAATTGAATTAAAAAGACAAAGCAATGTTATACTACAATTTCAGAAGAAGCATTCTAGGATTCTCTCAATTTATTCCTTCATTTATTTATATCTATCATTGTTGTGATTCCATTTCGAATTTAGCTTCTAGCAAGTTTCTTAACAGCTAATAAAACTTTATTTAAAGCGTATTACTCGTATATTTGTGCACTCTATATATTTCTTTAGCTGTTATTAATCCTTCTAGTTAGTCCCAAGGCCAGTTATTCTACGGTGAGCAGTAGTGTGCAAACATTACTGTGTTTCGGTTTGAGGGGCACTGAGAGCTAGCGAAATCACTGGGCATATGAGACTTAAGAGCTGATGTCTCAGGGTGACGGGCGCAGTGTGGTATCAAACAGAAATGTTCTGGGTGACACAGCATTTGTTATGGGCAGACGTTGCACTTACCATCAGGTGAACGTTTTGCTCGTTCCGTCACTCTTATCAAAAAAAGTGTCCGGCAGAGTAAGAATAGCACTTACCTCTTTCCTACCGAGTAGTCGTGAAAGGCATTTAGGGTATTGTACGGACAGCTTTTGTTCGTGCAGAATAACACCGTAATAGGCAATGTTGTCACTATACTTGTTCTAACGCTATGAGGAAGTAAGATTTTTTTGACCAAATGGCGGCCACGTGGGTCGCCATCCGTTACGTCTCATTTTCCGGGGCGAAAGGTGTGTATGTACGAGTATGTATATGTTAATATGGGAAAAGTAGAAAGGAGGAAAGTCTGTTACTTATAACGTTCATGCCAATGTTACACATATAGGAGTATTACATTAATTAGTCTCATTTTACTACACAACAAAGATCAAACTTTACTTTCCATTAAAAATGCAATTCAAAGAAGCAATGACGTGAGGTAGGCGTGGCGCGCTTCCTTAATGAAATGTGAGTATCTCGAGTTCGAGATTCATTCCAGCACCAATAAAAAAAATCCGGCCGACAGTGATTAATGAACTCTTAATGAGCTATAATATTGAGCTAAAATTGTTCTGTAAATGTAAGTGCTTATTTTCCACGTGATCAGCAATGGAAGAAAATATCGTGAGGAAATTTCTGCGTTTATCTGGTGGTAGGATTCCTATGCTTGAATCCGACTGGGTAGGTACCACCCCAGGGCCAGTTATTCTGCCGTGAAGCAGTAGTGTGTAAACATTACTGTTTCGGTTTGAAATATAGAAGAATAGAAAGAAATATAGAATGGCATATAGAAGATTAAAGTTTTATTTGCAAATATTATTTGATGATTATAGTAAACTTTAATGAACGGTTAGATCAACTTTGATTCAAATTATTTTTTCTTTCAGACATAAATATAATTTAGAGGTGTCCTAAAACGATGGCAGATCCATTTTTAATTAAACTATTTTAGTGCGAAAATGTTTTATAAATCCAAGTTTAAATTATTCAACACATTTACATAGGCCCAGCAGTCGTGGAGTGCCTCCATTCTTAATCCGTAATCCGCCAATCTTTGCCAAGCGACGTTACTTGACAGTTAATAAAACTTACCCAGAGCCACAGTAATGTGAATTCATATTAAAATAGCTATGAACAATGATGTAACTAGCACATCGCACTACATAATATGTAAATTATTAGTATATTATAATATTTATATATTACTAGCTAAACCGTGCGAATATTTCGCACAGAGGTTCCCGCGTGCCAGGTTTGGTTTCACCCAAACATAAATAAATAAATATCCTAACTAACATCCGAATTCCGTCACTGTCGCTTCTGCTGTGTGCTCGTCGCGATGTCTAACATCTTAAATTTTTTAAGTCATCTAATGACTGTCCGCTGTTCACTGGTCCTCTGCTGAACAAAGGCCTCCCCCAAACATTGCTACTGAAGTTTGTAGTTCTCTCGTTTTGGGGGGATTTTGCACATAGTTGCCAAGCTTGGCAGGCGGGTTGGCAACCGCAGTTTATTTATTCTGATGTTCCAGGAAGAAGCTGCTGCCCATCTTCTGGTATTGATTTTCCGTCTGCCGACTTTTACGACACCCACGGAATGAGATGGGGTTCTCTTAAGCCGTTTGCGATACCACATGGCACGGTGTCGTGTGTACAGGGTGTGATGGTTGATTGTTGCGCGCTGCTGTCTACGGTGGTCGCGCGTCGTTGTGCATGTTCTATTAAAGCTGTTAACTGTGTGTACAGTATTAGAAGAATCGTGACTAACCGTATCGTGGTCAGAGAGTGCTGAGACATCCGTGTCGTCTAGAACGTTTGCATTCCCTCGCGTTAATCGTGGGTGAGTTTTACATAAATTTTTGCACATGCACAACACAATCAGACCCGAAAACCAACAATTTGTAATTTGCACAAAAGTTGGTTCCGGATGGGGTTCGGGCCCAGGATCCGCAGCTTAGAATTCAGATACTTTGACCACTAGGCCACGCGGTCGGAAACTTGTGGATTGGATTCCGCTTCGATTTCTATTCCGTGCGTGGCGTGTAGTACTGCGACAATTAATCGAATTGCTAGAACCTTGTCTTGAGAGAGGCATATCTCCACTAGTGGATTCTTAATAGGCTTATGAAGGCGAAGTATACAAAGTAATATTTAAGCGATAGCAGATAATGGTTGGATGCAAGCTCATCATTTTACCATTTCACCATTTTACTGGTGGAAGGATTCCTGTGCAGGAATCCATTTGGGTAGGTACCACCCCAGCGCCAGTTATTGTGCCGTAAAGTAGTAGAGTGCAAACATCACTGTGTTTTGGTTTGAAAGGCACTGTGAGCTAGCGTAATCACTGTGCATATGAGACTTAAGAACTTATGTCGTGATGGGTACAGCGTGAAGTATGTGGCATCACCACATACTACAGCATGGTACAGCGTTTTGTCACTCAGAAATTTTCTGGGTGACACGGTATTTGTTATGGGCAGACGTTGCACTTACCACCAGGTGAACGTTTTGCTCGTTTCATCACTTTATCCAATAAAAAAAAGCCTCCCCCATTGATTGCCGCAAATATTTGCAGCTCTCATTTTGGGGGTTTTTGCCATAGTTGCCACGCTTGGGAGGCGGGTTGGCAATCGCAGTATATTTATTCAACCCATTTCTTGGTATGTCCTTTCCTTCTGAGACTTGCCTCAGGTAACTTACAGGTTAACGTAGATGTTACACAAGAGAAAGTTTCTGTGTGAATTAGGTGACAAATTAACTTTTATTAATATCACATTTTATACAAACCGACAAAAACTTTAGTGGTACTGTTGTATCTTTATTTTCCACACATATTGCTAAATTGCAATTAACGAACATTTAGGTCAATAAACGATTTTAATATATTTGGAAATTACTACTTTACTTTTTACGACCCGGTTTTTTGCCTGCCGGCTGGCTTTAAGCCAGGAATCCAGAATAATAAAAAAATCCGGGTCGGTGTACCCCTAGTTCGGGTACCGCGTTATAGTAACTGATCCAAGTTGTCATAATAAGTATTAATTATACGGAACCGATTTATTCACACTTGTTACAATTGTGAAATAATTTTAATAAATAAAAATGATTGTGAAAATTCAGTGTTTTTTTATAAGTGCCGAATCGAGTATTCTAACAGTACGTTAGGCCCGTTTCATCTCACTCCATATTTGAATAAACCTTCATTTAGAGCAGAATGGTGAGGAGCTTTCGAATTTAAAAATGTCGATAGATTTTATATGATTTTTTTATTTCAAATTATATTAATTTTTTGTTGTGTTTGTTTAATTGGTATTTTATAAAATTGTTTAATGGATAAAGAATAAGTTATTTGACATTAAACTGTTAACTTGTATTAGTTTTAAGAACCTATTAACGTGCCACCGTGGCCAATCGCTTCCTCTAATATTTTACAAGTTGTAGTACTCTGAAGAAGTTTGGATACATGTCGAGGTGTTAGTGTTTAATAAACGCTATTATTAAAAGCTTTCAGAACGTTTGCGATTAACATAAATATCATTTGATGGCCCATTGCGTCCAAAAATTGCATGTGGTACTCGATTTAGAACATCAATAAATAATATCATATTATCTATTTACCCTTCTAAACTAAATTTTTGAACTTTTATATCTTGTTATTTAAATTGCGTTTAATTAAAAGTATTGATAAGTAAAAATAAGTCTTTTTAATTTTTTTAATAGATGAAGTAGCGAATCATATCTAGTATGATATTTTTCATTATTATTGGATATACGGGTACAAAAATAAAATGAAGAACAGTCTTAAACTTCTCTACGTACCTATTTTCCAGGCAATCATATGCTATGGAATAGATTACGGTATTAGGAGCATCAGCAATGTTGAATAACTTATCATTGAGAATTCACAAAAAATCTCATAACTCATACCAACCGTCACGTCCAAATGAAATTGTTCTTCAAATATGAATAGAATTCAAATTTAGAATGGACACGATGTAGAGCTGTGAAATACTATCGATAATTTTGGTATGGTATTTAGTTTGAAATAAGTGAACTAGACAGTTTGATAGATTTTCTTATGTCGTCAGCACAAGTCCCAAGTGTTAACGTATATAAACAATTTTATCTTATGTAGAAAATTATTTTTTTTAGACTTTATTTCAAAACAATAACCAAACACAAAATCCGAGTGGAACAAAGTATATTCTATAGAAGAAATATTACATGGGGTTAACAAAGAGCAAACGTATTAAAAATAAGCTTCGTCATGTTTTATATTTTGAAACATTTGAGAGTAAAAAATAAAAAAAATACGTATACAATACAAATGCCTGTGAAACTAAATAATAAACTCCCGAGTACTTAATTATTGACATTTCTAAAAGAGTCATAGGGATTAATTATATATAGAGGTAGGATCTTCCTTTTTTGTTGATTTATTTTGTGAAAAGTAAAATCACAAAACGTTTATAAAGGCGCTCGTTACTTTGTGAAGAGTCTGTAACTTAAACAATTGCTTAAAAGGTTAAGCATTTCACGTAGTAAATACGATGAGTGAACACTTGAACGTTTAATTAAGAGCCTTCATGCTTCGAAAGCAGATCAAGCCACTTGCCGCAGCTTAAAGTACCAACCTTGTACAATAGAAGTTCGTTTAATAATTTGAGCCCTAATTCGCGATTATGAATTGTTTATTAAATCTATCAGAATCTAGGCCAAGAAAGAATCGACTTTATTTTTAGATCGTGTAAAATCTGGTTGCGCGTTTGCGTAAAGTCCTTAGTAGAAAGGTCTGTGCCATTATATATAGGAGAAGTATGCTCGACACAAAGTATTACATTAGGCTGATGACAGCACGCCTGCGGTTCATTTGTGAGGAAACCAGCTTAATAAATATAAAAAATATGTCGACGAAATGTTTAGTCCGCCAACCTGTATTGATACGCAGCGTGGCGAAATCTTCACGGCTCCACAACCTCCTCAGAAACGAGAGGAGGTGTGCTCAGCAGTGTGGCATTTATTAGTTTTATTAATCCATTTATTTAATAACTATAACGCTTTTGATGATTTCAAGATAAAAGATTATGAATGAAAAATTGAATATTAAAAGAAGTGGAACTTCTTGTGGCGCGATAAGGGAAAATTTTTAGGGTCGAATTTGAGTGCCACGTTATCTTCATCAATTCATCATCATCATTTCAGGCTATCATAGTCCACTGTTGACCGTTGGTCTCCCCTCTAGATTGCCACAAAACACGCATCCATCGACTTCCCGCAAAATCGTGCAGTTCGTCGTTCCATCCCTACATTACCGATACGAGGCCACACGTGAACCTTTCTTCCCCGACGGTTATCGGTTCTACGAGCTATATGGCCAGCCCATTGCTACTTCAGCTTGCTAATCCTTAGGGCTATGTCGATAGAGATTGCATCAATTCATGTTAACTATTTTTTTTTAATAAAATTTTTAATAAACATAATAGTTTTCACTTCTGTCATGTGTTTTGAGTTCGAAGCGCTCTTTTTCTGACAACCCATACTATCCATACTAATATTATAAATGCGAAAGTAACTCTCTCTGTCCTCTGTCTCTGTCTAGCGTTTCACAGTACAACCGCTGACCCATCTTGACGAAATTCGGCACAGAGATAACTTGCGTCCTCGAGACGGACACAGCATACTTTTTATCCTCGAAAATGAAATAGAAAAAATCTATGTCCACGCAGACAAATTTCGGGCATCAGCTATTAATATATAAAACGAAT
>JAHVAK010000353.1:13000000-13209244 GCA_019845155.1 Luehdorfia chinensis | reverse complement strand
CATGACTGGAGGGGTGTGCTCCGGTGTGTTCGGGAACAAAGTCCCCACCACAGCGTCCAGCAAGTCCGGTTCCATGGTTTCCGTCAGTGGTTGCGTCTGGGAACGAAATTTCTTCCGAGCAACCCGATATGGACGGCCCCACGGGTCGTCGTCCAAGGCCTGAAGCATTTCTGCCCTACTCTGGGCCTTAGCGTCGCTGATAGCCAACTGCAGCGATCTCTTAGCGGCCAAGAAAACCTCATGCAACTGGGTCCCGATTTCACTCCAGCTTTCGTCCCGTATTCGTCGCCTACGATGATGCTGGTACTGGCGCCGCGCAGCCGAGCACTCCTCGGAGTTCGGATATGTGGGGTGACCACCAATACACAGCCCGTTTTGGAGGTGGACCTCGAGCACGAGGCATTGCCGCGTCGCAGATGCGCGTCATGGCGCCCCGGAGCTTTTCGGCACCCTCATTCGCCTCCGATATCTCCTCCGAGTCAAGGCACCATCCTTCGATGATGGCTGCCTCCAATGCCACTTCCTTGCTGAGCTTCGCCAGCGACCACCGCGGGAACACTGTTCGTCCCGCTGGCGAAGAGATTGTCAAGTCCAGTGAATCAGAGGCGGCGACCACAAATCGGACGTATTGATGGTCCGATAGGGTCTCCGTCTCCTCGTCCACGTGCCAGTCTTGGACACGCCGAGCGACAGTAGGGGTAGCGAATGATAAATCCACTATGGACCCACCCTGATGTCCCACGAACGTGTCCACGGAACCGCGATTGAGTAGAACCAAGCCACTGACGGCCGCCCACTCGACCACGTCAACGCCACGGTCGTCTGAGGGCAGCCCCACGCCACGTGGTGTGCATTGAGGTCTCCGAGCACGATGACTTGGCCCGATGTTCTCCTCACTGCAGCCCCGAGTCTATCCAGTGTTGCCTCGAATTCAGCGTTCGAAAATCTTGGGGGAAGGTAGACACCAATGATGGTGGTTTGTCCCCACGAGGCAGTTACAAATCCGGGCCCCTCTCCTTAACAGAAAGAGGAGTAAGAGTTCGCCGGAACTATTATTGCTACAGATCCCTCCGTGTCTCCAGCCCAGTTGGTCTGGTCAGGGACATAATAGGGATCCGCCACAACCACGACATCTAATGACCACTGCCGCATGCTCTGCAAAAGAAGGTCCTGCGCTGCAGTGCAGTGGTTAAGGTTGGTATGGAGGACGCTAATGGGACCGAATGTTAACCGGTCTCCATTGCGCCCTCCACGGACTGCGCCTGTTGGTTGTTGGGAGCCTGGGTCCTAAGGGCTCTTCTTCCTCGTTTGGGCACATAGCATTTGACGCCCCCAATTTGGTGCCCTGATGGTCGTCCTGCTTTAGCGCAGCAGGGCAGTGTGGTTGGGCGGAGCACGTGGATGCCTTGTGCCCAGGCTGGCCACATCGGTAGCACAGGCCAGTGCGGTCGATCTTAATCGGGCACTGCCGGCCAGTGTGGCCCAGTTCAAGGCACCTGAAGCACTTGAAAGGCCTCTCCTCTATAAGGTGCACTCGAACCGAGCTCCAGCCGATCAGGACTCGGATACCACTCACGAGCACTTTTGCCGCCTCTATCGGGCACTGAACGGTGACGTGCCCGTTTCCATACGGCCCCATTCGTATTTCCCGGACACGAACATGCTCAGGTGCACACTTTCCTGTTTCCGCTACGGCGGCCAGGACGTCCTCCTTAGCCACTGAGTCGTCAAGGCCCGTCAGTCGCAGTTCAGCCATTTTGACGGGTCTAGCGACACGTACTTCCTGTGGCAGGATCTCTTTCAAACTGGCAGCGAGTTTATCGGCTTGGTCAGAGTTTCCTCCAAGCACCTCCAAGACTTTCGCACCAGTCATGGATGTCCTGAATTTGAGACCTCTCTCGATGCCCAGGTCTTTGAGCTTGATCCGCTCTCTCGCTTGTGCCAGGACATTGCTGTAAGTCAGGCCATCCTGAGATCCCTCTTCGGGCAGCGTGACCACGACCGCTGCCGTTTGCGTTGCGCTCAACTTTTTCTTCTTCGACTTCTTGGAGGCAGCCGTCTTGGTGGCTGTAAAAGATTGAGTGGCCGCTTGTGGCTGGGGCGCTTTCTTTTTTCTACTCCTCTTCACTACAGTCGTCCAAACTTCCGGTCCCGACTGTGTCCGAGGCTCAGGAGCCGGTGCAGTCTGTGGGAGCGCCGACTTTGTCGATTTCGCCTGACTAGGGACGACTTTCTGGCCACCCTTTTTTGTCACAGAGGCTTTCTGCATAGCAGGACTTGCCTCTGGAGTCAGTACGTCCTTGGGTGTCTTGGTAGCCTTATTCGTCTGAACAGACTGACCCTTATGCGTTCCAGGCGGAGTCTGGTCCGCAGTTAGCACCTTCTTATTCTTGTCAGACGCAAGTGGTGGACGCACCCTCTGCTCCGGGAGAAGCCTGGTCTCAATCCCGGCGAGCTTCGCGTCCATCATGAAGCCCACGTCTAGAACCAGGGATGCACGGAACTCTTCAAGTTTGGAGTCCATTGAGGGAGGTGGCGCTTGAGTTCGCTCATTTTCCCACATTGCCTGCAGATGGGCAACCTTATTGTTGACCTCCTCGAGATCTTGTTTGAGGACCTGGTTTTCAGCCCTGAGGAGTAGCAACTCCTCTTGCTCCGTCCTCCTACTTAGGACAGTAAGCGCCTGTTCAATTATAGAAGTGCCAGTGTTGAGGGCGCGCACGGAAGTGCCTTTCAAATTTTTAGACTTACGGGCAACTTCTAAAATAAGGTGCACACCTTTCTTTACCTCTTTCATAAGGTCATCTCCGGAGAGCGACGCAATTGCGGAGCGACTCAGCTCAGCGTCCTTTATCTCCTGCTGCAGTTCAGCCTCCGTACACAGCTGTAGCTGTTCGCGCTGTTGGCGGTTAATGCGGCCTTGGCCTGCGCCAGCGCAACGTACTCGCCCGTTGTCGGAGGGCGGCCTCTTTTTCTTGTGTTGGGGCGAGTCCCCTTAGCGCCACCACCATCATCAGATGTGTCGGGTCCTGAACGTTCCTTCCGCTTGACTCCCGCTGATGCCGACGTTACTGACATCAGAGAGGCCTGGGACTCACTTCGGGAAACGACAGAATAATCCCGTCGGAGTCTTCATTACCATCACCTATGGGTTATTTGCTCCTCAGAAGATATTGGCCTTAAAGGACTTTGGTCCCTACTACTGAGCCCTTGTCGAGGCTACTATCGTAGCGTCGAAGCACGACACTGCATTCTTTGGTGACAATCTTTTGAGGAGTGCCAGATCGAAGCACTGAGTTGTGCTGGTGTTACGCCTGTTCCTACGCCCCGTCTCAGGGCCAGCGTCTCGCCGCTCCGTCTCGGAGCCTACGTCATAGTTTGAGGTTTTGTTTTAAATTTTGCATTTAGTTCCCACGATCATAACGGACTTAGTTTCCACCAAAGCAGAGCCGAATACTTTGGTGACCCTACATTTACCGACAGGCAGGTCGGGAGGTATGCCCGCCGGTGCGCCCAGCCAATCAAGGCAAGAAACGCTGTGGCTGTTCCTCGTACGGCCCTTGTTAGTGCCGGTCGTTGAGAAACAAACCACATACTCCCACCTTACCTCCTAATATTTACAAACTTAACCTAAAACTTAGAATTAATGGACTAGAAAGACTAGACGACAATGACGAAATACGTTCTATCTGTACAATTACACGAACATAAAACTTAACCTACTATATACAAGTTATGTACAGACATATACATCACGGCATCGAACGCCACGAGCGTACCCGCTCACGTCAAAGTCCTGATAAGAACTGTTGTGTCGTCACTGCCACAATGGTGGCACTCAGTTGTTGGCTCTCTTCCGGCTATGCGACACAGGTACCTCCCGAAGCATCCATGCCCCGAAAGCACCTGTACCAGCCGGAAGGTCAGTGATCCGTGCCGCCTGTCCATCCAGTCGCCCAGGACCGGACGTACAGCCTCGACAGTCCTGCTGCCAGCCCCAGGATGGGCCAGCCGCTCCTTCCACTTAAGCATCATGGACTGTCGAGCGTGGAACTTCCTCATTTCCCACTCTCTTGGGATGGGATGTTGCACTTGCAGCCGAAGTTCTGAGCGCCACCGATAAGTTGACGCTAAGAACTCCGCCTCCAAATCCCAAGGAGGGGAACCCGCGAGTGCGCACGCTGCCTCATGAGAGATGGTGCGGTAACCTCGTATGACCCCGACGGCCATCGCTCTCTGAGGTCTCCTCAGAAAAACAATGGTTTTCTCCGTCAGGGCCTCCGCCCACACAGGTGCCCCATATAGGGCCATGGACCGCACCACCCCCAGATATAGGCGGGGTACTCGAGTCCGGCCCCCGAGGTTGGGAAGGAGCCGCTTTAAAGCGGCTGCCGTCCTCATTAGTCGGGGAGCCAGACGAGTAAAATGTTCACGGAAATCCCAGCGGCTATCGAGGACGAGTCCAAGGTATTTCATTTTGGACCCCACCTCGATTCGGACGTCACCGACAACGCTGTGAGACCCTTGCGGCGGTGCCTTCCGAGGCTTATGGAACAAAATAGCCTCGGACTTGTTCAGCGCCACCTCGAGGCCCAACATCGTTATTCTGCCGACAACCTGTGCCACAGACATGTTGGCCAGACGGGCAGCCTCCTCATACGTGTCCCCCCGGGCAGTGACCAATGTGTCGTCAGCGTAACATGTCACATTCGCGCCCGGGGAAGATCGCACCGCAACACCCAGTCGTATCCGATGTTCCACAGAAGCGGACCAAGGACAGACCCCTGTGGGACACCGCACGACATTGCCCTCTTTAATATTCCGCCTCCCCGCCCAGGGTAGCAGATGTACCTTTCGGAGAGGTAGTCCCCGACGATTCGGCTGAGATAGGGAGGCACTTTGTGAAAATTAAGTGCCTCCTTGATGCACGGCCAGGGCAGGGTATTAAAGGCATTGGCAATGTCTAAGGACACCGCCAACAGCACCCCGCCCTGTCTCACTGTCTCGTCCGAGTGGGCCTTGACGCGATTTATTGCATCAATTGTCGAAAGACCCACTCGGAAGCCGAATTGATGGTCCGATAGGTCGGGGCCCACCTCTCCGAGGTGCCCGATGAGGCGACTAGCAATGATTCGCTCGAAGAGCTTGTCTACCTCATCGAGCAACACTATTGGGCGGTAAGCGGAAGGGGAGTCCGCGGGGCGCCCTTCCTTCTTGAGGAGGATGAGCCTGCCCGGCTTCCACTGTGCAGGAAACCGGCCCGTCTCCAGACAGGCGTCGAATAGCCTTCGGAGCCGGTCCCCTAGCACTTCGAGAGCCAAGACCCAGGCGCGACCAGGAATGCCGTCAGGTCCCGGGGCCTTATTTTTGGCCCTGAGCCTTTGAATGGCGACGCCGAGCTCCGCCTGCGAAACTCGCGGCACCCCGGTGTCGAGCCTCTGCTCTTCTTGCAGAGGCGTCATTTCGGGCGCTGGCTGCTCTGCTCGACTTGGGAACAGATCTGCTACCACGTTTTCCAGCAGCTGTGGTTGGAGACTCTCCGTAAGAGGAGGCGCCCAGGGGCGGATTTTTTCCCTCACCATCTTATATGGGCGCCCCCACGGATCACGGCTTAGAGTCCCCAGGAGCTCCTCTCTCGAGCGGATCTTGGCTTCTCTGATGGACAGCTGTAGGGCTTTAATAAGCTCCCTATACGCCTCGTACAGCTGTCCATCTATTGCATCGTCTCGGAACCGCCTTCTGCGATGTCTGGTGTACTGGCGTCTCGCCCTCACACATTTGACGCGCAAGTCTGCGATCTCGCGGGACACAGAGTGTACACCGTGGAGCAGCTGTGCATTCTGCTGCTTTGTGGCCGAGTTGACCACAGCGGTAGCAGACTCCGCTACGATCCGCTTCTGCGCTGCATTGTGCCCTCACGTGTCCACTCTGAAGGCACCTATAGCACCGCATCGGCCTGGGTTGCAGACGCGTGACCTGTGCTGAAACCCAACCAACCAAGATTCGGCCCCCCTCCTCTACCTTCCTGGCTGCGGCCACCGGGCAGCGCACCCACAGGGTACCAGTTCCCTTGGGTGAGCGGCGGATTTCTCCCGCTTTCACAGCCTCTAGCGGGCAACCTCCTCGTTTGGTAACGGCAGTGATTACCTCTTCCGCAGTTACTGAATCATCCAGGCCAGAGACTCGCAAATCCGCACATTTCATTGGCCTGGAGATCTTTGCCACATTATCCGGCAGAGACTCCCTGAGTTTTTGCGCTAGCGAGTCCGCCTTGTCACCACTTGTTACACCTGGCACCTCCAAAATTCGAGCTCCGGTAGCCGCGTGGCGGTACCGCAGAGATTCGATACCAAGGCCTGAGAGATCAATTTTCTCTCTGGCCTCTGCTAGGACCTTTGCGTAAGTAAGCCCTCGCTCCTCGGCACCGGGCAACAGAGTAATAACTACAGCCGCGGATCGAGGAGGGCGCAACTTTATCGCCGCAGGTCGGGTCACATTCTTGGAGGTAGCTTTATTCTTAGCAGTCGCTCGTGGCACGGCCTTCTTCCTGCCACCCTTCTTCACCACCGTAGACCAGCCCTCTTCGAAGGACACTTGTTTCGACAGCGAGGGAGGAGTAGCCCCCTGTTTGGGAATTGTCGAGGCGTTTCCTTTCTTTTCCTTCTTCTTATTCTTCTTCTGAGATTTTTCTACACCTTCAGAAGGGCCATCATTTGGCAGTTGCTTTGAGCTAGGTGCAGCTTCCCCTACTACTGTTTTTCTCTGGTCTGCAGCGAGAGAAGGTCGGACTTGATTAATGGGTATAAGGCGTTCCTCCAATGCTTCCAGCTTCGCATTTACCAAAATACCGACCTGGCGCATAATCAAGCCCGTCAGCTCCTCTGCCTGAGCCTGCGGGTGTACTGCTACTGGTACATCTGTCCGGCGAGGAGACGATGACGCACAATAATCTTGAGCCCGCGCAACCTCCTTCCGGAGCTCAGCAATCTCTTTTCGGAGCTCCAGCAGCTCATTTTGCATGCGTGCATTTTCAGCTAGTAACTTTGCCGTTTCCTCGGTGGAGGATCTGTTATATAAGGCCTCCGCAGCCGTCTTAATGGACGAGGCTGCATCCTTTAGGGCCCGTTGGAACGTGCCTTTCAGATTCCTCGACTTCGTCGCTACTGTCAATATGACGCCGACATCGTCGAGGACCTGTTTATTTAAGGCTGCAGCCGTTCATTCATCGACACCGGTTATAGCTGGTAAGCCTAGTGCACCGCGGCTTATATTTGCGGCACTGTTCATCGCTTCAACTAGCTGTTCCCCACTTTGACTGACCTCCTTCGCCCTAGGTAACAGAAACATCTCCTTGTCAGGAGGTTTCACTTCGGCAGGAGGTCGAGGGTTTATGATTCCCCGTCGTCTCTATTTCGCAAGACGAACCGTCACTAGAGACTATTTTATTCAAGCGTCTCTTAGTTTCACGTCTTGTTCTTACCGGTCCTCCTGATTTCGAGGACTCCTCTAATTTTTTTGTGTGCGGAGATGCTTCCGATTCCGACGCAGACTGGTATTCCAGCTCAGCTATATTTTCAATTGCTTTTTCTATTTCCATTTTGATTCCCACGAGTGATAGGGTAAGTAAACAGTCCATCCGAGCAGGGACCCGTACCCGGATAAGCCTACGCGTAACTCGTCAGGGGGTCGGCCGGTACCCTGACGGGGGCAACACTAGCGACTGAATTTCCCGTCAGCCATTCAGCTCCTCACGGCGTGCCAACGCTTGAGCTTCGGGTGATCGTCCTCCCCGGGGTCGCTTCACTGGGCGTTCGGGTCCCCTACCCCGATTGCCCGCGATCCCGAAGGCCCCGTTTCTGGTAGGGGATCACCGTTTCTGATGGGAGGGCCGTGACGAGGCCCGCCGATGCCTCGGCGGCGTCGGACTTGCACCGACTAAAACCCCATGAGTTTCCGCCTTCGCCGCATGTTGGCAGGGCCACGGGAACGCTCACGCACACATCCGCGACCCCACCGGCGCTGGCCGCCTAACATCGGCGGCCCCTTCTCGGGAGAGGATAACTCCTCCCCACTCTCCTTCTCAGCAAGGCGCGCCGGAACACATGACGCGCCTTCCAGCACGGCTCCCTTTGTGCGCGCAACGGACCCCCCCGAGTCCGCCACGCGGAGGCCACGGGGCCAGGAGACTTGCACTCGAAAGCACCAGTCTTCCTGGCCCCGGCAGCGGATCTGGTCTGTGGCTACGCCGCCAACCACATTTCGGCCGCGGAGGATAGGGAGAGAGGCAACGACACACCAACACCCTCTTCCCCCGCGGCCCCACCACCGCCGCAACTACGGTGCGGCCCGCCAAAGTCGCGGGGGACAGGGAGAGAGGCAACGCAACACCTACACTCCTCTTCCCCCGCGACTCCACCTCGGCTGCGAAGGGCAGGGTGAGCAGTGCCTACTCACTCTTCCCCCCAGCAGTCCACCAACACCGCATCCGCGGTACGGCCCCGCCAGAGTCGCGGAGGACAGGGAGAGAGGCAACGATACACCTACACTCCTCTTCCCCGCGACTCCACCTCGGCTGCGGAGGGCAGCGTACTGCTCCCCCCAGCAGTCCACCAGTTCGCATCCAGAGTGGGCTTGCGTAGCCCACTCGGAGCGACCTCCTCGGGTCAGCCTGTGGCAACAGGCCGACCGGGTTCCTCTTAGCTTCACCGTGGGTGACCAAGCCACAGTTACTAAGCCCCCCCGCCACGACAAGGCGAGAACCCATTCGGGAGGGAATCTAACCTAACCTAACCTTTTTTTTTTTTTTTTTTTTTGTACGTGGGGAAATCCTGCATGGATACCCGACTGGCCAGGGGGGCAGCCGGGTTATGTCGACTCTTACCGACTAAAACCCCACGGTGGCCTCCATCAGCGCTTAAGAGGGGTCACGGGATCTCCGTTCGGAACGCAACCGTGGCCCCTCTAACGCATCGCTATATCAATAGCCCGACCCGGGGACAGTATTCGCTGCCCCCAGCACTCTCTCGGTGCTATCACAATGACTCGAGACCACATCGAGTCATCGTCCTCCCCGTGGTCGCTTTACTGGGCGTTCAGTTCCCCTGCCCCGATTGCCCGCAACCCCGAAGGCCCCGTTTCTGGTAGGGGATCACCGTTTCTGAAAGGAGGGCCGTGACGAGACCCGCCGATGCCTCGGCGGCGTCGTCGTCTCCGAGAGGGATCGGTCCTCTCTCGATCCCTCTCGGCAGCCTCCTTCTGGACCATCACGGTTTCGCAGAAATCGACTACGGCCCTCCACGCCGTGTCCCCGCTCAGCATAGCCGACACTACTGCTGGCAGGGAGAGGTTCCGTCCGATTCGGCTGACCAGGATACTCCGCTCCGACTCCCAAGCTGGGCACACCGAAAGGGTGTGGGATGCGGAGTCCTGGTCCCTTCCACCGCAGTGGAAGCAGTTCGCCGTCGTCTCGCGTCCGATCTTACACAGATAATCACCGAAGCAGCCGTGCCCGGTAATTATCTGTGTGAGACGGTAGGTGAGTCTTCCTCCTCGTCGCTGCATCCAGGTTCCAAGATCCAATCTTTCCAGGCCGTGGGGAACGTGGCACTACGGAGACAGCTGGTGAACCTAACCTTTTTTTTTTTTTTTTTTTACATGGGGAAATGCCTAACGCATACCCGCCTTCACGGGGGGAAGGACGGGTTATGTCGGACTTGCACCGACTAAAACCCCATGATGTTCCGCCTTCGCCGCATGTTGGCAGGGCCACGGGAACGCTCACGCACACATCCGCGACCCCACCGGCGCTGGCCGCCTAACATCGGCGGCCCCTTCTCGGGAGAGGATAACTCCTCCCCACTCTCCTTCTCAGCAAGGCGCCGCGGAACACATGACGCGCCTTCCAGCACGGCTCCCTTTGTGCGCGCAACGGACCCCCCCGAGTCCGCCACGCGGAGGCCACGGGGCCAGGAGACTTGCACTCGAAAGCACCAGTCTTCCTGGCCCCGGCAGCGGATCTGGTCTGTGGCTCCGCCGCCAACCACATTTCGGCCGCGGAGGATAGGGAGAGAGGCAACGACACACCAACACTCCTCTTCCCCCGCGGCCCCACCACCGCCGCAACTACGGTGCGGCCCCGCCAAAGTCGCGGGGGACAGGGAGAGAGGCAACGCAACACCTACACTCCTCTTCCCCCGCGACTCCACCTCGGCTGCGAAGGGCAGGGTGAGCAGTGCCTACTCACTCTTCCCCCCAGCAGTCCACCAACACCGCATCCGCGGTACGGCCCCGCCAGAGTCGCGGAGGACAGGGAGAGAGGCAACGATACACCTACACTCCTCTTCCCCCGCGACTCCACCTCGGCTGCGGAGGGCAGCGTACTGCTCCCCCCAGCAGTCCACCAGTTCGCATCCAGAGTGGGCTTGCGTAGCCCACTCGGAGCGACCTCCTCGGGTCAGCCTGAGGCAACAGGCCGACCGGGTTCCTCTTAGCTTCACCGTGGGTGACCAAGCCACAGTTACTAAGCCCCCCGCCACGACAAGGCGAGAACCCATTCGGGGGGGAGAACCCATTCGGGGGGGTGGTGAACCTAACCTAACCTAACCTAACCTTTTTTTTTTTTTTGTACGTGGGGAAATCCTGCATGGATACCCGACTGGCCAGGGGGGCAGCCGGGTTATGTCGGACTCTTACCGACTAAAACCCCACGGTGGCCTCCATCAGCGCTTCGGAGGAGTCACGGGATCTCCGTTCGGAACGCAACCGTGACCCCTCCATCGCTTTGCTACAATTTTAGCCCGACCCGGGGGCAGTACTCACTGCCCCCAGCACTCTCTCGGTGCTGTCACGATGACTCGAGACCACTTCGAGTCATCGTCCTCCTCGGGGTCGCTTTACTGGGCGTTCGGGTCCCCTACCCCGATTGCCCGCGATCCCGAAGGCCCCGTTTCCGGTAGGGGATCACCGTTTCTGATGGGAGGGCCGTGACGAGGCCCGCCGATGCCTCGGCGGCGTCGTCGTCTCCGAGAGGGATCGGTCCTCTCTCGATCCCTCTCGGCAGCCTCCTTCTGGACCATCACGGTCTTGGCTACGGCCCTCCACGCCGTGTCCCCGCTCAGCATAGCCGACACTACTGCCGGCAGGGAGAGGTTCCGCCCGATATGGCTGACCAAGATACTCCGCTCCGACTCCCATGCTGGGCACACCGAAAGAGTGTGGGATGCGGAGTCCTGGTCCCTTCCACCGCAGTGGAAGCAGTTCGCCGTCGCCTCGCGTCCGATCTTACACAGATAATCACCGAAGCAGCCGTGCCCGGTAATTATCTGTGTGATCTGACTCGAGCGCCTCATCTGGCTCGCTGCCACCGCTCTGGCGGAGGGTGCGGATTCGGTGTTACACCCTCGCATCCATGTCCGCCAGTATGTCCAGCGGCGGAAAGCGAGCCAGGACGGTCGCCGCCGCCTCAAAAAGATACCGTGCGCGTATCCTCGTACGATCCGTATGGCCATCCTCCGCTGGACACTGTAGAGTTTTGTTCTACAGCGTCGGATGGCTAGCCTTTTTGCCCATACGGGCGCCCCGTACAAGCCTACGGATCGTACTACTCCCGCATAGAGGCGGGCGGATTTCCTCCCCTCGGCCCCCCGAGATTGGGCAGCAGTCTGTGCATGGCACCCGCTACCCTCTCGATCCGGGGGACTAGGCGCTCGAAGTGTTATTCGAAGCCCCAGCGGACTATCCAGATGCAGGCCCAGGTATTTCATATACCGGCCCCCTCTGACTTCAGACCCACCTACTCGGACGCACGAGTCGGGAGGTTCCTTGCTACGTGGCAATTTGTGGAAACCCATAGCGCCTCGGTCTTGTGAGGGGCTATCTCCAGTCCCAACTCGTGTATTTTGGCGACGACGACTTCCGCCCCCAAGCTCGGCGAGCTCCTTGTTCCTCTCGAGGTGTTCCCGCTGGCGACCAACCAGGTGTCATCTGCATAGCAGATGACGTTTACACCAGCGGAAGATCGACGCGCAGGACTGCATCGTAGGCGATGTTCCACAGTAACGGGCCCAACACCGACCCCTGCGGAACACCGCACTGGATCTCCCCTCCGGATTCTCCCTACCGTCTTGATCCATGTACATAATGTACCTGTCGCGCAAGTAGTCCGCGATAACGCCTCGCAGGTAAGGGGGGACTTGATGATGTGCTAGTCCCCCCTTAATCGCGTCCCAGGGAATGGAATTGAAGGCGTTGACGATATCGAGACTTATCGCCAACGCCACGCCTCCCGGGACACAGCCTGCTCCGACAGGGAGCGGACGCGCAAGAACCGCGTCTACGGTCGAACGCTCCCGTCTGAAGCCAAACTGGCAGTCGGCGAGATCGGGGACCGACACGCGACAGATGCCGGTTGAGACGAGCGGCAACGATTCTCTCGAACAGTTTGGCCAACCTCGTCCAACAGGCATATGGGACGGTACGCAGAGTGAGAATCTGTAGCCCTACCTTCCTTCTTCAAGAGGACCAATCTTGCCTCCTTCCAGGCCGTGGGGAACGTGGCATTACGGAGACAGTTGGTGAACAGCCGCCTCAGCCTGTCCCCCAGAGCAGCCAGACTCAACACCCACACCCGACCGGGTATTCCGTCGGGTCCTGGTGCGGTGTTTGCGGGCTCTCAGCGGCTAACAGCTCGGTCCAGCTCCTGTACGGTTACCCCCCAACTCGTTCTGCCACTCCCGCATCGGCGGGGGGGTAGACAGAGGGACTTGACCGGCCCTCCGGGAACAGCGACGTGATCACTTGTCCCAGCAGGTCCGGATCTAGAGTCTCCGTCACCGGAGGCGTCCATGGCCGGAGTTTACCCAACACCATCCGGTAGGGACGCCCCCACGGATTCTCGTTGAGTCCCTCCAGGAGCTCTTCCCAGGACCGAGATCTGGCGTCTGCGATTGCAAGTTGCAACGCCTTTGTAGCCGCTCGGTAAGCCCCATAGAGACTGGCTGTCTCTTCTGCCGGAGCTCGCTTTCTCCTTCGGGCTCTAGTGTACTGGCGCCGGCACCGCAAACAGATCGCGCGGAGTCGCGCGATTTCTGCCGACCACCAGTACACTGCCCTGTGCTTGGGGCGTTCCGGTCCGGGGCATCGATGCATCGCAAATTTGCGTCATTGGTGCCCCGGAACCAGTTTTGCCTCCCTTTCAGGATCGGACGGAACCTCTTCGTCCTCTTCTGGCCATGCCGCGACGGTGGCGGCGGCTTCGAGCTTGTCTCGATCTAGCCGCTTGAGACACCAGCGACGCGCGGGGCTGCCTTCTCGGCGGCTGGAACTTGCATCGGGTCGGCGAAGTGCGACAATCGAATACGATGTGGCGGTGGTCAGAGAGTGTGACCACCTCCTCCGCGACCCGCCAGCCCGACAACATACGCATTGCAGAGGGAGTCGCCCCAAGGTGAGATCCACGACCGACTCTCCCTGCCACCGTACGATGTGCTTACGGACCCCGATTCACTAGTCGGAGGTCCAGTTCAGCCGCCCACTTCTGTACAGTCTCTCCCTTTGGATCGTCTCGGGAGTTCCCCCACGCCCTGGAATGGGCGTTGAAGTCCCCCAAGACGATCAATGGACGGGGTAGGCACCCGCGGATGCCAATCTGCCACCTCGTCCAGGTACTCCTCGTAGGTCGGCGAGGGACTAACCTAACCTAACCTAACCTAACCAACGAGACACAAAAAAAATTGACGTAATTTAAAGAAAACTTTGGAAAACAACTTAGAAACAGATGACTTAGATACAAAATATAATAGAGCAAAAACTAATACGAAATATATAAATACGACGAATGTCATAAAAGACAACTTACCTTAGTAGACAGAAGTACTGGAGACACGTAGTTCGTGAAAGAAAACGACTCTCTTGCGGCTACATTATGCTGCAGAAAGCGCTGCATACCTGAAGCAAAAAAAAAAAAATTAAATTAAAAAAAATGGATTAGAAGCTGTAAAGGCGGAAAATAATTAAGTTAAATATAATAAGTAGTATAATAGAATATTAGAAAACAGTAGAACATTAAACTCAAATGAAAAATTAATGAAACTAAGTGTAGAGATGAGATGGCCGCATGTTAGTGTAAAACAAGATGTGTAAATAGATTTATAATAAATTTTCGTTACAGTCATAAGTAAAAAGAAATAGTTATAAGAAAATTTAATTAAAGTATGAAGAAAAATAAAAAAGAAAGATAAATAAGAAAAGGACCAAAAATAAAATAAAATAAATAAATAAATAAAAAACATATATTAAGAATACAAAGTAATATAGGAAAATAGAACTAAGTTAAAATAAGCAGTTCTGTAAAATTACTATAAGTTCTTACTACTACTACAAAATTTTGTAAGTTACTACGTTAGTAACAAAGGTCTCCGGTGTATTATTCACTTGACACTATCTCCGTCCCAAAAAAAAAAAAAAACATTGCAGTAAGCAAAATCATAAATTTAAGATATAAAATGTCTCTGATTTGTGTCAGAGGTGACTATGAAAAAAAAAAAAAAAAAAAAAAAAACCTAACCAACGAAATTCACCAATTACAACCAAAATTTTAGTCTTAATCACATTCTATCGTATTATATTATTAGTATTAATTAGTCTTAATCGTAACATAAGCTTTTCACAGCCATTTTGTGCTGTTTTCACATATAAATAAAAGATTTCCTGTTTTCATACTAAAGTAATTCCAAAGTATTTTCGAGTTACTCGAAATCTTCAATTTCTTACCTGATTTGACTCCCAGCAGGTCCGCCCTGCTCCAGAAACGTCATTCCCGGCGATATCTGAAACAAAGAACTGCTATTTTAGAGAAAAATCGCCCCCCCCGCCCACCCACTTTCTCTTACTTAAGTAAACTCGGACTGCGAAAATGTCGTCACCTAACAAAGTTTGTTCTGATGACTTTAGCGGCCTAAACGTGATGCAGGAGATTAATGCAAGTGAAGATCTGACCTGTAGAAGTGATGATGAGTTCTACGAAGCACACTCTGACACAAACTTATCTTTTAATGACGAGTATTTAACAAAAATCTTAGAACACACAAATTTAATTCAACAAAACTTAGATGGTAATAGAAGCGTCACCCGTTCCAATAAGGACAATATTAAGAAATCTCTGGACGAAATAAATCGCAACACTCGTCAGTTGCATGAAAAAGTAAAGAATATCATTCGGTTATCAATGTCGTCGGCTGAGAACAAAACCGCTACAATCATCAGAACGACGATTAAAGAAGAGCTATCTAAAATTTCACTACCACATCTACAGAACATACAAACACAGCTGCCTTACCCGCAGCCCCCAGCAGCTGTAACAGCCCCGCTGCCTTCGTACTCTGAAATGCTAAGAAGCAAAAAGGCTCCTGATAAACCTTCTATTCCGGTCACGAAACCAGCCATTATAGTAAACTCCAAAAAGGAAGTTACCGATGGACAGGGCACTATAAACGCTTGGCGAAAGAGTATACGTTTTAAAAATTTTACATACACACCTTCCAATGTTAAACAGGTTTCAAACAATAAACTTCGAGTCGAATTTGATACCCTAGAGCAAAGAAACGAGGTCCTTAATGTCATTAACCACCCAGACAGTCATTGTAATGCCGAAGTAGCTAAAAAACTCAAGCCCATGGTGATTTTAAAGGGTATATACAATGAAATACCTACGGAAGAGCTTAAGGATATGCTTATCAACCAAAATCCATCAATCAAAAACAACATTAAATCTCCTGAAGACATAATATTCCGTTTCATGCGCAACAATAAAAACAAAAAATTATACAACGCCGTATTTATGGTCACTCCTCCCATCTGGAGGGCTATTATTGAACTCGAGAAGTTAAACGTAGACCATCAACGAGTACATGTAGAAGACTATCCTGCATTCCTACAATGTTATAAATGTATGCGGTTCGGACACACCAAAAAACACTGTACAGAAGAGAATATCATTTGTTCTCACTGTTCGTCACCAACACACTCTTACAAGGATTGCCCGGTTAAGAACGACTCCACAAAAATAGAATGCTACAATTGCACCCTTCACTGTAAAAAATATAATATAAATTTAAATACGAAACATAGTGCTACGTCGCTGCGCTGCCCACGCATCCAGAAACAAATAGAAAATTGTAAAAATAGAACTGATTATGGATATTAACAAAACTAATAATAGTACAAACCCAAACAATCTCTCTCCACTAAAGTGCTTACAAATCAACCTAGATAGAGGCTACGCAGCGACACATGAAATGTTTAAGAGCATTGATGATAATGAATACGATATAGTATTTATAAGCGAACCTT
The DNA here is from genome assembly GCA_019845155.1 of Luehdorfia chinensis. Taxonomy (NCBI): domain Eukaryota; kingdom Metazoa; phylum Arthropoda; class Insecta; order Lepidoptera; family Papilionidae; genus Luehdorfia; species Luehdorfia chinensis. The sequence goes on along the minus strand of JAHVAK010000353.1, from coordinate 13,192,897 downwards.
ACGTAGGAAAAATCAACGTCATGAAACCCTGTCCTAACTATAACATTTATCAATTTCCGACTACCCACCATGTTAAATCATGTATATTAATAAGACAAAATATCGGTTGTGTACTAGGCATGTCTGAGTACTCAACCTCAAATATGTGTATCATCCAGTTGACCATCCGGGGCAAAAAATTATTCCTAATCAGCGCATATGTCGAACCTAAGAAAGATGAAATAAACACCATCAACTCATTAGAGCTATTCCTTCAAAAACACTCTAACTCTGAACACATAATCTGCGGCGACTTTAATGGTTGGCACCCGCTGTGGGGTTCGCGCCGCGCTAATCGTCGCGGAAACATTATTGTAGACCTTGTGACCACTAATAACCTCATTATATGTAACTCCGGCACCAACCCAACTTTTGAAACCGTAACGCATAACATTCACCGTGAATCAATTATTGATCTCACCCTCACATCCAACTCATCATCAAATCTAATAACCAACTGGAAAGTCACGCCAGACGCTTCTCCATCATCTAGTCACAACGGAATCAGCTTCGACTTAACTTTAAACAGAAATTCATTGACCAAACCTAAAAAACTATCGACATTTAAATACAATACACAGAACGTAAAATGGGAACAAATTACCGATAAATTCAAAAAACAAATTAGCGAAAACCTAGACCTACAAATCAAAATTGACCAGTTAGACACTTCCGAAATTGAAAACTACGTTATAAATTTTACTAAGGCCATCCAAAATGTATGTGACAAATTGTTTTCGACAAAACGCAGTATCCCTCACCGCGCAATGTGGTGGAACGATAAGCTTGAGGAACTAAAGCAAAAGGTAATAAAAAACCATCACAGGATACAACAACTAAAACGCAGCAAAAAGTCTCTGACAGAGGTGTTAACAGAAAAAGAAAAATTAAAAAACGAATACTCCCTAGCCATTCGAACTGCATCCACTGATCACTTCAAAGAATTTTGTAACAAACAGGGAAAGGAGGATGTTTGGAGCGTCACAAATAGACTACTTAAAACAACACCGTTAACTCAGTCTCCGTCCACTCTTAAAACTAAATTGGGCAACTACACCACAACCACCCCGGAAACAGCCCAAACTTTTCTGAAAGAGTTTTTTCCTGAAGATGAACCGGACACATGCCGAAGGCACGCAGAAATCAGAAAACTCTCAAAATGTATACCCGACACACCGCCTGATCATCTATTTACAACGCTAGAAGTACTAAATGCTTTAACCTCTATGAATCCTAAAAAGTCGCCAGGATTAGACCACCTCACAGCAGATATATGTTTGAACTTCGCTAAAACATTCCCCGCTATCATAACCAATCTTATGAACAGATGCCTGCAACTTGGATACTTTCCAATAGCCTGGAAACAGGCATATATAAAAATTATTCCTAAATCCAGTAAAAGTGAACTCAATACTTCCTCATACAGACCCATAGGCCTAATAAATGTTTTTGGAAAAACTCTGGAAAAACTGATTGCTAAACGACTCACTTATCATCTGCAAACAACTGGCGCAATGAGTAATTTACAATTCGGCTTTAAAGAACAAACCTCCACAACAAACGCGATTAAAAAAGCACTGGATGTAATCCAAGATAATAAAGCTAGAAAACAACAAGTTTTGGCAATATCGCTCGACATACAAGCAGCTTTTGACAACGCTTGGTGGCCAGCGATTTTTAACAGACTTAACACCGTCCAATGCCCCAGTAACTTATTCAAATTACTGCAAAGCTACATGCAAGATCGCACGGTCAAACTTGACTTTGCAGACACCTCGGCCTCTAAACCCATGCATCGGGGCTGTATCCAAGGTTCTGTCTGCGGACCTATGCTGTGGAACCTTGTACTGGATGAGCTCTTGACATCTGAGCTCCCCCAAGGCTGCCACCTCCAAGCTTTTGCAGATGACCTACTTCTGATTACGCATTCAAAAGATACTAAAACACTTGAAAATATAACTAATGAAGCTCTTACAAAAATAATAAATTGGGGAAACAGCGTTAAACTTAAGTTTAGCCCTCACAAAACACAGCTAATATCATTTACCAACAAAGCCCGTAAGTGCCAAATAACCTTAAACAGTGAACCTCTACAGTGTACCCGCCAAATAAAATATCTAGGAGTAATTATAGACCAGAAATTAAACTTTATTAAACACGCTGAACATACAATAACTAAATCATACAACCTTTTTCAAAAACTTGTTAAATATATTAAGCCCACCTGGGGAGTGAATCCAGAGAATGTCCGCACGATTTATCTTGCGGTAATAGAACCGATAGTATGTTACGCTGCAAGTGTTTGGAGCACTGCGTTGAAATATAAATATACTCAAAAACGTCTTCTTTCCCTCCAACGTAACTTTGCAATAAAAATTATCAGAGGATTTAGAACAATTAGTACCGCTACTGCCATCTCTCTAGCACAACTAAATCCCCTGCCCCAAAAAATAAAAACAGTTGCAGATTTAGAAGATACAAAGAACAGACATACTTCCATATACCTCCCTAATGATATAGAACTTGAAACTCCAACATTACCTTCAGAATTACCACATCCGTCCTATAGGAAAACAATAGAATTTAACGAAATCACAAGTCAGCAGGAAGTAGATCAACACCTCAAAACACGTACAACAGCTATCTTTACAGACGGAAGTAAATATGACAGCAACGTAGAGGCCGCTTTTATAGTCCTCCATTCTGAAGGACAAAATGTCATTAAAAAATATAAGCTACATAATACCAACTCTGTCTTTCAAGCAGAACTCTTCGCTATTTGCAAAGCCTGTGATTGGATCCTCACCACCAAACATACCAGTTTTACAATATTTTCCGATAGCAAGTCTAGTCTCCAAGAGATTAAAAACGCTGATACCACGAACCCACTAGCAGTACAGATACATCTTAGTTTAACCCATGCTCAAGCACAAAGTAAAACTGTAAAATTCTTCTGGATAAAAGCACACATCGGTATAATTGGCAACGAATTAGCAGATACAGCAGCAAAAGCAGCATCAAATCTCAACAAAACTCCAGATTATTGTAAATTTCCTCTCAGTTACGTAAAGAACATTCACCGAACTGTATTAAATGAAGCTGCTGAAACCTACTTTATGGACGAAAAAAATTGCGCATATTTAAAAAGTTGGTGTCCAACGTATAAGATACTGTGCGAAGTGCTAGAAAAAATAAAACCCAGTTTTTATATAACACAATTATTGTCGAACCACGGCTTCCACAAAACTTACCTGCATAGATTTAAGATAACCACCAACGACAAATGTCCATGTGACAACAATATACCACAAACGATCACACATCTAATTAAGGAATGCCCGAAATTTAATAAAACCAGAATCGAACACGAGATAAACTCCAACAATCTCAATCTGCAACCATATGATCTAAAGCAAATAATACAAAAAGAGTCGACCAACGAAACGTTCAAAAAACATGTACAGTCTATCGTAAAGTCACTAAAAGAATTTAACAAATAAATATAAGTAAAAGAATATAATGAACACCACATTATTCAAAAACTTAAAACAAACCAACATAGCTTCTTAAAATACAAAAAACAAACAAAACCACTCTGAATAATGCAACTTGTATCCCGAAAGCATATTGCATTACTCATAAGAGATCTCAGTAATTACCAAAAAAAAAAAAAAAAAAAAAAAAAAAAAACCTAACCTAACCTAACCTAACCTAACCTAACCTAACCTAACCTAACCTAACCTAACCTAACCTAACCTAACCTAACCTAACCTAACCTAACCTAACCTAACATCAGGAAAGGCCGATTATATACAATTATACTTTTATATTAGATATGAGCTTATCAAAGATCTCTAATGCTATTGCAACTTTTTTTACATTTATTTCACGAGGCGTGGAAACTTCAGGAAAGGCAGACTGTAAGCAATTATTAATTTTATTAGACTAGTGAATATTAAATGTGTAACGAATCCATTTTATTATACTTAATGCATATTAAATGTATCTAAGAATTAATCGAATTCATAGATAAACATTTTTTACTTTTTATAGATAAACAGTTGGAATTAAATATAATATTTGTAAAACGAAGGTACCTTCTTGTACCGTCGATATTCCGGTAACGATATGGTGTCATAGTTTCTGATTTGACTTTTAGAGATTTTTTTAAAGAGAGCTATAAAAACGGTTGTAACGACGTGAGAGCAGCATTCGCTTATATGACACTTAGTGATCAGGAGACATTATTATTAGCTGTAAGAAAAGTTTAAAGTGTAAAAAGTGATTTAAAGCTGTGAATACTCTCATAAGCGTGAGTGTAAGACATCAATAGTTTTTCATCTATATCATCGAGTAGTAAGGACGAGCGACGGTCAAGATCAAGGCATCTAGCCGCGGCAGACTTCAACAGGAACGCACGCGACGGGACGGGACGGGACGCGACTACATTTTCAGAGCTCACAACTATGATCGGCAGATTCGTAACTTCGTCGATAAGCCAACCAGGGATAAATTTTATCAATTGGAAACAACACTGAAAGGTCTACTCTTACGGGATATGGGTGTATCTTGAAGTAGACTGCCTTATAATTCCAGAATTGTCCAATTCCTTAAGAAAACTAACAATTTATCTGGTTCCATGAACTGAGCCTAGATAAAGCGATGAAACGAGCAAAACGTTCACCTGCTGGTACGTGCAACGTCTACCCATAACAAATGCTGTGTCACCCAGAAAAATTCTGTGTGACACCACGCTGACATTGAATGCTGAATTGCAATTTTAAGTGCTGACTTACCACGTGCTCAGCGGTGAAGGAAAACATCGTGAGGAAACCTGCATGTCTGAAAAATTAAAAATATTTCGAAGACATGTGAAGTCCGTCAACCCGCATTGGAGCAGCGTGGCGGATTCTTCCTAGCTCCAAAACCCTCTCAGAAATGAGAGGAGGCCTGTGCTCAGTAGTGGGACATTTATAGGCTGAAACTTTACTTTTTTTTACTTTTACCACGCTGTGCCCATCACCCTGAGGCAAAAGTTCTTAAGTCTCATATGCCCAGTGATGACGCTAGCTCACAGTGCCCTTCAGTTAGGTTAGGTTAGGTTAGGTTAGGTTAGGTTAGGTTGATGGTCCAGAAGGAGGCTGCCGAGAGGGATCGAGAGAGGACCGATCCCTCTCGGAGACAACATCCACGGACCAAATCGAAAAGGGAGGAGTTGTGTCGGGGGTACCAGCGGTACCGGCACGAGATAGGCGTGGGCGTTTTACTCGTCCAAACACGCCAATCAGTCTGGCCGGTGAGAGTGACGGAGGTGTCTGATGGCTCACTCGTGTCTCTCACGTCTGCCAAGTCAGAAGGAGGAAAAAGACGAAAAAGGAGAGCTAAGTCCCCAAGTGACGCGGCTGTGGCCGCCAAGCTTGTAGCGGTTTCAGCTACGGCCACCGAAGACGAGGTGGATATGGAGGAAGATTTTCTGGAACCTTCCATGACACTCTCGAACACCAGAGCTAAGAAGAGCCTTCCTAGCCCAGAGGAGCTGGCCCGGGAAATGCGGTCGCAAGCCGACGCAGATCTCGGAAGCCACATCGATAGCCAACAGCAGGCAATCGAAACGGTAGCGGATCGTTCCCGCAACTTAAAGGGGAACTTTGTACGCGGCATTAGGTTGGCAGCTCGTAATATTAAAGCTGCAACCGAGGAACTTGCGCGACGGAAAGCCACTGCCAGCGATGTGTCTGTGCCAGGTGCGGGGACGACCTCTACCAAAGGTAATACCACAAAGGTGGTTGCGCGGAGGACTATCAACAATGAAATCGTCACTAGGCTGGAAAGAGAAAACGCAGATTTACGTGCGCAGCTCGCCAGCCTAAACACCAAGCTGGCTACGCTTACAGAAGAGATTGGTCTCTTCCGTAAGCAGACGCAAGAAGGACGAATCGAGACAGTTGCCCCGCCCGCGCAATCAGTTCCAGAACCCAGCGAGGACGAGGGTCTCATGCACCGCATACTGGCCGCCTTCGAGGCAAAATTATTCTCCGACAGTGTAGTTCGGCCTACGCTAGGACCCACGGCCGGCGAGAGCATGACAGCACAGTCGCAACACCAACCGCAGAAGCCCAAAAGGCAAAAGAAAAGAAGAAAGAAGAAGCCTTTGCACCCACAGGTGACAGACCTGCCACCTGTGTCAGCGCCAGAGTGCCAATTGGCGGCACTTAAAACAGCTGGCTCATGGGCGGATGTGGCCAAAAGGCCTAAAAAGCCTAAGGTCACCCCGCAGCGGCCTAAAACTGGTGTTTCGCCATTCCCTGCACCCAAACAGGGGAATAGAAAGAGAAAGGTTCTGCGTACTCCACCCTCTGCGGCAGTCACGGTAACGTTGCCGGAAAGCTAAAGCTAAAGCCAAAATCCGCCTGGCAGACATCGGCATAGAGGCAGTCCGCCAAAAACAGGCAGTGACCGGAGGCCTTCTGCTGGAAATTGGTGGCCCGGACTGTGGACCGAAAGCAGACCAGTTGGCGGCCAAAATGCGCGAGGTTCTCTCATGTCTGAACGTCCGAATAAGTCGTCCGATTAAAGCGGGCGACTTTCGACTGAGGGACCTCGACGATGCTGTCAGCCCTGCGGAAGTGGCAGCAGCGGTTGCTGAATTAGGCGGTTGTTCGGTGGATAACATTAAAGTCGGAGAAGTCCGCCAAACACCTAGGAGTATGGGGACATGCTGGGTTCGGTGCCTGGTCACAGCGCTCCGTAAGATCGCGGCTGCCGGGCGAGTGCGCGTGGGCTGGGGATCTGCACGGGTGGACATACTCGAGCCCCGACCTATGCACTGCTTCAGATGCCTGGAGATAGGGCACGTTGGCAGCAGGTGCCCGAATGAAGTTAACCGGAGCACCCGCTGCTACGCCTGCGGCGAAGCCGGGCACAAAGCGAGGCAGTGCACAGCGTCAGCTTTGAGGTGTCCACTGTGCTCGGACCTAGGGCGTCCCTCTGCCCATAGACTAAACGTAATCTGCTATGCAGATGACACACTGGTGGTCGCCAGCGGGAACACCTTCGAGAGGACCAAGGAGCTCGCCGAGCTTGGGGCGGAAGTCGTCGTCGCCAAAATCCACGAGTTGGGACTGGAGATAGCCCCTCACAAGACCGAGGCGCTATGGTTCCACAAATTGCCACGCAGCAAGGAACCTCCCGACTCGTGCGTCCGAGTAGGTGGGTCTGAAGTCAGAGTGGGCCGGTATATGAAATACCTGGGCCTGCATCTGGATAGTCGCTGGGGCTTCGAAGAACACTTCGAGCGCCTAGTCCCCCGGATCGAGAGGGTAGCGGGTGCCATGCACAGACTGCTGCCCAATCTCGGGGGGCCGAGGGAGGAAGTCCGCCGCCTCTATGCGGGAGTAGTACGATCCGTAGCCTTGTACGGGGCGCCCGTTTGGGCAAAAAGGCTAGCCATCCGACGCTGTAGAACAAAACTCTACAGTGTCCAGCGGAGGATGGCCATACGGATCGTACTAGGATACCGCACGGTATCCTTTGAGGCGGCGACCGTCCTGGCTCGCTTTCCGCCGCTGGACATACTGGCGGACATGGATGCGAGGGTGTATCACCGGATCCGCACCCTCCGCCAGAGCGGTGGCAGCGAGCCAGATGAGGCGCTCGAGTCCATCAAACCCTCTTCATTCATCAAATCATCTTCCAGCCGAAACGATGTGCCAGTGGCCTTGCACACGCAGGCTCAGGCAGAGGAGCTTACGGGTTTTATTATGCGCCAGGTTGGAAGTATGATTAAAGAGAAACTGGAAGGTTTGGAGGAACGCTTACGTCTCGTAAAACCAGTCAGACCTCCTTCCGCTGTGGACCAGAGTAATGTAGTAGGAGGGGAAGGCGCACCAAGCCCAAGGCCGATAGCAAATCCGGGTCTTAAGGAAACTGGTAAATCTCTAAAGGCGAATAAAAATAAGAAAAGTAGTAGCGCCATGAAAACCTCCAAACAGGGGGCAACCCGTCTCCCGCCGCCGGCTCCAGTGTCCCTGGAAGAAGGCTGGTCTACGGTGGTGAGGAAGCGCGGCAAGAAAAAGGTGGTGCCACAAGCGACTACTGTCAGCAAGGCCACCTCCAAAAATGCAAGCCGGCCCTCAACGATAAAGTTGCGCCCTCCCCGATCCGCGGCTGTAGTTATTACTCTGCAGCCTGGAGCCAAAGAGAGAGGGTTTACATATGCAAGGGTTTTGGCAGAGGCCAGAAATAAGATTGATATCTACGGCCTAGGCATTGAATCTTTGCGGTACCGCCAAGCAGCTACCGGAGCCCGCATTTTGGAGGTGCCAGGTGCAAGGAGCGGTGACAAGGCGGAATCGCTTGCGAGAAAGCTTAGGGAGTCTCTGCCGGAAAATGTGGCAAAAGTCTCCAGGCCAACGAAATGTGTGGATTTAAGAGTCTCTGGCCTGGATGATTCTGTCACTTCGGAAGAGGTAGTCTCTGCCGTTGCTAAACGAGGAGGCTGCCCGTTAGAAGCCGTGAAAGCGGGAGAAATCCGCCGCTCCCCCAAAGGAACCGGTACTCTGTGGGTGCGTTGCCCGGTGACTGCAGCCAAGAAGGTGGAGGAGGGTGGCCGATTCTTAGTTGGATGGGTTTCAGCAAAGATCACGCGTCTGCAACCCAGGCCGATGCGGTGCTATAGGTGCCTGCAGACTGGGCACGTGCGGGCACAATGCACCGCAGAATCGGATCGTAGCGGAGTCTGCTACCGTTGTGGTCGACCCGGCCACAAAGCCGCTGAATGTTCAGCTGCCCCGCGGTGTGCACTCTGTGCAGCCGCGGGAAAACCAGCCGACCACGTGCTTGGGGGTAAGAAGTGCTCTCCGCCAAAGGCCAAAGACCAAAAAAGGGTCGCAAAGACTACGGCCAAACAAGCCGGGAAGGAGGGGGCGTTAACGGTAATGCAGTCCAATGGCTAATCATCGTCTCCTCCAAGCAAATGTGAACCACTGCGCAGGCGCTCAAGACCTTCTCCTACAGAGTACGGCGCAGTGGTTGATTGAGTTAGCGGTGGTCACCGAGCCGTACTTTATTTCCTCGAGAGATAATTGGGTGAGTGATACGGACGGCTTGGTGGCCATTGTGTCAGGAGCTTCCCTTTCCGTATCTGTTGTTGCGAGGGGCAAGGGATATGTGGCGATCCAGTGGAGGGAGACTGTTCTCGTTGGACTTTTCTCCAAACCGATGCCTCGCTGAGTTCGAGACATATCTGGGCGTGTTGGGGGCCCTTATTGGGCAAACCCTACCTCGTCCAGTGATTGTTGTAGGGGACCTCAATGCCAAATCGGCGGCCTGGCGATCCCCTGTGACCGATGCGCGTGGCGAGGCACTGGAGGACAGGGCGACTTTGACTGGCCTCATTGTCCTCAATCAGGGGTCAGTCAACACATGCGTGCGAAGGCATGGGGGTTCTATCGTGGACGTTGCGTTTGCGCCCCCTGCCATTGCGCGCCTCGTCCGGGGTTGGAAGGTTCTGACGGATGTGGAGACGTTGTCGGACCATCTATATATAAGATTCGACGTCTCTTCATCTTCAGAAGCCCCGGACACCAGTCGCCCCTGGAGGAGAAGGTACACTCAGACTTCAGCCACGAGATGGGCGATGCGAGGTCTCGACAGGGACGCGCTGAAGGAGGCCTTCATTGTCTATGCGTGGGTTACTCCTTCCACTGGGCCTGAGGATGTAGAGGAAGAAGCAAATTGGTTCCGAGACACCATGACGCATATTTGCGACGCGAGCATGCCCCGGGCCAAACCTCTGCCTCCCAGGCGTCAGGTGTACTGGTGGTCCCGAGAGATCGCGGACTTGCGCGCCAAATGTGTAAAAGCGAGACGCCAGTACACCAGACATCGCAGGAGGCGAATCCGTGACGACACAGTAGATGGACAACTGTACGAGGCGTATAGGGAGCACATTAAAGCCCTACAGCTGTTCATCAGAGAAGCCAAGATCCGCTCTAGAGAGGAGCTCCTGGGGACTCTCATCTCCGTGATCCGTGGGGGCACTCCGTTGTCGTCTCTTTTCCGGCTATGCAACACAGGTACCTCCCGAAGCATCCATGCCCCGAGAGCACCTGTACCAGCCGGAGGGTCAGTGACCCGTGCCGCCTGTCTATCCAGGACTGCCGAAGGTGGAACCTCCGCATTTCCCACACTCTTGGCGGGGGACAGCACCCTTGGAGTCGGAGCTCCGAGCGCCACTGATACATAGACGTTAGTAACTCCGCCTCCAAATCCCACGAAGGGGATCCCGCCAGTACGCATGCCGCCTCGTGGGAGATCGTGCGATACCCTCGTATGACCCCGACGGCCATCGCCCTCTGAGGTCTTCTCAGAAAAGCGATGGTTTTTTCCGACAGGGCCTCTGCCCAAACCGGAGCCCTATAGAGGGCCATCGACCGCACCACCCCCAAATACAGTTGGCGGCTACTGGCGTCAGGACCCCCGAGGTTGGGCAGCAACCGCTTTAAAGCAGCTGCAGTTCTCATTAACCTGAGGGTCAGGCGCGTAAAATGCTCGCGGAAGTTCCAGCGGCTATCGAGGACGAGTCCAAGGTAATTCATTTTGGACCCCACCTCGATTCGGACGTCACCGACAACGATGTGAGTCCCTTGCGGCGGTGCCTTCAGAGGCTTATGAAACTAAATAGCCTCGGTCTTGTTGAGCGCCACCTCGAGGCCCAACATCGTTATTCTGCCGACTACCTGTGCCACAGACATGGTGGCCAGACGGGCAGCCTCCTCATAGGTGTTTCCCCGGGCGGTGACCAATGTGTCGTCAGCGTAACAGGTCACATTTGCGCCCGGGGGAAGATCGCCCCGCAATACCCAGTCGTATCCGATATTCCACAGGAGTGGCCCAAGGACTGACCCCTGTGGAACACCGCACGACATTGCCCTGTTTATTATTCCGCCTCCCCGCCCAGGGTAGGAGATGTACCTATCAGAGAGGTAGTCCCCGACGATTCGGCTGAGATAGGGAGGCACTTTGTGAAATTTAAGTGCCTCCTTGATGCACGGCCATGGCAGGGTATTAAAGGCATTGGCGATGTCTAAGGACACCGCCAACAGCACCCCACCCTGCCTTACTGTCTCGTCCGAGTGGGCCTTGACGCGATTTATTGCATCAATAGTCGAAAGACCCACTCGGAAGCCGAATTGTGGTCCGATAGGTCGGGGCCTACCTCTCTGAGATGCCCGATGAGGCGACTAGCAATGATTCGCTCGAAGAGCTTGTCTACCTCATCGAGCAACACTATTGGGCGATAAGCGGAAGGAGAGTCCGCGGGGCGCCCTTCCTTCTTTCCGTCACCATCTTATATGGGCGCCCCCACGGATCACGGAGATGAGAGTCCCCAGGAGCTCCTCTCTAGAGCGGATCTTGGCTTCTCTGATGAACAGCTGTAGGGCTTTAATGTGCTCCCTATACGCCTCGTACAGTTGTCCATCTACTGTGTCGTCACGGATTCGCCTCCTGCGATGTCTGGTGTACTGGCGTCTCGCTTTTACACATTTGGCGCGCAAGTCCGCGATCTCTCGGGACCACCAGTACACCTGACGCCTGGGAGGCAGAGGTTTGGCCCGGGGCATGCTCGCGTCGCAAATATGCGTCATGGTGTCTCGGAACCAATTTGCTTCTTCCTCTACATCCTCAGGCCCAGTGGAAGGAGTAACCCACGCATAGACAATGAAGGCCTCCTTCAGCGCGTCCCTGTCGAGACCTCGCATCGCCCATCTCGTGGCTGAAGTCTGAGTGTACCTTCTCCTCCAGGGGCGACTGGTGTCCGGGGCTTCTGAAGATGAAGAGACGTCGAATCTTATATATAGATGGTCCGACAACGTCTCCACATCCGTCAGAACCTTCCAACCCCGGACGAGGCGCGCAATGGCAGGGGGCGCAAACGCAACGTCCACGATAGAACCCCCATGCCTTCGCACGCATGTGTTGACTGACCCCTGATTGAGGACAATGAGGCCAGTCAAAGTCGCCCTGTCCTCCAGTGCCTCGCCACGCGCATCGGTCACAGGGGATCGCCAGGCCGCCGATTTGGCATTGAGGTCCCCTACAACAATCACTGGACGAGGTAGGGTTTGCCCAATAAGGGCCCCCAACACGCCCAGATATGTCTCGAACTCAGCGAGGCATCGGTTTGGAGAAAAGTCCAACGAGAACAGTCTCCCTCCACTGGATCGCCACATATCCCTTGCCCCTCGCAACAACAGATACGGAAAGGGAAGCTCCTGACACAATGGCCACCAAGCCGTCCGTATCACTCACCCAATTATCTCTCGAGGAAATAAAGTACGGCTCGGTGACCACCGCTAACTCAATCAACCACTGCGCCGTACTCTGTAGGAGAAGGTCTTGAGCGCCTGCGCAGTGGTTCACATTTGCTTGGAGGAGACGATGATTAGCCATTGGACTGCATTACCGTTAACGCCCCCTCCTTCCCGGCTTGTTTGGCCGTAGTCTTTGCGACCCTTTTTTGGTCTTTGGCCTTTGGCGGAGAGCACTTCTTACCCCCAAGCACGTGGTCGGCTGGTTTTCCCGCGGCTGCACAGAGTGCACACCGCGGGGCAGCTGAACATTCAGCGGCTTTGTGGCCGGGTCGACCACAACGGTAGCAGACTCCGCTACGATCCGATTCTGCGGTGCATTGTGCCCGCACGTGCCCAGTCTGCAGGCACCTATAGCACCGCATCGGCCTGGGTTGCAGACGCGTGATCTTTGCTGAAACCCATCCAACTAAGAATCGGCCACCCTCCTCCACCTTCTTGGCTGCAGTCACCGGGCAACGCACCCACAGAGTACCGGTTCCTTTGGGGGAGCGGCGGATTTCTCCCGCTTTCACGGCTTCTAACGGGCAGCCTCCTCGTTTAGCAACGGCAGAGACTACCTCTTCCGAAGTGACAGAATCATCCAGGCCAGAGACTCTTAAATCCACACATTTCGTTGGCCTGGAGACTTTTGCCACATTTTCCGGCAGAGACTCCCTAAGCTTTCTCGCAAGCGATTCCGCCTTGTCACCGCTCCTTGCACCTGGCACCTCCAAAATGCGGGCTCCGGTAGCTGCTTGGCGGTACCGCAAAGATTCAATGCCTAGGCCGTAGATATCAATCTTATTTCTGGCCTCTGCCAAAACCCTTGCATATGTAAACCCTCTCTCTTTGGCTCCAGGCTGCAGAGTAATAACTACAGCCGCGGATCGGGGAGGGCGCAACTTTATCGTTGAGGGCCGGCTTGCATTTTTGGAGGTGGCCTTGCTGACAGTAGTCGCTTGTGGCACCACCTTTTTCTTGCCGCGCTTCCTCACCACCGTAGACCAGCCTTCTTCCAGGGACACTGGAGCCGGCGGCGGGAGACGGGTTGCCCCCTGTTTGGAGGTTTTCATGGCGCTACTACTTTTCTTATTTTTATTCGCCTTTAGAGATTTACCAGTTTCCTTAAGACCCGGATTTGCTATCGGCCTTGGGCTTGGTGCGCCTTCCCCTCCTACTACATTACTCTGGTCCACAGCGGAAGGAGGTCTGACTGGTTTTACGAGACGTAAGCGTTCCTCCAAACCTTCCAGTTTCTCTTTAATCATACTTCCAACCTGGCGCATAATAAAACCCGTAAGCTCCTCTGCCTGAGCCTGCGTGTGCAAGGCCACTGGCACATCGTTTCGGCTGGAAGATGATTTGATGAATGAAGAGGGTTTGATGGACTCGAGCGCCTCATCTGGCTCGCTGCCACCGCTCTGGCGGAGGGTGCGGATCCGGTGATACACCCTCGCATCCATGTCCGCCAGTATGTCCAGCGGCGGAAAGCGAGCCAGGACGGTCGCCGCCTCAAAGGATACCGTGCGGTATCCTAGTACGATCCGTATGGCCATCCTCCGCTGGACACTGTAGAGTTTTGTTCTACAGCGTCGGATGGCTAGCCTTTTTGCCCAAACGGGCGCCCCGTACAAGGCTACGGATCGTACTACTCCCGCATAGAGGCGGCGGACTTCCTCCCTCGGCCCCCCGAGATTGGGCAGCAGTCTGTGCATGGCACCCGCTACCCTCTCGATCCGGGGGACTAGGCGCTCGAAGTGTTCTTCGAAGCCCCAGCGACTATCCAGATGCAGGCCCAGGTATTTCATATACCGGCCCACTCTGACTTCAGACCCACCTACTCGGACGCACGAGTCGGGAGGTTCCTTGCTGCGTGGCAATTTGTGGAACCATAGCGCCTCGGTCTTGTGAGGGGCTATCTCCAGTCCCAACTCGTGGATTTTGGCGACGACGACTTCCGCCCCAAGCTCGGCGAGCTCCTTGGTCCTCTCGAAGGTGTTCCCGCTGGCGACCACCAGTGTGTCATCTGCATAGCAGATTACGTTTAGTCTATGGGCAGAGGGACGCCCTAGGTCCGAGCACAGTGGACACCTCAAAGCTGACGCTGTGCACTGCCTCGCTTTGTGCCCGGCTTCGCCGCAGGCGTAGCAGCGGGTGCTCCGGTTAACTTCATTCGGGCACCTGCTGCCAACGTGCCCTATCTCCAGGCATCTGAAGCAGTGCATAGGTCGGGGCTCGAGTATGTCCACCCGTGCAGATCCCCAGCCCACGCGCACTCGCCCGGCAGCCGCGATCTTACGGAGCGCTGTGACCAGGCACCGAACCCAGCATGTCCCCATACTCCTAGGTGTTTGGCGGACTTCTCCGACTTTAATGTTATCCACCGAACAACCGCCTAATTCAGCAACCGCTGCTGCCACTTCCGCAGGGCTGACAGCATCGTCGAGGTCCCTCAGTCGAAAGTCGCCCGCTTTAATCGGACGACTTATTCGGACGTTCAGACATGAGAGAACCTCGCGCATTTTGGCCGCCAACTGGTCTGCTTTCGGTCCACAGTCCGGGCCACCAATTTCCAGCAGAAGGCCTCCGGTCACTGCCTGTTTTTGGCGGACTGCCTCTATGCCGATGTCTGCCAGGCGGATTTTGGCTTTAGCTTTAGCTTTCCGGCAACGTTACCGTGACTGCCGCAGAGGGTGGAGTACGCAGAACCTTTCTCTTTCTATTCCCCTGTTTGGGTGCAGGGAATGGCGAAACACCAGTTTTAGGCCGCTGCGGGGTGACCTTAGGCTTTTTAGGCCTTTTGGCCACATCCGCCCATGAGCCAGCTGTTTTAAGTGCCGCCAATTGGCACTCTGGCGCTGACACAGGTGGCAGGTCTGTCACCTGTGGGTGCAAAGGCTTCTTCTTTCTTCTTTTCTTTTGCCTTTTGGGCTTCTGCGGTTGGTGTTGCGACTGTGCTGTCATGCTCTCGCCGGCCGTGGGTCCTAGCGTAGGCCGAACTACACTGTCGGAGAATAATTTTGCCTCGAAGGCGGCCAGTTTTCTTTCAATAAGTGCCCCTATGCGGTGCATGAGACCCTCGTCCTCGCTGGGTTCTGGAACTGATTGCGCGGGCGGGGCAACTGTCTCGATTCGTCCTTCTTGCGTCTGCTTACGGAAGAGACCAATCTCTTCTGTAAGCGTAGCCAGCTTGGTGTTTAGGCTGGCGAGCTGCGCACGTAAATCTGCGTTTTCTCTTTCCAGCCTAGTGACGATTTCATTGTTGATAGTCCTCCGCGCAACCACCTTTGTGGTATTACCTTTGGTAGAGGTCGTCCCCGCACCTGGCACAGACACATCGCTGGCAGTGGCTTTCCGTCGCGCAAGTTCCTCGGTTGCAGCTTTAATATTACGAGCTGCCAACCTAATGCCGCGTACAAAGTTCCCCTTTAAGTTGCGGGAACGATCCGCTACCGTTTCGATTGCCTGCTGTTGGCTATCGATGTGGCTTCCGAGATCTGCGTCGGCTTGCGACCGCATTTCCCGGGCCAGCTCCTCTGGGCTAGGAAGGCTCTTCTTAGCTCTGGTGTTCGAGAGTGTCATGGAAGGTTCCAGAAAATCTTCCTCCATATCCACCTCGTCTTCGGTGGCCGTAGCTGAAACCGCTACAAGCTTGGCGGCCACGGCCGCGTCACTTGGGGACTTAGCTCTCCTTTTTCGTCTTTTTCCTCCTTCTGACTTGGCAGACGTGAGAGACACGAGTGAGCCATCAGACACCTCCGTCACTCTCACCGGCCAGACTGATTGGCGTGTTTGGACGAGTAAAACGCCCACGCCTATCTCGTGCCGGTACCGCTGGTACCCCCGACACAACTCCTCCCTTTTCGATTTGGTCCGTGGATGTTGTCTCCGAGAGGGATCGGTCCTCTCTCGATCCCTCTCGGCAGCCTCCTTCTGGACCATCAACCTAACCTAACCTAACCTAACCTAACCTAACCTAACTGAAGGGCACTGTGAGCTAGCGTCATCACTGGGCATATGAGACTTAAGAACTTTTGCCTCAGGGTGATGGGCACAGCGTGGTAAAAGTAAAAAAAAGTAAAGTTTCAGCCTATAAATGTCCCACTACTGAGCACAGGCCTCCTCTCATTTCTGAGAGGGTTTTGGAGCTAGGAAGAATCCGCCACGCTGCTCCAATGCGGGTTGACGGACTTCACATGTCTTCGAAATATTTTTAATTTTTCAGACATGCAGGTTTCCTCACGATGTTTTCCTTCACCGCTGAGCACGTGGTAAGTCAGCACTTAAAATTGCAATTCAGCATTCAATGTCAGCGTGGTGTCACACAGAATTTTTCTGGGTGACACAGCATTTGTTATGGGTAGACGTTGCACGTACCAGCAGGTGAACGTTTTGCTCGTTTCATCGCTTTATCTAGGCTCAGTTCATGGAACCAGATAAATTGTTAGTTTTCTTAAGGAATTGGACAATTCTGGAATTATAAGGCAGTCTACTTCAAGATACACCCATATCCCGTAAGAGTAGACCTTTCAGTGTTGTTTCCAATTGATAAAATTTATCCCTGGTTGGCTTATCGACGAAGTTACGAATCTGCCGATCATAGTTGTGAGCTCTGAAAATGTAGTCGCGTCCCGTCCCGTCCCGTCGCGTGCGTTCCTGTTGAAGGCTGCCGCGGCTAGATGCCTTGATCTTGACCGTCGCTCGTCCTTACTACTCGATGATATAGATGAAAAACTATTGATGTCTTACACTCACGCTTATGAGAGTATTCACAGCTTTAAATCACTTTTTACACTTTAAACTTTTCTTACAGCTAATAATAATGTCTCCTGATCACTAAGTGTCATATAAGCGAATGCTGCTCTCACGTCGTTACAACCGTTTTTATAGCTCTCTTTAAAAAAATCTCTAAAAGTCAAATCAGAAACTATGACACCATATCGTTACCGGAATATCGACGGTACAAGAAGGTACCTTCGTTTTACAAATATTATATTTAATTCCAACTGTTTATCTATAAAAAGTAAAAAATGTTTATCTATGAATTCGATTAATTCTTAGATACATTTAATATGCATTAAGTATAATAAAATGGATTCGTTACACATTTAATATTCACTAGTCTAATAAAATTAATAATTGCTTACAGTCTGCCTTTCCTGAAGTTTCCACGCCTCGTGAAATAAATGTAAAAAAAGTTGCAATAGCATTAGAGATCTTTGATAAGCTCATATCTAATATAAAAGTATAATTGTATATAATCGGCCTTTCCTGATGTTTTCAAGTCTCGTGTAAAGATATATAATAAAATATGTATGTATAGATCAATGAAATATCAAAACAATAACACTTAAAATAACCGTTACTTGAAACCATTAAAGCAATATTTAAAAAAAATATTGTCAAATTATGAAAATAGTGACTATATGAGAATAGACAATCAAAACGAAACAAATATTAACTACTTGAATCAGAGTACTAATAAAAGTAAAGCTACATAGGAAATTATAAAACAAAATACGACACAAAGAAATATTATTAAAGAAACAATAGAAAGTATAACAAAAGGCAATGCAATTTAAAAGTTATTATAGGCAATGCAAAAGTTAATGAATAAATGAACCTCTTGACATCGCTAAAACAATTCATGACCATTTTATAAATTTAAATAATACTACAAATGACATATCCTATAAACCAATAACAGAACCAAATTTGACTAGCTTTTTTATGACCCCAGTGAATATATATGAAATTAAAAGTATTGTGAAAGGATTTAAGAATACAAAAAGTTCCGGCCAAGACCACATACCAATGTCATTAATTAAAACACTTGAGACTGGAATTTTTCCAGATGATCTGAAAAAGGCAAAAATAAAACCTATACGTAAGAAAGGCCCTGAATATGATATTAACAATTATAGATCTATTACATTATTACTTATATTTTCTAAAATTTGCAAAAAATATATTATAAATCTCTATCTACTACCATTCTTAAATAGTAACAATATATTAAACAAAAATCAGTATGGCTTTCAGAAAGCGAAGAACAACATTAGCTATTTTAAAAATATTAAAACAAATATGGACAGATATTGACAATAAAAAAATATCAATTGGACTATTTTTAGACCTGACAAAAGCATTTGACTTTGTTGTACACAACATTTTTCTGAAGCAACTTGAAAATGTTGGAATTCATCGAAATGCCTTAAAACTTATTGATAAAATGATATATGAATGAATACTGAAGCCCCATTCATGTCTCCAGTATTCACCTGCATGAGACCCCTTCATGTTCTCAACAGGCAAATTATTTAATAACATATTTAAGAATACTGAAGCCCCATTCATGTCTCCAGTATTCACCTGCATGAGACCCCTTCATGTTCTCAACAGGCAAATTATTTAATAGTGGTGTAAAAGTAACGAAAAAAAGCGTACTCGGATATATTCGTTACTATAACTATCAGTACTCGTTACTATCGTATCGTTTCGTTACTCGTTACTTTTGATACCTAATAAATAACATCGCATCGACGACGTCGCGTCGATCGTACCTACTTTGTAGAATACATTCTTAATACGTTACATATTTAGCTGCGTAATGTGAATATTTTAACTTTTACATTTTTTGAACCTGACTTGTGTATATTATGTAAATCTAAATTTAGTTTGATTTTATATGGAAGTGGGTAGAACTACAAGTAAACTGTAATTTAATTACCACAACGATCTAATTGAAAACTGAACAGAATTTACTGTTTTGAATATTTTATCCCTGAGAATATGTAAGCCTTTATTAACCAAAAAACAATTAAATCTCATCTCATTAACACGGCTTTATTATAATATCTCTTATAGTATTATTTTTAGTGAAACTATTTGACAATAGTATAAAACAAAAACATAAATCTATGTTATATTATTACATTAATTAATATTTTGTATAAAAATACTTACCTACCTTGTTTCTCTTCCAATCCCAAACTTTGTCTAAACAATTCCTTTACTTATAGTAACTAAATAAACAGTAAACAAACATCGTCCTTTGTAACATACGTATTTAAAATCACGAATTAAGCGCGCGCATGCGTTTATCGCACTATCAGCAAACCGTTTCAATTCAAGCATCAACGCAACGAACGTACTTGCAAAAATTCAATCAAACTAATATCAGTACGAAAATACGAAAGTAACGAAATAACGAAATGCATTCTTGAGTAACGTTTCGGTACTCGGTACTAGATGGCGTACCCGTTACTCGGTACCGAATACATACGGTTTGCTACAGCTCTATTATTTAATAACATATTTAAGAATACTGAAGCCCCATTCATGTCTCCAGTATTCACCTGCATGAGATCCTCTTCATGTTCTCAACAGGTTATAATACTCACTTAACAGAATAAAATAAAAGACACTACATTTTCAGAGCTTACAACTATGATCGGCAGATTCATAACTTCGTCGATAAGCCAACCAGGGATAAATGTTATCAATTGGAAACAACACTGAAAGGTCTACTCTTACGGGATATGGGTGTATCTTGAAGTAGACTGCCTTATAATTCCAGAATTGTCCAATTCCTTAAGAAAACTAACAATTTATCTGGTTCCATGAACTGAGCCTAGATAAAGCGATGAAACGAGCAAAACGTTCACCTGCTGGTACGTGCAACGTCTACCCATAACAAATGCTGTGTCACCCAGAAAAATTCTGTGTGACACCACGCTGTGCCCATCACCCTGAGGCAAAAGTTCTTAAGTCTAATATGCCCAGTGATGACGATAGCTCACAGTGCCCTTCAAACCGAAACAGTAATGTTTTCACACTACTGCTTCACGGCAGAATAACTGGCCCTGGGGTGGTACCTAACTAGGCGGACTCCTGCATAGAAATCCTACCACCACTAAATCAATGCTGTTCCAAATACGGGGGCATATTTGCCAGATACTGAGCATCCGTTTAATAAAACTATCTTTTTATAAAAATATTCTTCTAATGGCTCACCGAATCTAACTTTACACGCAAGCATTTCTGTCCATACCAGACCCAGTTGGCCATAGTTTTGACTACTTGGAAACGATAACCGTAGTTTATTCTGCCATTCAGACCACGAAAACATTAAACTTGGCATACCATTTTTGCGCTAAGCCCACTAATTTCGGGAGGGCATATTTAACTTAGTAATCCACGTTTCTACGGTTTGGTTACGCTTGGACGGATCGAACTCGGGCATAACATTAATGGCAGGATAACGATCGTTATTGTTATCAGATTTAACTGCTTAAATTAATTCTTTAAACTTATCTACCAAGTCATTTGAATGAAAGGATGAAATACCTCCAGGTGAAGATACAGGCTGCTGTGGGCCTCTGGATCTCAGAGTATGTATTTCCTTGGAGGGACACCTTTTCCGGGGCATGTGTCTAGATGAGCTGCGCTCGCGTCGCGCTTTTCTAGATACGCTGCGGTTACGCTACTCACGCCTGGTGCTCCTACACTCCCGTCGCGTGCGTTCCTGTTGAAGGCTGCCGCGGCTTGATGCCTTGATCTTGACCGTCGCTCGTCCTTACTACTCGATGATATAGATGAAGAACTATTGATGTCTTACACTCTCACGCTTATGAGAGTATCGGTCTCGTCCCATGTTTTTATCACTTTTTCAGGACGTTAGATCCTTATATCGAGTTATCGTATCTCGACAATTATCCCACTTCTGATTTGTTACCTAAAATACTATTTTGGCGAGTAAATCACCTTTATTTCACTTTTTCTTTATAATTACTATATACTGTTCTATCACAATCACAGCTTTAAATCACTTTTTACACTTTAAACTTTTCTTACAGCTAATAATAATGTCTCCTGATCACTACGTGCCATATAAGCGAATGCTGCTCTCACGTCGTTACAACCGTTTTTATAGCTCTCTTTAAAAAATCTCTTAAAGTCAAATCAATGACAGCATATCGTTACCGGAATATCGACGGTACAAGAAGGTACCTTCGTTTTACAAATATTATATTTAATTCCAACTGTTTATCTATAAAAAGTAAAAAATGTTTATCTATGAATTCGATTAATTCTTAGATACATTTAATATGCATTAAGTATAATAAAATGGATTCGTTACACATTTAATATTCACTAGTCTAATAAAATTAATAATTGCTTACACTATGGTTCCACAAATTGCCGCGTAGCAAGGAACCTCCCTCCCGACTCGTGCGTCCGAGTAGGTGGGTCTGAAGTCAGAGTTTGCCGGTATATGAAATACCTGTGCCTACATCTGGATAGTCGCTGGGGCTTCGAAAAACACTTCGAGCACCTGGTCCCCCGGATCGAGAGGGTAGAGGGTGCCATGCACAGACTGCTGCCTAATCTCGGGGGACCGAGGGAGGAAGTCCGCCGCCTCTATGCGGGGGTAGTACGATCCGTAGCTTTGTACGGTGCGCCCGTATGAGCAAAAAGGCTAGCCATCCGACGCTGTAGAACAAAACTCTACAGTGTCCAGCGTAGGATGGCCATACGGATCGTACGAGGATACCGCACGGTATCTTTCGAGGTAATTATCTGTGTGAGTCTCACCTACAGACTCACAGAGATAATTACCGGGCACGGCTGCTTCGGTGATTATCTGTGTAAGATCGGACGCGAGGCGACGGCGAACTGCTTCCAATGCGGTGGTAGGGACCAGGACTCCACATCCCATACCCTTTCGGTGTGCTTAGCTTGGGAGTCGGAGCGGAGTACCCTGGTTAGCCGAATCGGACGGAACCTCTACCTGCCAGCAGTAGTATCGGCTATGCTGAGCGGGGACACGGCGTTTTAATTAGCACGGTGTAGCTTGTAAAATGTTTTGGTTTATTTTACATACCTATAAGGTTTTGCTGTAAATCTTCCCAAAAGTATAAAAATAAAATAAAAAATGAAAATAAAATAAATACCTTCGATATGTGAAGTGATTCGTCATATTTACTAAAAATATTGCTTCTTTCTGCTCGTTGTTATATTCATTCCATCAATGAACCACAATTCCAAGTTTATTTTATTTTTATTGTGTACATTTATTAAAAATTGCACTCCTTTGTTATATAGATGCAAACAACTATATACATAAAGGCATCGATTAGAACAACTTATAGAATTTAATTTAATTGGTTAGTTTTGCTTGCACGAAATAAGATTCGCCATGATGAAATCCATTGTTTTACGGAATATCAGGAAGCTACGTATTTTTTTTTTTCAAAATTTTAATACAATTTTATAAATAATTTCAGTTATATTATAATTATTTATATATTACATTATAATGTATTTTTTAGTTTAAACGACATCGGAGTGGAACGGGGGTTGACACTGAAAAACAGTGCTGTGTAAAAATACTACCTAATAGACCAACCAACTAAAGCACTTTCACTGTCGCCAACACATGAATTTTTTTACCCTTAAAGACATTAAAAACTCCCTAAACTAAACATTTGAAAAACATAAACTAAGTGTATGTCGGCAGTGTAGACGTTTGTCTACTATTTAGTTTTTGTATGCCAGTTTTTAAATTAAACAAAAAAGTTGTCGATAGAGCATAACAGTAAAAGTAGTATCAAAATATTCATCAATGGTTATTATTACAATACAATTACTTAGTATTGAATAATAAATAATTCCCTTAGTATAAATCCTAGAAAACAGTAATTAAAAAAAATGTAATAAGAATAATAATCATATCACTGATTGTCATTAAAAAATAAATGTACATTGTGTGTGTGTTAATACTATTTCTTCCATTACAATAGAATCCTTCACAGCCTCGCTGTATTTTTTTAAATCATACATTTCATAAACATTTCACATTACATTTATAAAACCATATTTTCTTCCCCATCTGGAAGGAAAACCTCTAAGTTGGCAACACTGATCACTGCGACGTATAGCGCTGTTGTATATGTTGTATATATCCCCTCCCGGCCGCCAAGCCCTAGGGCTGTGTCGTTTCGAAATTTAATTAAACATGACACAACATTAAACAAAAACGGTTTTGTGCATCTACGTTAGCTCGAGCGAAAAAGATTTTTTTCGCACGAGCTAACGTAAGCGTAGATGCAGTGCAATAATTGCAACTGCACATTGGGTGGCTCGCTTTACCTAAATATTTCACGAACGTTATCGTATCCGCGTTTTTCAATTATCGTAACGGAAATATGAGTCGAAAGTAAATGTATTCCAACGTAAGGAGCAACTAGCAATTGTATATGATAATGCGGGCCATGCGGTTGTACGTTTATTCTTATGAATATAAAAGTAGTCAGAAGTTAAGCAATGTGATAATGGACGTTTTCAAAATTTAAAAAAATTTCATCATCATCATCATATCAGCCTATCACTAGTCCACTGCTGAACATAGGCCTCCCCCTCAGATTGCCACAAGTTTGTAGCTCTCATTTTGGAAGGATTTTGCCATAGTTGCCACGCTTGGTAGGTGGGTTGGCAACCGCAGTTTATTTATTCAGATGATTCGAAAAAAATATATGGGACGTTAAAGAGATCAAAATAAACTATGATTTTTTTATGTTCGGTCACAGCTTTTACTTTAATATACCCGATCCAATGAATCTTTTTATTAAAAATAAATTCAGTTTAATAAAAGCAGCAGTGATAATTATAATAATTAAAAATCTTTTTTGAAACAGCCCTGTTTAAAACATTTTCGTATCACGCGTTGTCCACGATGCTATTGGAGGCGAAGTCACTCCCCGCCACCTTTAACGTAAAACAGCAAAATGCAAAAAATAGGTAAATAAGTGACTTAGTCACGTGTGAGCTCTGAACTTTTTAATGTAACTGTGCTTATGTTAATTACTTCTTTTTATTAATCGATGCACTTTTATTTGTGATCTGATTAAAAATACTTGTGTATACGGAAGAAGCGCGGAATTTAGTCAATTAAACGGCATATTGTGGATGCTAAAAGTGATAAAAGGTGATGTGATACTGTGAGTGTGAATAAATCATTTGAAAGAAACCTTGCGAAAACGTGCTCGTTTATGTTTACAACCAAACAGAAAGCAGTTTGCACAGTTATTACAATTCAGGTATGCACTTAA
Source organism: Luehdorfia chinensis (assembly GCA_019845155.1). Taxonomy (NCBI): domain Eukaryota; kingdom Metazoa; phylum Arthropoda; class Insecta; order Lepidoptera; family Papilionidae; genus Luehdorfia; species Luehdorfia chinensis. The sequence goes on along the minus strand of JAHVAK010000353.1, from coordinate 13,168,392 downwards.
CTAAATATTTATTATGTTAATTTCAATTCCAATCAGTTGTAAATGGTGTAAATGGTTTATTACAATTTTTATTTACGCATAAAATAATTAACCGATATTATTACTAAAATTCTACCTAACTTTTTTACCAAAAACCACTGTTTCGATAGCTAGAATAATTTTGTTTGATAAAAATAAAATAATGAAATAATATTTTATTATTAAAAATTATCTGAATATTTGTTTTATTTTTGGAGTTTACTCCATAGGAATCGATTTCATTTAAAGTGAAATGAATACGCATAAAACGAAAAATTAATTAACGTAAGCGCCATCTTAGCAAACTATTTCAAAACTTTTCGTAGCATAATAATATACGTATCTGACAAGATTCAATGTAGAATGAATATACATGTAGAGGAGCCAATATTTTTTGTATGGGTATTGAGCTCACTGTAAACTTAAACAGAAGTATGTTGTCTAGACCTAACTAGTGGCATAAATAGTTATATTTAGTCCAACCAGAATGTTGCAATATACTGCATCAGTGCCATCTACAAGCGGCTCCGTGAACAGTCAAATAACTTTAATATTTATAAATATTGTAAATTTGCAATTTTATAACTTAATAGTTTGTTAAAATATTGTTCTTTTGTTAATGATATCATGAATGTTTTATTATTAATAAACAAAGGAATATCTGTTTTACTTTTCATGGATAATTAAACAAAAATAACGTTTTAATAATTCGCCATTTTATTTTATTTAGTGCAGTTTTGAAAGTAAGTTTTCTGATTATTTAGAACGAGTAAATGCGTAAATGACATTATTGGTACAGACAGTAAAAACTTTATTGTAAAAATAATAATTTAATTTGTATTACGATCAATTAATAGGACTAATTGCTCTCAACACACTCATAAACACTCGCGGGGCTTGTCCTCAGACTAGGCCGGTATAAACCGGTTTGTTTCTTCTCATGTAAAATCGCAATTTAAAATTATTAACAAAGAATAGTTGAAATGTTCTTCTTTAATTTAGAAACTAATTTCAATATTGAAGATAGACGAGCGTATACACTACTGATCTTGCTAAAAGCAATTTTTTTATTATGACTTCTCTGTTTTAAGATACGATTCTTTTTGAAATAAAAACAGATCTAATTTTTTTTAAACATTTAAAGTTTATAGTTTATCTTCGCTTTCAGAACAATAAAGAAAGCACGGGATTTATTTTCGCGTGGCCTAGTGGTTAGCGTACCTGACTTCTACGCCGCGGGTCCTGGGTTCGAATCCCAGCGGGTTGCAACATTTGTGCAAAACACAAATTGTTGGTTTTCGGGCATGGTTGTATTGTGTACAAATTTCGAAAGTTTTTTAAATGAAATTATTTGTACCGGATAAATATTTATAGTACGTAGATATATTATTTATTTTTTAATTTAAAAAAAGTGTTTCTCCAAGGTACCTATAGTTTAAATTTTGTTACACCTTTTATAAAAAAAAACTACGGTAGATTTGAAATGGCATAGATCTAATTATTTTTACAAAGTGTTGAATAACGTAGCACAGTAAGTCGCATATCAAGATTCCAGAGGCACTTTACCATTGGTGTTTTACAGACGAGGCCAATACGGATTGTAAAATATGCTTACCTTTTTTGAGAATACATAATATTATTCTTAAAATTTGATTTAACTTTTTTATTTCACATTGATTATTTAACATTTTCGTATGTTTCTTGCCCGCTGGTCTCGTGACGTTCGGACTTGTTACATAGTTCTTTCTTTTTCTCTTTCTGTCTAAGTATCTATTTTGCGTACTTTTCGCGTCATATTAAACGTCTCGCCGAACTCGTTTCTCACATTCAAAACGTCGCACTGAATTTGACCTTGGATGTTCAGCGTGTTGTCGCTCTTGTGTTACGGAATTTTCGTAAAGAAAATAAGTCTGTAGTAAGTGTATTAAAGTAGGAGAACTAATGTTACAAATTTATGCTGTTACATGTAATATGAAAGTAAAAACTTACACAAAATGTAAAAGATAATGTAATAAACACTTTTGTGTATCGAGTAAGGTTGACATAATTGAAGCAATTGCTCCGATACAGGGTAGTGTAAATTATTTGGCAAATAACCTTGTTAATAGAATCAGGCGTTACTTTGCGGAAATCCATTATAATGAAGAAAAGTAAGTTAATTTGCTAAGATCCGCATGCAAAATATAAAAATGGTGTATATTACCTAGTTTTTTGAAGTGCACCACCCGCCCTCCCTCAGTAGCGTGCACAAGCAAACTAACACCGCCACCAGGAACCGCCACCAGGTACCCTCCACCAACCACTACAATACCACCACTAGATAATATACACCACTGAAGTCGAGAACACGACACGTGTTTCGCCCCAAAACGAGGCATTATCAAGCGTAATAGACTCTACGACAGACGGCCGCCGAGTGAGCGGCGCGGTCAAAGAGCTGCCTATTTATACTACAGGCGACGCAAACGGCCCCCACCTACGACATTGCGATTACAATATCGTGATAGCGACCGCTTGCTCACACAATCCACCACCCGAATTACATAAGCAGCCGTTTGCGACCGAATTGATAGCAAACGACTACTTAGAGTATATTTAAACTTTAAGTACTGGATTTAAAGATATGTAAAAGTGGTGAATTCGAGACGTTTGTTTGTTCATTCAGCAGTGCAATGTTATTATTTTTATTTTTAATTATTTCTAATTGTTCCAGCACACACAGCCGAAGCCCCTTGTCGCAAATATGTAGGACTTTAAATGTGTGGTCGCTAGTCAGGTTATGCCCAGTTTCCAAAAGATGTTTTGCGAAGTGTGATCTGTCGGGATTGCAATTTCTGTACGCGGCCAAATGCTCCTTGTATCGGGTATCGAAATTGCGACCAGTCTGACCCACGTAAACGGCGCTGCATTCACTGCAAACAAGTCTATAAACGCCGGATTTTTGGCGTTCATCAATTTTGTCTTTGACGTTACAAGCCCCACTCAGCGAATTGCTTGTCCGGAACGCAACGTAAATATCGTTACGCCTAAGAGTCCTTGCTATTCTCTCAGATACAGGACCCAAGTAGGTCAAACTGCTCACATATCGTCGAACACTTCGGGATGTAGCCGCGTACAGATCTTTGCGAACTATATGAATTTGTTTCTTTTTTATAATGGTGTTAATAATATTTTTTGAATAACCGTTAGAGACCGCAATCTGATAGATGATTTGGAGCTCCTTGGCATAATTATCCTTATTCAGAGGTACGGCCAATAGACGATTAACGTAACTATGGAAAGCGGCCAATTTATGTTGCCAAGGGTGACACGATGACGCGGGGATGACAGAATCTGTGTGGGTCGGTTTGCGGTAAATTTGAAAATCATGGGTGCCGTTTTTATGGGATATTGAAATATCTAGAAAGTTAAGAGTACAGTCTTGTTCCAATTCCATCTTAAATTTTATTTTGGGGTGAATTTTGTTTAATTTATTAAAGAAAACGTCCAGTTGTCTTCGGGTACCTGTCCAGCAAATGATAATGTCGTCTACATATCTGTAGTAGTAAAGGATATTTTTATTGACAACTATGTTTAGTTTCTCATAGTTATCCATAAATACATCCGCCATAAGAGGACTTAATGGGGACCCCATTGCTAGACCCTCTCTTTGTAAATAGAATTGGTTGTCAAACCGAAAATAGTTCTGTTTCATACAAAGAGAAGTCAAATTTAGAAGATCTTTTGTTTCCCCGGGATGTAGACGACGTTTAATAAAATGATCTGCGAGTATACGCAAACAGTCTTGTGGGGGGACATTTGTAAAAAGACTCTCAACGTCTAAAGATAATAGTATGGATTTGGGGGGTAAATGAATATCTTTAATTTTAGAAATGAGATCTAAACTGTTTTTAAGACTATAATTTGGACTGAAACCAGATTTCTCCCGAAGGAGGAGATTTAATTTCTTAGCTAGGGAATAGGCTGGGGCACCGATGTATGAGACAACTGGACGCATAGGTACGTTTTCCTTATGAATTTTTGGTAGACCGTATAAAATAGGTGCTCTGGGATTCATTGGAACAAGACCATCCCGGGAAATATTGGGACTGGGAAAAACGTAGGAAGCATTCTGTATGGATTCTTTAATGTTAATTGTAAACTTTTTCGTTGGATCGGAATCCAATCTCACAAAATCATCCCGTTGGATAACATCGTTAACTTTCTGACTGTATTCGCTACGATCCATGATAACAACAGTGTTACCTTTGTCGGCTTTCGAAATGACTAAGTTGTTATCAGTCAGTCTTTGTTTTATTGATTTAAGGACAGGGATCTCCGAGCTACTATTAGATCTCACGGATACAGCCTTAATTTCCTGAGCCACCAAACTCTTAACGATGTTATCCTTCTTCCCGATAACTACTGCCATCTCCGCGTCAACGGCCACGGTCTCTAACGATTTTTGTGATATGGATGGTGTTAAGTTGTATTTGAGACCCTTATGCAAAAGGGACATTTCATCATTTGGAAACCGGACATTAGAAAGATTTTCTACACGGGGATAAAATTTATGTGAGGATGTCTGTGTGTCGCAATTTTGTTTACGGGAAGAAGTGGATACTAAACGTTGTAATTTACGGGACTGAATCTGATACTTTAGATGGACAGCCATCGAAGCGAGATCTCTGGCCTTCCGATCCAAAATATCGAATTCAATATTATGTAATTTATAGGACAGTTCGGAATATAATAATTTAAGATGAAGTTTCAAGTTATCTCTGATGGAAAACCAATGACGACACTCCTCACTAAGCCAAATTTTTTGAGCCCTCGATATAGCAACGTCAGCTGCCCGACTGTGTGTGCCAGAACGTATGTTAATATAATTAGGTACAACATGCTGTTGCTTACACTGCTGATTGAACCAAACATTCTGAGCAGCAAAACGATGTAATTTTGTCAGTTTAATGTAGAGTCTTGCCTGCGCGGCCGTGCTAGCCAATTTGATATAGTTAATAGAATCAGGCGTTACTTTGCGGAAATCCATTATAATGAAGAAAAGTAAGTTAATTTGCTAAGATCCGCATGCAAAATATAAAAATGGTGTATATTACCTAGTTTTTTGAAGTGCACCACCCGCCCTCCCTCAGTAGCGTGCACAAGCAAACTAACACCGCCACCAGGAACCGCCACCAGGTACCCTCCACCAACCACTACAATACCACCACTAGATAATATACACCACTGAAGTCGAGAACACGACACGTGTTTCGCCCCAAAACGAGGCATTATCAAGCGTAATAGACTCTACGACAGACGGCCGCCGAGTGAGCGGCGCGGTCAAAGAGCTGCCTATTTATACTACAGGCGACGCAAACGGCCCCCACCTACGACATTGCGATTACAATATCGTGATAGCGACCGCTTGCTCACACAATCCACCACCCGAATTACATAAGCAGCCGTTTGCGACCGAATTGATAGCAAACGACTACTTAGAGTATATTTAAACTTTAAGTACTGGATTTAAAGATATGTAAAAGTGGTGAATTCGAGACGTTTGTTTGTTCATTCAGCAGTGCAATGTTATTATTTTTATTTTTAATTATTTCTAATTGTTCCAGCACACACAGCCGAAGCCCCTTGTCGCAAATATGTAGGACTTTAAATGTGTGGTCGCTAGTCAGGTTATGCCCAGTTTCCAAAAGATGTTTTGCGAAGTGTGATCTGTCGGGATTGCAATTTCTGTACGCGGCCAAATGCTCCTTGTATCGGGTATCGAAATTGCGACCAGTCTGACCCACGTAAACGGCGCTGCATTCACTGCAAACAAGTCTATAAACGCCGGATTTTTGGCGTTCATCAATTTTGTCTTTGACGTTACAAGCCCCACTCAGCGAATTGCTTGTCCGGAACGCAACGTAAATATCGTTACGCCTAAGAGTCCTTGCTATTCCCTCAGATACAGGACCCAAGTAGGTCAAACTGCTCACATATCGTCGAACACTTCGGGATGTAGCATACATAATATTGAATTCGATATTTTGGATCGGAAGGCCAGAGATCTCGCTTCGATGGCTGTCCATCTAAAGTATCAGATTCAGTCCCGTAAATTACAACGTTTAGTATCCACTTCTTCCCGTAAACAAAATTGCGACACACAGACATCCTCACATAAATTTTATCCCCGTGTAGAAAATCTTTCTAATGTCCGGTTTCCAAATGATGAAATGTCCCTTTTGCATAAGGGTCTCAAATACAACTTAACACCATCCATATCACAAAAATCGTTAGAGACCGTGGCCGTTGACGCGGAGATGGCAGTAGTTATCGGGAAGAAGGATAACATCGTTAAGAGTTTGGTGGCTCAGGAAATTAAGGCTGTATCCGTGAGATCTAATAGTAGCTCGGAGATCCCTGTCCTTAAATCAATAAAACAAAGACTGACTGATAACAACTTAGTCATTTCGAAAGCCGACAAAGGTAACACTGTTGTTATCATGGATCGTAGCGAATACAGTCAGAAAGTTAACGATGTTATCCAACGGGATGATTTTGTGAGATTGGATTCCGATCCAACGAAAAAGTTTACAATTAACATTAAAGAATCCATACAGAATGCTTCCTACGTTTTTCCCAGTCCCAATATTTCCCGGGATGGTCTTGTTCCAATGAATCCCAGAGCACCTATTTTATACGGTCTACCAAAAATTCATAAGGAAAACGTACCTATGCGTCCAGTTGTCTCATACATCGGTGCCCCAGCCTATTCCCTAGCTAAGAAATTAAATCTCCTCCTTCGGGAGAAATCTGGTTTCAGTCCAAATTATAGTCTTAAAAACAGTTTAGATCTCATTTCTAAAATTAAAGATATTCATTTACCCCCCAAATCCATACTATTATCTTTAGACGTTGAGAGTCTTTTTACAAATGTCCCCCCACAAGACTGTTTGCGTATACTCGCAGATCATTTTATTAAACGTCGTCTACATCCCGGGGAAACAAAAGATCTTCTAAATTTGACTTCTCTTTGTATGAAACAGAACTATTTTCGGTTTGACAACCAATTCTATTTACAAAGAGAGGGTCTAGCAATGGGGTCCCCATTAAGTCCTCTTATGGCGGATGTATTTATGGATAACTATGAGAAACTAAACATAGTTGTCAATAAAAATATCCTTTACTACTACAGATATGTAGACGACATTATCATTTGCTGGACAGGTACCCGAAGACAACTGGACGTTTTCTTTAATAAATTAAACAAAATTCACCCCAAAATAAAATTTAAGATGGAATTGGAACAAGACTGTACTCTTAACTTTCTAGATATTTCAATATCCCATAAAAACGGCACCCATGATTTTCAAATTTACCGCAAACCGACCCACACAGATTCTGTCATCCCCGCGTCATCGTGTCACCCTTGGCAACATAAATTGGCCGCTTTCCATAGTTACGTTAATCGTCTATTGGCCGTACCTCTGAATAAGGATAATTATGCCAAGGAGCTCCAAATCATCTATCAGATTGCGGTCTCTAACGGTTATTCAAAAAATATTATTAACACCATTATAAAAAAGAAACAAATTCATATAGTTCGCAAAGATCTGTACGCGGCTACATCCCGAAGTGTTCGACGATATGTGAGCAGTTTGACCTACTTGGGTCCTGTATCTGAGAGAATAGCAAGGACTCTTAGGCGTAACGATATTTACGTTGCGTTCCGGACAAGCAATTCGCTGAGTGGGGCTTGTAACGTCAAAGACAAAATTGATGAACGCCAAAAATCCGGCGTTTATAGACTTGTTTGCAGTGAATGCAGCGCCGTTTACGTGGGTCAGACTGGTCGCAATTTCGATACCCGATACAAGGAGCATTTGGCCGCGTACAGAAATTGCAATCCCGACAGATCACACTTCGCAAAACATCTTTTGGAAACTGGGCATAACCTGACTAGCGACCACACATTTAAAGTCCTACATATTTGCGACAAGGGGCTTCGGCTGTGTGTGCTGGAACAATTAGAAATAATTAAAAATAAAAATAATAACATTGCACTGCTGAATGAACAAACAAACGTCTCGAATTCACCACTTTTACATATCTTTAAATCCAGTACTTAAAGTTTAAATATACTCTAAGTAGTCGTTTGCTATCAATTCGGTCGCAAACGGCTGCTTATGTAATTCGGGTGGTGGATTGTGTGAGCAAGCGGTCGCTATCACGATATTGTAATCGCAATGTCGTAGGTGGGGGCCGTTTGCGTCGCCTGTAGTATAAATAGGCAGCTCTTTGACCGCGCCGCTCACTCGGCGGCCGTCTGTCGTAGAGTCTATTACGCTTGATAATGCCTCGTTTTGGGGCGAAACACGTGTCGTGTTCTCGACTTCAGTGGTGTATATTATCTAGTGGTGGTATTGTAGTGGTTGGTGGAGGGTACCTGGTGGCGGTTCCTGGTGGCGGTGTTAGTTTGCTTGTGCACGCTACTGAGGGAGGGCGGGTGGTGCACTTCAAAAAACTAGGTAATATACACCATTTTTATATTTTGCATGCGGATCTTAGCAAATTAACTTACTTTTCTTCAAATAACCTTGTGAAAAACGAAACTCTGTTAGGTTTTCCAAACAGTTCCATTTTTTTGGGCGGTTATGTGGACGCCGAGGATAAGTGATTGGCTTATGGGTTGCGGGTTCGATTCCCGCACGAGACAAATATTTGTATTACTTACAGATAATTGTACTGGGTATGGGTGTTTGTGACTGATATAAGAGAAATCCTAGAGTAGATCATAGTTTTTTTAAGAAAAAAAAACAGAATACTAAAAAGTGCACTTGACACTGTCAGTTTATCCTATGTTCTTTTGTCACGAAAGCTATCTCAGAAAACACAAAATAAAGTGTTTCCGACGATCCTAAATGTGTGTAAGAAAGAAGAGAAAATTGGAGTAAATACTCAGTTACGTGACGACTGCGTAGTTTAGTGGAACACGTTCTGCTGCGAATACTATGACGCGGACCCTGGGTTTAAATCCCAGCCGGAGCCAACGTTTTTGTAAAGACATAAATTTTTAATTTTCGGTTCTGGAAATTTTCTGTAAACGCACTCACGACTTAGAAATATTCCTAGTCTGGCGCATCTTATAATAATGAAACAAAAGTAAAAAAAAGTAAAGTTTGAGCCTATAAATGTCCCACTGCTGAGCACAGGCCTCCTCTCATTTCTGAGAGGGTTTTTGGAGCTAGGAAGAATCCGCCACGCTGCTCCAATGCGGGTTGGCGGACTTCACATGTCTTCGAAATAAATCAAACAAATCTAAATGTATTTAATTATTAAATACTTACCAATTTAGTTCTCAATAAATATTTATGATAAAACGTACGCAGAAAGGTATATCGTGTCCGACCCGAGCTTTGTGTTAGTGTAGGTATCAGCTGATTCGCACGGGCTATTGAACTCGGCCGGTGCGTGTGCGGTCCCACTAGAACACTGCGACAGTACTAAGCTTATATTCGAAAAACTGTAGGTCAACTTTTATTTTTTATCCATGTAATTAAACACAGTTATATTCATTTTCAGTAAGATTAAACTTCAGTAATCGATTCTACTATTGATTCTGTCTCGGTATTTTCTTCTTCCAGAACGGCTTAAAAATTACGGTGTATATACAATATATATAAATATATATATATATATTGGTATAATTATAATATAACTGAAATTATTCATAAAATTGTATATAAAATTGTGATATATACATAGATAAATACATACATACAAATAATAAATATACTATACAAATAATACATATACACCGTAATTTTTAAGCCGTTCTGGAAGAAGAAAATACCGAGACAGAATCAATAGTAGAATCGATTACTGAAGTTTAATCTTACTGAAAATGAATATAACTGTGTTTAATTACATGGATAAAAAATAAAAGTTGACCTACAGTTTTTCGAATATAAGCTTAGTACTGTCGCAGTGTTCTAGTGGGACCGCACACGCACCGGCCGAGTTCAATAGCCCGTGCGAATCAGCTGATACCTACACTAACACAACGCTCGGGTCGGACACAATATACCTTTCTGCGTACATTTTATCATAAATATTTATTGAGAACTCAATTGGTAAGTATTTATTTATATATTCTTTATTGCAAACCTTAAAACTATTGACAAAAAAGTAAACTGGAAATAAAAAGATACAATAAGAGTGAGCAATGGGCGGTCTTATTGCTGACAGCAATATCTTCCAGACAACCGCTGGATGGACATGATATCAAGGACAACGAAAACGTCGAGAGCGTCGGCATGGAAAACCAATAAATAAAATATGTTGCATAAAGAAAAAAAAAAAAAAAAAATATTATACACATACGATCATACATAAATAAATAAGTTATATATATACATATTTATACACGTAAATATATATATACATTAATACATATAATTTATAAATATACAATATTAAAAAATATAAATAAGAATTGTTTATAGGCTAGTGCGAAAAGTAAATTAGATTCTAAAGAGACAGATAATGATTTAATAAAAGTTTCTTAAACACTGGAAGGGATGGTGCACGTTTCACTGTCAAAGGCAGCGCGTTCCATAGGCGAACAGCCTGAACAGTAAATGATGCGTCCATAAATTTGCTACTATGAAGCGGCATCTTCAACTTCAAACTCTCTGCTGACCTTAAGTTCCGCGAATGGGAATCATGAAGGAATTCAAAACGTTTTTTGAGGTAAGAAGGGTAGAGAGGATTGAAGAGAACACTATAGAGTAGATGAAGTACGTGAGCATTCCGATGAAGGCGAATTGGTAACCACTTGAGCTTAGTTCGAAAAAGAGAAACATGGTCATATTTACGTAAGCCAAATATAAACCTAATACAAAAATTCTGGATACGCTCAAGTTTATCAAGATGGGATTCGGTGAGGTCAAGATAGCTGACATCAGCATAGTCGAAAATCGGGAAAAGAAGAGACTTAGCAAGCACAATCTTGGTGGCTATGGGAAGGAAGTTACGTAATCTTCGTAGAGAGACCGCAGAAGCATACATTTTACGACTAATTTCTTGAATATGACGTATCCAAGAAAGATTTTTGTCCATATGGATCCCCAAGTTCTTTACGGTATCACTGATAGGGACAACAGTTCCATCAAACACTATTTGCGGCAGACAACCAAGGCGTGATATCAATCGAGAGCTACCGATGATAATGGCCTGCGATTTAATAGGATTAACCTGAAGGCTGTACGCTTTACTCCATCTAAGTACTCGCTCCAGGTCTGCGTTAATAGTTTTAATAGCACTAGGGAGATCATGAGGAGCGGCCTTTGTATATATTTGCAAGTCATCTGCATAAAGGTGGTAGTTCGAGGTTAATTGAATGGCTATTGAGTTAATAAATACTGTAAAAAGTAAAGGAGATAAAACGCCCCCCTGAGGAACACCAGCATATACGTTACACCAGGATGAGGAAGTATCATCAGTACGTATACGTTGCTGGCGACCAGACAGGTAACTCTGAAACCAACCAGTCGCTGTAGGAGATACGTTTAGAGAGCGTATTACACCAAGTAGGATGTCATGATCAACAGTATTAAATGCACTGCTGAAATCTAATAACGTAAGAACAGTAAGTTCGCCGTGTTCCATTCCTAGTCGGATGTCATCAGTGATATTGACCAAAGCTGTGGTAGTGCTGTGTCCAGGCCGGAATCCAGACTGTAAAGGATTTAGGAGAGAATTTGCAGAGAGAAAACTGCTGAATTGAGTGTGAATAAGGCGTTCAAGAACCTTTGACAAAAAAGGCAAAATAGAAATAGGACGATACTCCGAAAAAGATGCGGGGTTGGTTTTCTTGGGAATAGGAATAATTTCAGCATTTTTCCAAGTTGATGGAAAACTACCTGAGGAGATAGAGAAGTTAAAGATATGACATATAATGGGCAGGGCAATATCAAGAACAGGAAGAATCATCCTACGGCTGACACAGTCACTACCCACTGCACTGGAAGTAATAGATAAAACGCTCTTTTCAACGTCACAAACAGAGAACGGTTTAAAAACAAAAGGAGAGTAATTGGGTATTGGAACTGCAGAAAGAAGTGTTAACGTGTTAGCTTTAGCAGTGCTATCAACGTTCGAAGAAGATGAGAAGTGTTGATTTAATAGATCAACATATTTATTAATTGAATACATTTAGATTTGTTTGATTATTAAAAGATGCGCCAGACTAGGAATATTTCTAAGTCGTGAGTGCGTTTACAGAAAATTTCCAGAACCGAAAATTAAAAATTTATGTCTTTACAAAAACGTTGGCTCCGGCTGGTATTTAAACCCAGGGTTCGCGTCATAGTATTCGCAGTAGAACGTGTTCCACTAGACTACTCAGTCGTCACGTAACTGAGTATTTACTCCAATTTTCTCTTCTTTCTTACACAAATTCAGGATCGTCGGAAAAACTTTATTTTGTGTTTTCTGAGATAGCTACTTTCGTGACAAAAGAACATAGGATAAACTGACAGTGTCAAGTGCACTTTTTAGTATTCTTTTTCTTAAAAAAACTATGATCTACTCTAGGATTTCTCTTATATCAGGCACAAACACTCATACCCAGTACAATTATCTGTAAGCAATACAAATATTTGTCTCGTGCGGGAATCGAACCCGCAACCCATAAGCCAATCACTTATCCTCGGCGTCCACATAACCGCCCAAAAAAATGGAACTGTTTGGAAAACCTAACAGAGTTTCGTTTTTCACAAGGTTATTTGCCAAATAATTTACACTACCCTGTATCGGAGCAATTGCTTCAATTATGTCAACCTTACTCGATACACAAAAGTGCTTATTACATTATCTTTTACATTTCGTGTAAGTTTTTACTTTCATGTTACATGTAACAGCCTAAATTTGTAACATTAGTTCTCCTACTTTAATACACTTACTACAGACTTATTTTCTTTACGAAAATTCCGTAACACAAGAGCGACGACACGCTGAACATCCAAGGTCAAATTCAGTGCGACGTTTTGAATGTGAGAAACGAGTTCGGCGAGACGTTTAATATGACGCGAAAAGTACGCAAAATAGGTACTTAGACAGAAAGAGAAAAAGAAAGAACTATGTAACAAATCCGAACGTCACGAGACCAGCGGGCAAGAAACATACGAAAATGTTAAATAATCAATGTGAAATAAAAAAGTTAAATCAAATTTTAAGAATAATATTACGTATTCTCAAAAAAGGTAAGCATATTTTACAATCCATATTGGCCTCGTCTGTAAAACACTAATGGTAAAGTGCCTCTGGAATCTTGATCTGCGACTTACTGTGCTACGTTATTCAACACTTTGTAAAAATAATTAGATCTATGGCATTTCAAATCTACCGTAGTTTTTTTTTTATAAAAGGTGTAACAAAATTTAAACTATAGGTACCTTGGAGAAACACTTTTTTTTAAATTAAAAAATAAATAAAATATCTACGTACTATAAATATTTATCCGGTACAAATAATTTCATTTAACAAACTTTCGAAATTTGTACACAATACAACCATGCCCGAAAACCAACAATTTGTGTTTTGCACAAATGTTGCCACTCGCTGGGATTCGAACCCAGGACCTGCGGCGTAGAAGTCAGGTACGCTAACTACTAGGCCACGCGAAAATAAATCCCGTGCTTTCTTTATTGTTCTGAAAGCGTAGATAAACTATAAACTTTAAATGTTTAAAAAAAATTAGATCTGTTTTTATTTCAAAAAGAATCGTATCTTAAAACAGAGAAGTCATAATAAAAAAATTGCTTTTAGCAAGATCAGTAATCTATACGCTCGTCTATCTTCAATATTGAAATTGGTTTCTAAATTAAAGAAGAACATTTCAACTATTCTTTGTTAATAATTTTAAATTGCGATTTTACATGAGAAGAAACAAACCGGTTTATACCGGCCTAGTCTGACGACAAGCCCCGCGAGTGTTTAAGAGTGTGTTGAGAGCAATTAGTCCTATTAATTGATCGTAATACAAATTAAATTATGATTTTTACAATAAAGTTTTCACTGTCTGTACCAATAATGTCATTTACGCATTTACTCGTTCTAAATAATCAGAAAACTTACTTTCAAAACTGCACTAAATAAAATAAAATGGCGAATTATTAAAACGTTATTTTTGTTTAATTATCCATGAAAAGTAAAACAGATATTCCTTTGTTTATTAATAATAAAACATTCATGATATCATTACCAAAAGAACAATATTTTAACAAACTATTAAGTTATAAAATTGCAAATTTACAATATTTATAAATATTATAGTTATTTGACTGTTCACGGAGCCGCTTGTAGATGGCACTGATGCAGTATATTGCAACATTCTGGTTGGACTAAATATAACTATTTATGCCACTAGTTAGGTCTAGACAACATACTTCTGTTTAAGTTTACAGTGAGCTCAATGCCCATACAAAAAATATTGGCTCATCTACATGTATATTCATTCTACATTGAATCTTGTCAGATACGTATATTATTATGTTACGAAAAGTTTTGAAATAGTTTGCTAAGATGGCGCTTACGTTAATTATCTTTTCGTTATAAGCGTATTCATTTCACTTTAAATGAAATCGATTCCTATGGAGTAAACTCCAAAAATAAAACAAATATTCAGATAATTTTTAATAATAAAATATTATTTCATTATTTTATTTTTATCAAATAAAATTATTCTAGCTATCGAAACAGTGGTTTTTGGTAAAAACGTTAGGTAGAATTTTAGTAATAATATCGGTTAATTATTTTATGCGTAAATAAAAATTGTAATAAACCATTTACACTATTTATACAACTGATTGGAATTGAAATTAACAAAATAAATATTTAGTTAAGTGCAAGTGCACCTGAATTGTAATAACTGTGCAAACTGCTTTCTGTTTGGTTGTAAACATAAACGAGCACGTTTTCGCAAGGTTTCTTTCAAATGATTTATTCACACTCACAGTATCACATCACCTTTTATCACTTTTAGCATCCACAATAGGCCGTTTAACTGACTAAATTCCGCGCTTCTTCCGTATACACAAGTATTTTTATTTTTATTTAAGTATTATCACAAATAAAAGTGCATCGAAGAACAAATACGATTAATAAAAAGAAATAATTAACATAAGCACTAACTGTGCATTAAAAAGTTCAGAGCTCACACGTGACTAAGTCACTTATTTACCTATTTTTTGCATTTTGCTGTTTTACGTTAAAGGTGGCGGGGAGTGACTTCGCCTCCAATAGCATCGTGGACAACGCGTGAAACGAAAATGTTTTAAACAGGGCTGTTTCAAAAAAGATTTTTAATTATTATAATAATTTTTTATCACTGCTGCTTTTATCAATCTGAATTTATTTTTAATATTGCCAAAAGATTCATTGGATCGGGTATATTAATGTAAAAGCTCTAAAATCTCTTTAACGTCCCATATATTTTTTTCGAATCTTCTGAATAAATGAACTGCGGTTGCCAACCCACCTACCAAGCGTGGCAACTATGGCAAAATCCTTCCAAAATGAGAGCTACAAACTTGTGGCAATCTGAGGGGGAGGCCTATGTTCAGCAGTGGACTAGTTATAGGCTGATATGATGATGATGATGACATTTTTTTTAAATTTTGAAAACGTCCATTATCACATTGCTTAACTTCCGACTACTTTTATATTCATAAGAATAAACGTACAACCGCATGGCCCGCATTATCATATACAATTGCTAGTTGCTCCTTACGTTGGAATACATTTACTTTCGACTCATATTTCCGTTACGATAATTGAAATACGCGGATACGATAACGTTCGTGAAATATTTAGGTAAAGCGAGCCACCCAATGTGCAGTAGCAATTATTGCACTGCATCTACGCTTACGTTAGCTCGTGCGAAAAAAATATTTTTCGCTCGAGCTAACGTAGATGCACAAAACCGTTTTTGTTTAATGTTGTGTCATGTTTAATTAAATTTCGAAACTACACAGCCCTAGGGCTGTGAAGTTTCGAAATTTCGACGTTTCGACTTGGCGGCCGGGAGGGGATATACAACAGCGTTAAACGTCGCAGTACTCAGTGTTGCCAACTTAGGGGTTTTCCTTCCAGATGGGGAAGAAAATATGGTTTTATAAATGTAATGTGAAATGTTTATAAAATGTATGATTTAAAAAAATACAGCGAGGCTGAGAAGGATTTTATTGTAATGGAAGAAATATTATTAACACATACACAATGTACATTTAACTTTTAATGAATCAGTGATATGATTATTATTCTTATTACATTTTTTTTAATTATTGTTTTCTAGGATTTATACTAATGGAATTATTGATTATTCAATACTAAGTAATTGTATTGTACTAATAACCATTGATGAATATTTTGATACTACTTTTACTGTTATGCCCTATCGACAACTTTTTTGTTTAATTTAAAAACTGGCATACAAAAACTAAATAGTAGACAAACGTCTACACTGACGACATACACTTAGTTTATGTTTTTCAAATGTTTAGTTTAGGGAGTTTTTAATGTCTTTAAGGGTAAAAAAATTCATGTGTTGGCGACAGTGACAGTGCTTCAGTTGGTTGGTCTATGTGGTCGGTCGTCACCTATATATGGTCTGGGGTGGTGGGGTCAATGGGTTATATGGTCACAGCGAGGACGCATTCTCGCCCGAAAGAAGCCTGGCGACTCTGCATATCTCATCCGCGGCGAGGAAGACATTAGCCGCATTTTTGAATCGGTACCCAACTCCAATAGCATTTAAAAATATATTATTTTTAAGTTATCAAGTTATTTTAAATATTGCCATAATCATACTGTCATATAAGCTATACTACACCTCTCGTTATATATTGTTGTTTGCCTTTTTTTCTCTGATGTTTAATTCTTTTAGAAATTGTCTTTATGTGAGTAATCCGTGTATATTTTCTGTAACAGAACATTTTCTGTTTAATAATTTATTAAGATATTTCTGTGCGTGTACGTGTCACATAGACTCCCGGTTATTTTATCGATCACGATTGGGTAGAAAGATTTTATTCAGTAAATTTACATATTATACAAATGCAATGGGAACAAATTATAAAAAAACTGATTTTCTAATAACACTACTGTTTAACGATATTTTTATGTATATTATCTTATATCTAGTTTATTTAGTATCCCGAAATTTAGAACTGCATATTAGTAAATACCCTACTTATTGTTTGCATACTTTATGCTATTCATGATGCCTGAAAAGAATTTTAAAGTTGGTTTTCTCAATGCAGGGTCACTCGGCACTAATCACGACGACTTTATTTCTGTAGTGGAGAGACATTGCTTTGATATAATGGCCATCAATGAAACGTGGCTGCGACCAGGCGAGGTGGGGCGCGCACCAGCTGTACCCGGGTACCGTCTACGTCACGTGCCGCGACCGGCGAGTGTGTGCTCGGGCCGTGGCGGGGGCGTTGGGTTTTATGTTAAACGAGAACTGAACATTCGCACAATAACTATACCCGTTGATCCTAGGTTTGAAACGGTCGAGCAAATGTGGCTTAAACTAACGCTTAATGGGAAAAGGGTTGCAATTGGCACCGCTTATCGCCCACCGTGGCTTAACCTAGAGTTATTTCTCGACGCCGTTACCGATTCAATAAGCGGTGTTGGTAATACTGATCATTATATATTACTGGGAGATTTTAATATAAATATTTTAAATAGCAACGACTATAAAACTAAAAGAGTTACTGAGTTTTTTAGGTGTCTGAGTTTATCTCAGCTAGTTACATCCCCTACACATTTTACAGAAACTAGTGAATCTTTAATAGACTTAGTTTGTACGGACCTCCGAGCTAGGCGTATTACAGTCGAATCATTTAAGAATATTAACGGTCATTCGATTATCATGTGTGATTGTCGGATCATGCGGGAAAAATTTAGGCCATATGTGGCTAAGTTTAGGCCTCTTAAAAACATATGCAGCGAAGGGTTACAAAATGATCTCATAAAGATAGACTGGGATAGTATTTCTTTCTTAGGAACAGTGCATGAGATGGTTAACGTTTTTTGTACTTATATTCTTGCTGTGTTCGATGCACATGCGCCACTCAAATCATGTGTCATAAAAGAACCATCATACCCATGGATAACGGATACTGTAAAGTTGATGATGAAACTGCGTGACGAAGCGTTAGCCAAATACCGTAAAACTAAATCAGAAGCTAAGAAAGAGTACTACCGACAGTTAAAATCCCTTGTAGTTACCGCTTTGCAAAAGGAAAAGATAGCTTATTTCAAATATAATATCAATAATAGAATAAATGATCCCAAGAAACTATGGAAAAAAATAAAGACTTCCCTACTGCCCGATAAACAAAATAAGGATCTTCCATCTCATTTTTCCGACCCACAAAAAATTAACCAACATTTTTCGAATGTTCCTGGAAACTCCGTACTTAGTATGTCGACTCTCACGTATTACGAATTTCATCGATACAGCGACGCTGTGTTCACATTATCACCAGTGAGTCAGGATACCATCTACAACTATATTTTAAAACTTAAATCGAATGCTGAGGGTTGCGACTACATAAGCCTAAATATGATACTATTAACGTTACCTTGTTACATTACGACCTATTACCAATATTATAAATAGGTCAATCCAGTCGTCAACGTTTCCAGACACCTGGAAGCTGGCTACTGTTAGGCCACTACCAAAAAATTCGAACCCAGTTAACATGAAAGATCTGCGGCCTATCAGTATTTTGCCATGTCTGTCGAAAGTCCTTGAAAGAGTGGTGTGCGAGCAATTGACAATTTTTTTGGAAAAGAATGACATCCTTCCGATGCTTCAGTCAGGTTTCAGGAGAGGACGTAGCACCACGACTGCCTTATTAGACGTGACAGATAACATCTTGTTTGCTCAAGATAAGGGAATGTGTACTTTGTTGGTGCTGCTGGACTTTTCCCGTGCTTTCGACTGTATTAACACTTCCCTTCTTTTGTCCAAATTGAGCTATTACGGGTTCGATCATAAAACATTGCAGTGGTTCTACAGTTACCTTGATAACCGTCAACAACGTGTAGAACTCCGGTTAAATGATGGAAGCACTTTCACCTCTGATGTTGCCTCTTTATCCAGGGGTGTACCTCAGGGATCGATTCTGGGACCCGTTTTATTCTCCGTGTATTGCGCTGATATTGTAAAATGTTTTCAGAAATGTAAATTCCATATATATGCAGATGACGCACAAGTATATTTGTCATTTAAACCTAGTGAACACGAAAAAGCAATAGCGGCACTCAATGAGGATCTAATGAGAATTGTTGATTGGTCAGAAAAAAACTCCCTGGTCCTAAATCCTAATAAAACAAAATACATGTTATTCGGTACTAAAAAGCAGCTACAGTCATTACCATCACTAAATATAACGCTGATGGGGCAGTATATTGAGAGAGTAGAGGAAACACGTAACTTAGGTCTAATCATGGATTCCAGTCTTAGGTTCGAAACTCATATCGCTGAATCGGTTCGGAGCTGTTTTTATCGTTTAAAGATTTTATATCAAATGAGACCATTTTTGTCAGAGGATCTGCGTATACAGTTGATTGAGTCACTAGTCTTATCCAAACTAAATTATGCTGATACAGTCTATGGCCCGCGCCTATTATCAAGGACAGATCGACTTATTCAGAGGGTTCAAAACGCATGTGCTCGTTTTTGTTTTAAGGTACCAAGGAGGAGCCATGTTACGCCATTCCTGAATAAACATCACATACTAAAAATGAAGTCGAGGCGTAAGCTCCACCTGGCTTGTCTTATGTTTGGTGTTGTTAAGTTTAAGAAACCTATATATTTATATAATAAACTCAGCTGGGTGTCTGGCAAACGCGACTGCACAAGTAGGCAGTGCTCACTACAAATATCTATTCCTCCACACAAAACAGCTGCATTTAGAGGAAGCTTCCGTTATGCAGCATCTAAGGTATGGAATAATCTGCCTCCCCCTCTAAGACTACATAAAACAATTAATTCATTTAGGATAAACCTACGGTGTTACCTGATTGATGCGCAACGGAAGCTTGATATCATAAACCTAAATGCGTCTTTTATATGATAAACGTCTAAATTCGTTATTGTATCTATTATAGTGCTGCTACTTTATTATTATTATATTTCATTATATACATCTTTACCTATATTTTAATACGTGAAGAGAGAACATTGTGCTCCCTTTTTTAGCACCTTTCGCGAATGAGGAGGTTTGAGATTTGGCATTGTTTAGGTTTGTATGGAGAAGAAGCGTGGATGCTGGGATGTATGTATGTATAATATGTGTTACTAATGCATTAGTTTTAGAAAATTAAAAATGAAAAAATATGAATTATGGTCATTATATTTGTATATCTGTGTATGTATGTATGTATGTATATGTAATTATGTATATTCTAAATTTATTTGAATTTATCTTGTGCCTTAAATTTGTTAACGTATAAATAACTATTTAGTAACCCACATAGCTACAGCTTAAATTGACATCCGTGGTGCACTTAGGTTCCAGATGAAAACCAGCGTCAGGCTTTACAGTCTGACATTAAGCTGATCTGGAGACCTATTGGTTCAGCCGTAAGGCACGCACACTGCCTTTGTATTATATTATATATTTTTTTTTTCATGATTGTATTTTCTTTTTTAATTGTTTTTTAATAAATTAGTATGTGTTTCTATTGTGTATGAGTTTTCTTGTTGCGCGTGAGCGTTGTCTTGTTGTGCTGTACTAATAAATGCTTTTTCTTCTTTCTTTCTTTTCTTTCTATAAGTCTAAGGTCATTTGGTCGCGCTTCTGTTGTTGAATTATCGCGAAGAAAAGAAGTCGTAAAGTGTATTCTATCTAACGTCACAATATCTAACAATGGTACAGGTATACGATGTTGCTAACAAGAACCATTTGACTGTAGGTTTATTCTCATGAACAATAAATTCGTAAGGTGTTACGCATTATGATCGTGAATGTGTTTAAAACTGAAAAAAATCCAGAAGCCAGTTTAATAAGCCGTATACGTGTGTGTCGTGCAAAATGGACTGTATTTCGCAGTTTATTTGGAACTTGGTAAATAATGTTATGCAATGAGTATCGTCCGGCAGAGGCTATCCCAGGTACGAATAGAGTATTTTTATTCAGTGTAGATTATTGACGTAGTACTTATTAAACGTATTTTTTTAAATTGAAGTGGTTCGCAAATTTCTTCAGTTTTATGTGCCAGAATAAAACCCATGGGGCCTTTATTGTAATAATTTTATAAAGTACGAAACGGCGTATGAAAATCTGCCACCCAGTCTCATTTGGTAGGTATGGTAAGTGTCATCCAAGGGAAATATTGAAAAATCTTGGACGTCCGGCCAGATGGCGGATTAACCATGTCGAAAAATGTCAGAAAATTCACGATCTTAAACGCTTTTTTTCTCCGATAGCCTTTACTTCGTCGCAGGCGTTCGTAAGGACATTGACCTATCGACTGTGATCGTAATTACCTATAGACGTACGCTACCGTACATCTATAGGTACGTAGACGGGAGCTACCGCAAGTTGTCGGTTCTTTTAAAAACACGTGATTAATTTTAATTTACCAAAAAAAAGTAAATATTAAAATCTAAAAACTGATACTACCAATCGTTTCTGTAACTGAAACTGTACTAATTTTCTTCGTTTCCAGAACGATGTAAAAATTATGGTGTATAAACAAAATAAGAGGTGAAAATAAAACATCAGTTTGCCTCCAAATAGTGTTCCCTGAGAAGTTTTTTGAAGGCGTTTTTGTTGGGTGCATTCCTGATAGCATCAGGAAGGACATTCCAGAGGAGTGTAGAAGTGTGAAATAAGAGTTGAAAAATCCAGTATGATGCTGTGGAATACTGATCTTTAGAGAATTTGATTTTGATTCGACAGAGGGAAAATGAACACCAAAAGATGGGCAGCAGCATCATTCTGGAACATCTGAAAAAATAAACTGCGGTTGCCAACCCGCCTGCCAAGCGTGGCAACTATGGCAAATCCCCCCCAAAATGAGAGCTACAAACTTTTGTGGCAATCTATGGGGGAGGCCTATGTTCAGCAGTGGACTAGTGATAGGCTGAAAAGAAGAAGAAGAAGAAGAAGAGAATTTGAAGAGCGAGGAATTCGATCATGAGTCGAATAAAGAAATTGGAAGTCATCTTTAAGATAAGACGGAGAATTAGGATCGTGTAAAAGTGATTAAAGTACTAATACAATTCTGGAGCTTCGCCTTTGACGATTGGAGAGCCATTTAAGCTGTGAACGATAAGAGTATATGTGATCATACTTACGTAGTCCGTCAATAATCTTATAAAATTATTAAGAAGGCGCTCCAATTTTGTGAGAAGATTTTGTGAAAGATCTGGATAACACACATCTGCATAGTCGATAATGGGTAGAATAAGCGAATGAACCAGCATAAGCTTGGTTTTGAAAGGTAAAAAGTTTTTCAGACGATAAAGAGAACGCAGGGTGGCAACGACTGCACGGCTGATTTCAGCAACCTGTTCTTCCCAGGTCATACTTTGTCGATATGCAAACCAAGTTTTTCACGGAGCGGCAGAATGGGATCAAGGTCCCATTATAAACAATACGAGGGAGGCTTTCGTGATCAACCCAAGCCAGCATTCTTGGACTTCCGACAACCATCCCTTTACATTTTGATGGGTTAACTGTAACGCCATATCTGCGAGACCAGTCTTTGATGGCTTCCAGATTATCATCTAATTTTTGTACAGCACTGTTAAGATCATCAATATAAGATTACACATAAAGCTGAAGTCATCTGCATACAGATGGTATGAGCAATTGAGAACAGAAGTGATGAAGTTTATAAATAAAGCAACATAATAGGAGAAAGAATACCACCTTGCGGCACACCAGATTTGATGTCAGCCCATGCAGAGAAAAGTTGCCCTACGCGGACTGACTGCTGGCGATCACGAAGATATGATGAAAACCATTCCAAGGCTGGGCTGAAGAATCTTAAATATGTCAGGAGGGAAAGAAGGATATCATGATCAACTGTGTTAAAAGCATTTGAAAAGTCAAAAAGCACCACCACTGTCAGTTTTTGCTCATCCATGCCTTTCCTTATATCATCGGTGACTTTAACCAGCGCAGTAGAGGTGCTGTGACCAGGACAAAACCCCGATTGAAACACATTATATATATCTCCTACCCCTTTGAGGTACAAACGATTTTAATAGCGGTACAATCCGGTTCGAATCCGGTACAAACGAACTTAAGTCATAAAATTTGAATTTGAGTTCATAATTAACGCACAATAAACGAGACGTTAACAAATTAAATAATTTTTGAAACGAAATCGTACTAACCGAAAAAACTATGATTTCGACCATCACGACGCTTTAGACGCCATCTACGCGCCAGTTGCCCAAAACAAATATGAATAAAAGTTAATTTCCATAACTTTAATAATATTAATAGTAATTGACAATTGTTCCACTTTGAAGCATCTAGCCTCGTCCACACTCAAAAAAACGCAATGTGCTTTAGCATCTTCAACAATTTCCTCTAGAGTGAGGTTCAATATCATCCCAAATACTTCAATCTAGATATGTGGGCTATAGTAGTTGTGGTGTTTTTCAAAGTAGAGTAAAAATTTGTCGGCATTTGCTTTTACAAAAAAAAATTAATCTACTTACAAAAAAAATATTAAATTACTTTATTTTTCCGATTTATTGGGGACAACAAACAATTTCACAACTTTATTAAATTCAATAAATATTAGATCGATACAAATGGTTATAGAGGAGTAACCAGCCCCGTTATCCACAGATATCTAAAAATAATTTTTAACTGCATTTTAAGACAGTTTCAAAGACAAACCCTGACGAACAAGGGTATGGGATAAAAGTAATCCTTACTTTGTTTACACAACATTATAAAAAAATATCTCGGACTTATGCCTTCTAATTTCTTTACAGAAATGGCGTAAGAATTCATTGCAACTCAGAATATTCTGGGATTATATGACATAAAAATAAGGCTGATAATTCGATGCCTGGTGGGTGTCGTAAAAGTCGACAGAGGGAAAATAATAACCTAGACAGCAGCATTTTCCTGGAACATCTGAATAAATAGCCTAGCGTGGCAACTGTATATATATATATATATATATATATATATATATATATATATTTATATATATTTATATATTTATATATATATATAGGCGAAAGCCCCCCAAAATGAGAGGTACAAATTTTTGTGGCAATCTATGGGGGAGACCCATGTTCGGCAGTGGACTAGTGATGCAGCAAGACCACCGTCTACTTTACTATACTTAGTTTTATTTTAATGAGAATCTCTTAAATGCTGCAGAAGGCAGACATTAATAAATTAGCATTCAACCGCTGCCTGGAGCTTCCATCATTTTTAGTAAATATTCACTGGTACCGTCAACTTTTTTTGAAGTACGAAAACACACTGGATATTAGCGACACTGGATATACTTGTCAAGACGTGCCTGTCTCTACGTATGTCTCGATGATGGCAAGACAGTTATCTGGTGCATTTGGAAACGATGCAGATTCACACTACACGGGGATCCTGGAGCTTTGAGAAGAGGTGAACAAGTAACAAATTGGATGAAAAAAATATTTAAATAAAAAACAATGCAGTACGGATTGGTATACATTTACTTTTTAAAATGACTAGGAAACATTAGCATAAGTTACTTAATTACAATAAAATACGTCCACTTCCATGGCTCGTAGCACAGCTTCACCGCGCCGCCGTCGTTCCTTTATACTCCGCGCTATGTGTAGATCAGCACAAATAGGACTATGAGGAATCCCGATGCCAGACAAATGATTAGACCAAATTTCTTCTGAAAATTTAAGCAATGACGATACTTAAGTCAAACTAATAGATATAAATTATTGTATATATTACTGTATATATGGGAACGTTGCCGAATATTTATTGGAGCGGTGCCGTCACCGGGGATCAAACTCAGGTCACTCGCGTACTATTAAATTTAAGGCGAACGCCAGACCCCGAAGCTACCACGGCTTTTTTATGTGCTGATTTACCGCGTGCTTAGCGGTGAAGGAAAACATCGTGACG
The DNA here is from genome assembly GCA_019845155.1 of Luehdorfia chinensis. Lineage (NCBI taxonomy): Eukaryota > Metazoa > Arthropoda > Insecta > Lepidoptera > Papilionidae > Luehdorfia > Luehdorfia chinensis. The sequence goes on along the minus strand of JAHVAK010000353.1, from coordinate 13,143,205 downwards.
AAACCTGCATGTCTGCGGAACAAAAATATTTCGAGGGCACGTCAAGTCCGCCAACCCGCATTGGAGCAACGTGGCGGACTCTAAATGGCGTTAATTCCGCCATTTAGACCTGATGATCTGAGACCTGTTTTTTTTTAATTACTACATCATGTAACAGTTTTTCTACCTTCTTAGCTTTTCTCCGGCTGACCGTGCCTTTGAGTAGCTCCTGGCCGCCGCTCTCCACGTGCTCAGTAGCCTGTAGCGCGTAGTACTCCACACTGTCGATTTGGTCTTGCTGCAAATATTTCAATTTTTTTATGATACATATATATAATAGAAGTAATTTTTTGTCTGTCTGTCTTTACGTAAGGATTACTGACAGAACGGCGCTACTAAAGCTATTGTTTTTTATATAGGATTTACATAATATCTCTGTGACCAACTTGCACCACATGTTCCATTGTGTTTGTTTCATCGATTTGAAAATAAAATTTAATTCGTATGTTCTTCGTTTTTTAAACGCTGCTAATTTGAAAACCTCCTTTTAAATTTTACAGATAAGAAAGGATTCTGGTGTACATTCAACGATAACAGAAGTTAGTGATCGCCCAGCCAAGATTCTGCGTTAAGTAACAATTCCAATATGTATAGATTAGCATTTTATTTTTTTAAATAAAACGAATTTTCACGGATTTTTACGATTTTATCTATTAATAGCCCGACGTTTCAAGCAATACGTTATAGCAATACAAGAACTTTTCTTGGACTATCTACTGTGAAAGGAACAGTACTACAAGCAAGAGGACGGTGTGGCGACGGGCTCTCCAGTATCTCCCATTGTCGCCGACATTTTCATTGACGACCTTGAGGAAAAAGCCCTCCGTATTTCTCCTGTAAATTCGAGATTCTATATAATTTCGGTGATGTAATTGCCGATAGCCTTTTTGGCTTTTACAGCTTCATCGGATACTTCCAAGATTCTACAAGCGGTACGTAGGTGATACTTTCACAAGTTTACGAGCAGATAAAATAACTGCATTTCTAGAACACATTAACTTCCTAAACTCTAAAATTTACAATGGTGTTAGAGGCAAATAACTTATTAGCTTTTCTAGATGTTTTAGTAATTCGGAATCCTAATAACACTTCGAGTCACACTGTGTATAGGAAAGAGACCCATAATAACAGATATTTAAACGGGGAATCTTACCACCATCCATCACAGTTAGCTACCGTGGGTAAATTCTTGTTTCGCGAGGAATCTGTGGCAGGAAACATCTGGTTGCCGAGTTTCAATCCAATAATTAATAAAATTAAATCAAAAACCGAGCATAACACTGCAAAAATAGTAATTAAAAGCTGAAGGTACCCCGGGTTAACTGCTATAAAGCGCTCGAAAGGTCGGGTTATAAATACTTCAAAATTAAACGCGATAAAATCTGTAAAAGTAAGTTTTATTTAAATGTTTATAATTCGCGTAAATACACTCAGCGTCACAAAAATCGCACCTCTCTGAGTTTGCGCGAAAAATGGCTGTAATGGCTAGAAACGAATTATATTTATATAAATATTGGTATGTTTGAAATGGGTGTTTGAATAGCTTTACATTATTAATAAAAAAATCATGAAATCATTAAAACATTTATCATTATAGAGCGTCAAAAATAAACACTGTCAAATGCCCGTTAGTAAGGACGCTAGTTACACCACCTAAAAAGGGTATAAAAGGGTCGATCTGGATGAAATATGGGCCAGTCGTAATTTAGACTTTGCAGTGAACACACGCGAACAAGTAACCCAAGTAAGAACAAGTAAAGATGGACACCAGCTCTGAAGAAGCCGCTGAAGTGATTGCCCTATTGCAGTCGGGGATGCGGCAGTGTGACGTTGCTCGACAGTTGAACCTGTCCCGTTTTTCAGTTCGACGGGTGTTCCAACGTTTTCAGCAGACTGGTGGTTATGTTAGAAAACCGGGATCTGAAAGAAAACGGTGCACATCAGAAAGAGATGACCGTTTCATCGTTACGACATCTTTACGAAACCGTTTTACAAATGCTGTTGAGTTGCAACAACAGCTTCGATCAACTCGGAGAACATCTGAGTGTTTCTACGATAAGAAGAAGGTTACACGAAAAGAGTTTAACAGCCCATAGACCTGCTAAAGGTCCAAAACTTACTGCGCAGCATCGCAGAGATCGCCTAGAGTTTTCTGGCAATCATTGCGAGTGGACTCTAGAACAGTGGCGGACCGTAATCTTCTCTGATGAGACGAGGGTCTGTCTCTTCTGCAATGACAGACGTAGAAGGGTCTACAGAAGACAGGGGGAGAGGTTTACACAACCCTGCTTCGAAGAATCCGTCGAATACGGAGGTGGCTCGTGTATGTTTTGGGGAGGCATTTCCGTCGACGGGAAAACGGAACTTGTGTGCGTTTCCCGGACTCGGGGTGGCCGTGGGCAAGGGTCATTACATTACTGAAATCCTGGAGGAACATGTGGTCCCGTATGCTGGTTATGTCGGTGATGGATTCATGTTAATGCATGATAATGCTCGTTGCCACACCGCGGCTATTGTACGGGATTATTTACAGGAGGTCGATATCCCTGTTATGACCAGCACAAAGTCCAGACCTTAACCCAATAGAACATCTCAGGGATGACCTAAAACGGCGCGTGCGAGCTCGAGATCCAGCTCCAGCCACTCTTCAAGAGCTCCAAGATGCGGTACTTGAAGAGTGGGAACAAATACCCCAAGAGGCTGTTGCGATCCTTGTAAGGTCCATGAAAGATCGCATGGAAGCCGTTACCAAGGCAAGGGGAGGGGGGTAACACTAGGTTTTAAGAACTTTTTTTGTATTTATTAAGTTTTTTTTAAATTATTAATTTGCAAATTTGTACATACCCTGTCTTTTTCTTTAATTTCTCTTTCGTCTCGTTATAAAAGTAAAATTCAATTAAAATTCCTGAAGGCTAATGAAATTATCTTTCGAATGATACCCTCAAACCACAACATTGCCATTGGCCTGTTGTGTTAAAATAGTATTTAAATTATTTTTTTCGGATGTGCGATTTTTTTGACGCCGAGTGTATGAGAAATCATTAAGTATTTCCATTCTTTGTAATTAAAAAAGATAGAAACCACACTACTAATGTTTACGTTTGTATACCTATACTGTGTATGAACACAGTCAAGCAACACGACGTTTGTGTGTGTATGAACATTCTTAACATTATTTCCTATCCACCTCATCCGATTAAAGCACCACCTACCTGCTGTGCGACGAGATGTGACAGTTGCAGGAAGAGTTCGTGCACCTCCTGCAGCGCGGTCTCGACGCGCGCGAGCTCCTCGCGGCGCGCCTCCGCGTCCCGCAGCATGCGCCGCGCCTCCGCCGTCTCCGCGCGCAGCTGCAGCACCAATTGGCATGTAAGTCGCAACGGCTAATTTAGATAGATCTCACTCGTCGTTCGTCGTCGTCGTCGTCGTCGTCGTCGTTTCAGCCTATCAATAGTCCACTGCTGAACATAGGCCTCCCCACTAGATTGCTACAAAAGTTTGTAGCTCTCGTTTTGGGGGGGATTTTGCCATAGTTGCCACGCTTGGCAGACGGGTTGGAAACCGCAGTTTATTTATTCAGATGTTCCAGCAAGATGCTGCTGCCCATCTCCTGGTTTTCATTTTCCCTCTGTCGACTTTTACGACACCCACGGGATGAGATGGGGTGGTAGATTCTCTTAGGCCGCTACCACACGGCATCTCACTCGGCGGTGGCCTACTGTCGAACAGCAGAACTTAAGGTTGTGCACTCAGTGCTATGCAAAATGTGCACTCAGACTATCCAATGGCAAGTGGCACTAAGATGAGATACAAAATCAATATTAATGTGCATATTCACCCTTGTTATATAGGATGTAATGTTTCATTACTCATAATAACTTCTCCGATCTCCGTCACTCACCTTACGAAAGTCAACTTTATGCATCGACTTTAAGCTGATATTTGTGAGATGGAGATCTGGAGATCGTTTAATGAAATTGCTGCTTATCGCTGCGCCACAAACTAACGCAAGCCACGTGGGAGTGTTGCTTTCAACAATGTTAAGACATATTTATTTGAATACATTGTTTACTGAATACTTAATATAGTAATGAAACTCACGTTATCAACAAAGAGGGACATGTTGTTGGAGTCAAGTAGATGCTGACACTCTTCCTCCGAAATTGTTAGGTTTGCTGGAACAGAAAATAAATACAAATGAATGTGTATAGAAACACGCACCATGATATGTATTTATAAATTTATCGCATACATATTAAATTGAATAAGTGAATTCAATTTCGAAGACCGCGTGGCTTAGTGATTAGAGTACCTGAATACTACGCTTCGCTATTCTTGGGTTCGAACCCCTCTCTGGTTGTGTTGTACATATGAAATTTATGTCTGTAAAACGCACCTACTATACAAGATAAATTGTTTTTTGGGCACTTTGCATCGCATCTTTTTAAACAATTTATTTTATAATTTTTAGCGGAACAGTTATTTGGCAACTCCGTTTTCCATTCCGCTCACAATCCATCAGGAACAGTATCTATATTTATATTTTAATAAGTTGTGAGCTCGACGGCTATCGCAGACTTGTATTTGTTCTTTCAATAAAAGTCCACGGCTTTCGTTGGATTCGTAACAATCGTCACGTTTTGACAGCGGATTGGGGGTTGCAGTAGCAGTCTTTTCGTATCTCAGTCAAATGCCCTTACACGACCCAGACGTGTAAGTGCATTTGAGATGTTGGTTCCACGAGATTATCTTGGCAATCCCCTAAGTCGACTCTTACGGCAACCACAATGATATTTGGTGTAGACTCTCTAATGCCGTCACCAAACGGCACGTTTTTTTTAAATTTAATATAAGTGACTGAACGAGCAAAACGTTCACCTGATAATAAGCGCAACGTCTGCCCATAACAAATGCTGTGTCACCCAGAACAGTGTGACACCACAATGCGCCCGTCACCCTGAGACATCAGTTCTTAAGTCTCATATGTCCAGTAATTACGCTAGCTCGCAGTGCCCTTCAAACAGAAACACTAATGGTCTCACACTATTGCTTCACGGCAGAATAACTAGCCCTGGGGTGGTACCTACCTAGACGGACTACCCTACAACTGTTTTACAAATGTTTAAAGATATTGCAATAAAACATGACAATAACCCCAGTAGTTGTTGAGTTATTGAGGTTCAGCAGACATACAGACAGAGATTTATGCACTAATGTTATTTTGTGCGCGATGAGAGTATAATTTCAAGCTCTGTGTAAAGTTTTTGTGCAACGTTTCTGTTATTCTTAATTAATATTTATCGATTGATTTATAAATGTTTATATACTGAACAGTTTTTTTACAATATCTAATATTTTTTTAAATTCATGTTTATTTATTTTTATTTTAATGAAATTTCTAATATATTATTACAAGTTTCACTTCTGTCAGGTGTATTGATTTGTAATAATAACTGAAAGACTCTTTATTTTTCGTGAAGTGAATTAAGCATTAAAATGATTGTTAGATGTTCGTGCTAAGTTCCTTGTACTGTACAATCTCATTTCACACTCACACGGATGTATTCACACTGTTTACAAAGCGTGTAGTTCGTTCGCATGACCTGATGACTCGCAGACGCGCGCGCGGGTCAGCGGGCGTCGACCGCGGCCTCGCTGTTGGCAATTAGTAACATTTTGGCCAAACAACGGTATCGGAAATTAGTAATTGGTAATACGATCTAGTTTGCGTTCCAGTGCAATGTTTATTTAACAAAAAGTGCCGAGTGATAAAACTACACCACATTAACTCACTTTCGTATTAACAAACAAGTCGACTTATTTGCATGCACTTAATTCTTACGGAGCAAGCCGTTTCAGTAAATAAAGAATTGCATTTCTCAAAGTACTATTTTGAAAAAAAAGGTCATGAAAATGGATTAGATTTATATAGATGGCTGCAGGTCCTGGAGGCTTTGTGCAAATGATGTTACCATTTGGTTTGTGCTGAACGGTGAAGGAAAAATCATGAGGAAACCTTTATGCCTGATGAATGAATATATAGAACACTAGCGATCCACCCCGGCTTCGCACGGGTAGATAGATATTAGAAAGATAAATTAGTACTTTATTTGAACAAATAGAACAACTACTATTCTTTGCACTAGCATTTTTTGTAGCGACTATTCTCATCGGCGGATCTGCAGCTGGTTAGATATTACGTCATTTTACCAAAATAATGTTTTGTTCATGGAAAAATAAGCCATGAAATATAGCCAATATTGTAGGTCGTGGTAGCAAAATAAAACGACCGCTCTCGACCGCTGCGCAAAGGGTGCCGCGCACCTCTGTGATGCCCAAGTTGCGTGGCGCGGCGTTCGTGAGACACCGTGGCCGCTGTGTTTTTTATAGAGCGTTTCAAAGTTTAAATTAAAAAAATATATAATTAAAATTACAAACCACTATTCAATCGTTTAAATAATTAATATGAGTAGGTAAGTAATTAATAGATCTTAGTCTATTCGCGAGTAGCTCGGGCCAGCGTATGGCTGTTCGTTCACACCGCGATTTTTCTTACTTTTAGCATTTTTATAGCATATCGTAACTTCTTAACGATAGGTCCGATTCGAATAATTTAAAAAGGACTTTACATGTCATGCATAATCAACCTTTACTGAAACTATTTTGTAGGATAAGGATTAATATCATGATACGAATGTCATCATCTTTCGATTCTATATTTTTGATAGACTAATTTGAATAAAAAGCGGTTATTGTGACTTAACTATAATAGTTAGACATAGACTCGCGGACTTTTTTGTGAGTAGTGATGAGAGTACTATGAAAATGTAGTACATTATTTTATAATAGTTTTTGCAGCGCACGCCAACAATAATGACTTTTATCAGTAAATTTTTGATACCTTGAGTTACATCATAGCAATTTTCGTAGGGAACTCTTTTTCTTTTACATTAAATATAACTCATGTTAGGCGATGATTCGATTGTATATAGCTAAAAGAATTTTTAAAATCGGTTCAGTCGTTTTGGAGTTTATTCATTACAAGCAAACATAAAAAAAATCAAATATTTCCTCTTTATAATATTAGTTTAGATGGACGAGGACACGAGAAGTCCTCGTCCAACCTCGCATTAAATCAGAGTGGCGGACTGCTTACTGCTGCCAGAGCGGTGCCACCCCCACTGTGTCAATGTGACCACTAACCTTAGTTAGAATTTGTTATATTTTATTACTAGCTGTGCCCCGCAGTTTCACTCGCGTAAAATAAGACGACCATTTGACAGCGTCGTACGACATATACCGCGCTGACCTAAGAATTCACAGTTCTGACCTGAGCATACACTGTTTGGCCCTTCTCGGCAATGTTCGGTTCTCAGTGTGCGGATCCTTAAGACCGTAGCATGGAGCTTTAAAGCCTAGATAAAATTCCTGCCTTCCCCAAAAAACGAGCAGTGTAACGCAAAAATAACTTTTATATCATTATCTAACACACTGTTTGCGATATAAAAGTTTGAAGTAATTAATCCATGCAGATGACATGTCTACAGCTTGAATAGTATTTAAATGGTATCCGTTCATTAAGACAGACAGATAGAAAGTTATAGCGACCGATTCGGTGTTGCAAGCGAATATATATTACAGACCACTACTGCAGTTTTTCTATTTACATTGACTATAATGGTAATTTTTGTATTCCGTAATCATACAATCTTAACAGTCCGTCGGGTACAGTGGAAGAAAGTTAGAGTTCGGTGTCAATATCTCACAGATGCTGAATCCTTTTTTTTATTTTTTCATAAAAGTGAGGGAACGAGCAAAACGTTCACCTGATGGTAAGTGTAACGTCTGCCCATAACAAATGCTGTGTCACCAGAAAATTACTGCGTGACACCACACTGTGCCTGTCACCCTGAGACATCTGTTCTTAAGTCTCATATGCCAAGTGATTAGCTCTCAGTGCCCTTCAAACCGAAACACAGTAATGTTTGCACACAACTGCTTCACGGCTGAATAACTGGCTCTGGGGTGGTACCTACCTAGACGGATTGCTGCGTAGGAATCCTACCACCAGTAATCCTATGTCATCGTCACCTTTTTCCTATCGGTCCTCATTTGAATCAGTAATTTCTGTCTTTTAAAAGGATTTACTGAACTCACTGAGCTTGATCTGCTCGTGCAGCAGGCGCATGCGGTCGTCGCGCAGCAGCTGCAGCAGGCGCTGGTGGTGCTCGAGTGCGGCGGCGTAGCGGCGGCGTGCGGTCGCGTAGTGCAGCCGCGCCATGCGCGCGCCGGCGCCGCACTGCGCCCGCGCGCGCGGCTCCAGCTGCCGCAGCGCGCCGCACACCTTCAGCCCCGCCGCTTGCGACCGCGTCACCGCCGCGTCCAGTTGCTCCTGCACCTCTGAAACACCACACCGCATACTCCATCAGCAGGTTTGGATCTTCAAGGCTGATCTCAACCAGGGCGGCGTCTCTTTCATTATTAACTAGCCGATACGCATGAGTTCGTCCGCGTGGATTAATGTTTTTTAAAAATCTCGTGAGAGTTCTTGAATTTACCTGGATAAAAAGATATCCTATGTCTCCGTCTCCAGGATGGAAGTTATCTCTGTGCCAAATTTCGTCAAGATCGGTTCAGCGTTTTAGCCGTGAAAAGTTAACAAACAGGCAGGGACAGAGAGATTTACTTTCGCATTTATAATATATGTCTAGTACGGATAAGGGAAAGGAAAAGGGACACACAGTCCTTCTTATGATAAGCGATCACTGTAAACCAGAGTTGGCAGAAAGTAACGCTGACGCTACTCGGTCATAAAAGTTAGTGAGATGTCCTATAAATATCATCTGCGATGTATTATATTAATTTTAAAAATATATGTACATTAAAAAGTTATTTAGTTATTCCGCACGATCGTAATAATTTCGATAATCTACTTGACAACTTTGCGAATTTTTAAATGTTGCAGCTCTGGCTACTTGGGACACTAGGACACTACACACAGCGAACACCACATTTATACCGAATATTACATAGTCCATAATATGTCTGCCTTTCATAATTTGTAAGCCCTTTGAGTTCCTCACAACAGCGCACAATGAAAACCAGCGTCGTAGATACTACCACGCCCTTGTGCTGAGTGTTGTCCTTTTATATCAAACGCGCACACAAGTAGCTTATGTTTGTACCGTATTGTTTTGTTCTGTAATTGTTTATATATTTCTATTTTCACTGTATTTTTAATGTTTAGTGTTGTAGCTTAAAGTTTATCTGGCTTTTTATTTGAATTTAATATATGTATTGGGTTTGATCTAATGAATACATTTCCTTTTTTTTCTAATTATTATATTTCATGAAAATGGAAGAGATTTTAGTGAGTGCAAGTTGAAAATTCACTTACGTAGTACATTGCTACTTGATAAAAGGTATAAAACACGTGACTTAATACGACGAATTTGTCGAGTTTTTTCACTCTATCTTGAAGATTGTGTAATTTTGTTTCCTTTTAACTGAAACATAATATTTGTATATCTGATAATTATATGAGTACACTAAATTATTTTTTTCCTTTTCAATGTGAGTGGTATTCCATGTAGCAGCAATCCATCCAATCAAATTAAATCCAACGCTTCTGCTCAATAGTTTGTCTGCTATTTGTGGTGATTTACATGTTTCGTCTCAACTTAAGAGGAGCTAACGCCCAGCAGTGGCCAGTTAAGAGACTGATGGTGAATATAAGCGTTAATGACACATGGAACTCATTGTTAGCAGAACATTATCAGATTAGGCAAGGTTCCGTTTCTTTGTAAAAAGATACTTAAAATACAATGAATTTTGGGTAAACAAGCAGTTCCTACCATGTCAGTTATTAGATATTTCTCGAGTTAACTATATTATAATACATAGCTTTATATGTCCTCAATTACAACAACTATAAGCAGTTTGTTAACGACGTCCTTAATGAATCTTCGTAAGTATCCATTAAGTAAATCGCTGCATGTAACGATGTAATCGATTGAGGTTTATTTCGAAAATTACTTATTAACGTAGTACTTTTTACAAATTAAGTAAAATCCATTAATGGTTTTAATCGATCAGATTCCATCACTAAATACATCTTACATCTACTAAAAGTAGAAAGTAAAGTAATATCCTATAAATCTTCCACGGCTGAGCAAAGGCTTACTCTCATTTTTGAGAGGGCTCTGGAGCTGGGAAATGGCCGCCTGCTGCTCTAGTGCCGATTGGTGGACTTCACATGTCCACGAAATATTTTTTACTTCCCGGACACACAAGTTTCTTCACCATGTTTACCTTCACCTCTGAGCACGTAGCAGAACAATTTTAGAGGTGCCGGCACCGGCGATTGAACTCAGGTCACTCGTCACTATGAAATTAAAGGGGAACGCCCAGACGCTGAGCTGCCTCGGCTCTTTTCTACTTACTTACAAAGATTTACAAACCATCCTGTCCTGATATAGTGAGCCTACTTCCATTCTTTCTCGGATTATGTTTAGAAAATCGTTAGAAAGGCGTTAGGGGAAATTTTAACATCTAACAATCTATTTAAAGATGATGAAATGTTTGCCTCGGTAATTTTAATTAGTAATGAAAAATGAGTATTTATGACTGTCGAGGGTTATTTCAATTGTCTTATATCAACTTTCATTCTAAGAGGAATGAATTCAATTTCATGATATCTTACATATTCCTAATCGTTGCTCACAGTAAGAATTCACTCCCGGAAATTAGTCTAAAGGATGTCCTCCGGTGGCGTATCAATACCTACGCTTGTTAGTGTGGTACGTGGGGTCGGAGTGCAGGCGGCGGATCAGCTGAGTGTTGCTGTTCACCTCGTCTATCCATTTATATATTGCCTCCACCTGGAATAGCATCAAACTGTGTATCAAAACGGTGTCTTTTTTATTGAAGAAAGTAAAGAGAAGAGACGAGACTAAAAACGAATGCAACTTCTGCCCACACCAAATGCTGTGTCTACCAGAACAAATCTGTATGGCATCACGCTACGTCCGTCACCCTGAGACATCAGTTCTTTAGTCTCGTATGTCCAGTAAATACACTACCTCTCAGTGTCCTTCAGATCGAAACAGTAACGTTTACATAGTACAGATTCACGACTGAATAATTGGCCCTGCGGTGATACCTACCTAGGCGGATTCCTGTATAGGAATCCTACCACTAGTACTGACATGATGCCAGGAAGCATCATGTCACTACTAGTGGTTTACTATTATCGTTATCATGAAACGAACATTTTATGGCAACGGAAAAGTCCAAGAGACTACTTACCCTTATGGCTTTTACAGCTCCATATATCACAAGGATCACGAGACCGGTGAGCGCGATCTTGTTAGGTAAATTAACAAACATGTGCCTAATTTACTAAGTATATTTTTTTTTTATTTACCTACATACGAGTACATTGTTCATTCATGTAGTTGTGCGGTTTTGTAATTCTCCGCGTATCTATGTGTTTCTCAATATTTGACATTGTAGTTTCTAATTTATACTGCGGCCCGAAGGTGATCATTACTCGTATAATAACATACTTTACTGGGTCACTTTTTCAGAATCTTATTTAACATTTTAATATATCTACCTTAAAAAGATTTTTTTAGTTTCATTTAGTTGAATGAAGCGTTATCGTTGGTGTTCGTTAAATACTTGTGATTATACAAATAAGTTTCGCAGTTTACTTTGATGACCAGACAGTCAATTCGAACCACAGCGACCACTCACCAGCAGGTGGGCTGTGTGGTCGTTCCTTTCCTTCATTAAAATAGATAACACATAGCAAGATGCCCGGCTTCGCACAGAAGCTCCGCCGCCTCCGCGCGCGTCGTAGCGTCTTCTTGACCGTGATGTCATCAGCAGATTAACGACTACCGCTGTCAAGTCTCCGTGAACCTTGACAAGAGCACTGCAAACATTTCCTACGTACAAATATTGTCTAATATATGTAGGTAATTCATCTGATAATTTTATAATAAAGTTGCGATATCATAATAAAATGTTACTTCTTTCCACATATAATTGTATTCATGCTAAAGCGGTACAGAAGCGAACAGGAAACCGCTGCCGTTGCTGCCGCGTACGCAATTAAACAGCTTAATGAGCACAACGAGTTTGCATATTATAGCATTCATTTTAATTAGTGATATACACATATCTAGTGTTTCTATGAAACACATTTGTAAATGACCAAATAATCCAACACTTAAATAGTCTTAAAATGTATGCTTTTCTCAATTTAAACTTGTTAATCTTAAAGACATTCGTGTGAGCTAACCTCCTGAAAGAGCTCCACGATGTCCTTGGCGAGCTGCTGGGGCGGAAGCTCCAGCACCGTGTCCTGGTACACGCCCGCGCCGCTGGACAGCTGCAAGTCAAGTCAACAGCACTTGTCACTTAAGATCACTGAACTTAAAATTGAGTGATGTTCCACTCAGCGATACGAATGTACTAACTTTTTATAGATTAGGGAGCAAACGACCAAGCGGCTCACTTGATTGTTAGTGTTCACCGCTGCCCATGAACATCTACAATACCAAATGTGTCGCCGGCCTTTGAGAAAAGAATAGGCTCTTTTCTTAAGTTGTATTGGTCCGAAAAAACCGCTAGCGGCAGCAGATTCCATAAAGTGGTGGTGCGTAGCAGAAACTGTGGTGATATGCCAACTATCAAGGTGGTAAGGATGGAATGAGCTACTTGCAACAATGGAAACTCAAAGTTTTGCGCAGGGTATTTTATAATGCGTAGCTTCCTCGCATTCCATACATGTAGGAGTAAAAGGTAAAAAAGTTATAACTTGGCGGTAGTAAGCATCTCAAATCTGCGCACCTAAACTCCGTCGCTTGGGGCAGTGGTGTCTGGGATGCCGGCAAACCATTCCAACATGTGAGCGGCCACTGTCTAGCTGGGAACTATTGCGAGGCTATTCTCTTTTGAAGCATGTGCTTCATTTTAGTTCATTCACTGTAAACTGCAGTTATTATATTTATTGAAATGATTTACTACAACTGCAACATACGCACATAGTTACAAGCACAATGGTGCGCTGCAGCCGTGAACTCGCGGTGCAGCTGCGCGGGTGGTGGAGAGCCTAAACGGTCCACTTGACGCGCGGTGATGCGCGGTGCAGTGAATGAACATCTTAATATTTAATAACTTAAATGTTTTAAGAAATTTGTTAAAATTACTTCACGTACCATATAGTTAATTTAACTACCTAAAATGGTTTTCAAGATTTTGATAGTAACAAAAATCTCACTCATCTCTATAGATAGAAAATAGTATCGAACAGATAAGAGACTAAACGAGCGACCGGTATCGAGCGCTGTGCGATTTGCCAGTGAGCGAATAGTCCTGACCTGGCGAAGCTCTTCCAGGCGGTCCTTACACCTCATGGCGGCCGCTGCGCTCCCTGCACTTGCACCGCTGGTTTTATTCACTGAAGCTGCTCTCACTACTGTTTGCGCTGACTCCCTTGTTCGCGGCGCAGAGACTGCGCGGTGCGCTCGCGGCGGTATCTAATCGCACACTGATAACAAATATGATATCACGCGCGCGGATTAAGGCGAAGTTCAATTTCACCGTAAACGAGGAATCGCCACTTATAAAAACTGTTGTGTACGAGTATTATTTGAGTTGAATGGTTAAATAGCTGTGAAGGATAGCGATAGTAGAGTGTAGTAGTGATCACGCCGTGGCACCGTAACACCGCGAGGTGACGAAGTGTCGGCGTTCAACATGCATCCAATTATAGCATAGCGCTTGTTTACTTGAATATTGGTGTCACCTGCGTTCTACTACACATGTGTCGCGTGTCATCGCTGACATTGCATCGCGAGTACAATACACTGAAGACGAAGCTTTAATACAATAGAAGTAAAAATAGTTAAATTTAAATAACACATTTTGGTGCCACGCAAGGCCGGTGCGTCCATTGCTGTTTGCACTTCGCGTTAGCACCGCATAGCTGACAGGTGTAGGTACTAATTTAGTCAAAATATCAAACGTTTTTCTACTTATTAAGTAAAGATCTATAAAAAACGCGACTGGTTTTGTACAACGCCGTCATCATGCACTCTCAAAAGTAAGGTATTGCAGTATAAGTAGTTTCTACATGAATAATTGACATTAATTATAAATGTTATAACAGTTAACCTATGTTAAGTTTAATTTCTAATATTTAATGTATATGTATTGTGTGAATTTACTTATTTAATTTTTTTTAAGGATTTCATTGTCGTAATTTGTATCGGGTTGGGACATTAACATCAGCAAGATTCTTACTTATATTTTTTAATCACCTTTCCAAATTCCAACAAGAACAGAAAGAGAAATTTACTTTCAAAATCTCTCGGAAGGCGAGAGTTTTTAATGCGCTTCCTATAAGCGAAAGCATCAAATGGACACTTGTTTTATATTAGAATTTACCTTAATATTTCAATAAAGTAATAAGTTTAATAACGTTTTGTTATTCGATACCTTAACTTAATATTTATACTGATATTTTAATTACAGCGCCCTCTATTGTTTTATATCGGAATTAAGTCATGGATTCAATCTCAGCAACATTAGCTTAAGACATACGTTTAAAATAACCGACAGATGGCGGTGAACATATTATGCTAAACTTCTTCGATTCATCCGTCCATAGATGTCGTGATCTGTGATAAGAATTTTTTGACTCGGACCAAAATGACGCCCACTTGTTTCGCCACCCGACACGTCTCGTTTCCAGCGGGGGCGAAAAAGGCGTGACTGTTTGTATTTATAAATAAAATCGTACATGATATTGTACTGGTGGCACATTTAATTTCATTGCTTGATTTGCCTTAAATTGATTGTTATTAAATTTATTTGTCATTACTAGTTGAGTTATTGTTTAAAGTGCATAATGATACGGTTGTTAATTATTTTAGTATTGTAATATGTCTGTGCGAGCAGCGCAAATTGTTGCATGCGTGGAGCAATAATTATACATTGCCTAAATTTTAAATTTTAACCATTCGACAATTTCTCGTGTATACGGATGATGTAGGTCCACAGAGCTTTCAACTTCATGAAACTAGTTTTTATCAACAGGGTCCGACAGGAAGGTTGTAGTCAAGGTTTAATGTCAAAATGTTTACACATCGAATCTTTTTGAGCCTCTTGTTCGCAAGACTATGTCCGCCGCACGTCACGACTCAAGTCCAAACAAAATTTAGCTTAGGTGGCCTCTCCCAACTTCAGCACGTGTGAGACACTGAAAAGAGCTCTGTGTGCAAGAATTCATGTCCCCACCACAATTGCGGAGATAAAAATAGCATTTACAGACGAAGGAGATTGCCGATTGCCGGCGATACGACCCGGGGAGATTATACTGATTATTAAAATACTCGTATGATTTTTTATGAATATTCAATATTCAAATTAAAAAAAAAGTTAAACAACTTTTTTCAGTCATACCTATTCGTTTTATTCCAAATGTTTTTGAATGCAAAATTGACTTAAACATAGCTTTAAATTTTTATTTATTAATTTCTGAAGTTCATTGTTATGAACCAATATTTTTTAGAAAATGCTTGCATAATCTGACGATGAAGACATCCAGTATTTTGACTCAATTTATATGTCCGTCAGTATAAGATACATTAGTACTAGAATGCCGGGCGTCGCCACGGGGGGGGGGGGGGGGGTATTTTATCTGGTGGTAGGATTCCTGTGCAGGAATCCGTCTAGGTAGGTACCACCGCAGGGCCAGTTATTCTGCCGTGAAGCAGTAGTGTGCAAGCATTACTGTGTTTCGGTTTGAAGGGCACTGTGAGCTAGCGTAATCACTGGGCATTTGAGACTTAAGAACTGATGACTCAGGGTGACGGGCGCAGAGTGGTGTCAGACAGAAATATTCTGGGTGATACAGCATTTGTTGTGGGCGGACGTTGCTCTTACCATTGGGTGAACGTTTTGCTCGTTTCGTCACTTTATACAATTAAAAAAAAAACAAATAACTGCGTGCGCATAGTACCTTGTTGACCTGTGCTATCATAGTAACGTTTGGTTCTCAGAGTGTGGCTTCTTAAGGCTAAAGCATCAAGTATTGTAGTCTAGAACCTACCTCAATAAGTGGGTGGGCAATCTAATGCAAACAGATTTTTCGTTACATAGGATGAGTACTTCCTGAGATTCGCGCTTTCAAACATACAAACTCTCCAGCTTTATTATTGTATTAAGATAAGATATCGACGTAACAAAAAGTACTATACAATTTTCTATGCAGGAATCCGTCTACGTAGGTACCACCCAAGGGCCAGTTATTCTGCCGTGAAGCAGTAGTGTGCAAACATTACTGTGTTTCGGTTTGATGGGCACTGTCAGCTAACGTAATCACTGGGCATATGAGACTTAAGAGCTTATGTCTCAAGGTGATGCGCACAGTTTGGTGTCACACAGAAATTTTCTGGGTGACACAGCATTTGTTATGGGCAGACGTTGCACTTACCATCAGGTGAACGTTTCGCTGATTTCATCACTCTAAACAATAAAAAAAAGAAGATATTAAGAGAAATATTTAAATTGCTTGCCACCAAAGTAGCAATTACCTAAAACCAAATTAAACTCGTGCGTCTGTATGCGTGCAGTATAACACTCATTTCTAAAGTTTTTTTTTTAATTTTATTCTGGTTGCAAAGACTCCGACATAAAATGTAACTTTAATTACTCTCTGAAAAGTCCTCTACATTCCTATGAAAACCCCGTCATAACCGATTCAGCCGTTTCGGAAATTACCCTAGCTCTCAGTGCTTCAGACCGAAACATACCGATTCTGTTAAATATGCTAATGCTTACGGTGAAGGTATACATCGATATTTTAAACAAAGCGCTGCCGCTTCATCCTCGAGTCTCATTTGAATACGGCGTCATTTAGCTAATTTAATAGTTCCCAATGTGAAAGAAGCACTTATCATTTAAGTCAAAGTTAATTATAACGAACTTATTTTATATATAGTACCCTTAATGCCTTGTGGTGGCGGCTTAAGAGAGTCTGAGATGTGGACAGCAATATTTTTCTGGAACATCTGAATAAACTGCGGTTGCCAACCCGCCTGCCAAGGATGGCAACTATGGCAATAACCCCTCAAAATGAGAGCTACAAACTCTTGTCACAATCTGCTGCCTGTGTTCAGCAGTGGACTAGTGGTAAACCTTCAATGCTTAGCTGCCTTATTTTCTGCAATATTTCATAATCTCTGAAATATCTTATTTATTACATTTGACAAACTTAAAGCGCGTACAAATACTATCAAAATAAAAGAAAACATTTAGTTTAAGAAAGATGTTGTCTTTCTTGTCTATTGACGCGCCCTGTTTAAATTTAAAGTAATACAAATCATGACTTTCCTCAACATTTATTTTTGGTAAATTATGAAGCTTTAAAATCGTTATTGTATATCAATACAAAGATAGTGGTGGAGTGAAAGTTAGACTCGAACCTACATTCCGACTGTACAGTCAGTAAAACAGGGCAATGACAATACACTCCCATAAACCTTTTAATAATTATTTAATCAAAAAACCGACCGACGCAACACTCCAAGCATGTTTAAGAGTTTCATGTTTTTCTCTTGGATCATATCATTAGAACTTGACTAAAATTATATACCACCCTTACGAAAATATCGGTGAACATACATAAAAAAATTCATACCTATGTAAAGTTTCCTAACAAACTTCCTTCTACTTCTAAAAAGGAGAACGAATTAACCTCTTAATTATTTGCGCGTTGGACTTGTGTGTGGTGTACGAACACGGCTCACAACTGCCTACTGATCACGTTGATCGCTGAGTTTGTTTTCAATCATAAATGTGTATGTAACATCCGCATTTAGAACATGGCATGGCAAAATTATTTTTCTTTTATTAACGAATGCATGTTGGTAGCGAAGCAAAAAGAAAAACAATAATTGATACTTATCTCTAATGATTAGTATGTTAGTATAAAGCTGAGCACAGGCCTCCTTTCATTTTTAGAGCTTTGGAGCTGAGTAGAGTCCGACACGCTGCTCCTATGCAAGTTGGCTGACTTTAATTGTCCTCGAAAATAGTTTTATTCCTCCACCGCTGAACACGTGGTAAATCAGCACCTTTAACTGCAGAACAATTTTAGAGATCAAACTCGAGTCAATTGCGTACTAGTCACAAGCTAGGCGCTAGACTTAAATTTTATTAATTTTAAGTCTAGCGCCTGGCCCTGGGCTATCACAGTGTAGTTCAGAATGTTATTATATATTTAATTAACATTTATTGTTAATACATCACACGACTTCTTTGGTTAGCACCTACTTTTCACCAGAACAGGGGTTAACTGGCAGAGAATGCCACTAGGCATTAAGTCCACCCATTGTCGCCCTTAGCTTAATGTGTCAGCAATAAAGAATTAATAAATAAATGACACGGTATTTATAATTCAAGAGGCATAGCCATTAGAACACATGATGCAAGCGACTTGAGTCCTACCTGTTCACCAATTCCTTTAGAATACTGTTGGGTCTAGAACATAGTCTCGATAGTAGCGAGATGCCCGCTTTCATTCGTACTCCGCAACGCAAGCACTACAAAACCTCTGCCGTCGCAACAGATATTTGAATGCGTTGTTATACTGTACCCGTAGGACGCTGCATGCTCTCAGCGTTTATTGGACCACAGATTACACGTATAGAAGACCTGACAATATGACTAGAATAGTTTAAATTTAATTTTACTGCTAGAGGTAGTAAAATCTGCGCGCGGATATATTACATCGGACAGACAATGCTCTCCCTGTCAATGTCATTGTCCTTGATATCGTGCATATCGTATATTGCACGGCACCATATCCTGCAATTTGTTCTGTCTCCTGACTAATAAATAAGTTTCGAATTACGTGAGTAAATGGCATACCTTCGTAATCATCAAACCATGTGTTGAATTCGAAGATCCAGAAGGCATGCCGACAGACTTCCTTTTTTGTGAAACGAGTACAACTCTTATGATTAATAAGTTTAGTGCAACGCCGCCGCAGGGCCAGTTATTCTGCCGCGAAGCAGTAGTGTGCAAACATTACAGTGTTTCGGTCTGAAGAGCACTGATATCTTGTGTAATTACTGAGCATATCAGACTTAAGAACTAATGTCTCAGGGACGGGCGGAATGTGGTGTCACACATAAATGTTCTAGGGTGACACAGCATTTGTTATGGGTAGACGTTGCACTTACCATCAAGTGAACTTTATGCGCGTCTCGTCACTTTCTCCATTAAAAACCGTTATATTATAATAAAATTACGCTAGACAAACGAATTCCATATTTTAAAAATAAAGAAATTATAATTTAATTAAAAAAAAGACAAGTCATGCTACCTAAGTATCTGTTATAACAGGTAAATGAAAGAAAAGCTGGTAAGTGCAGTGCGGGCGATGCGATCGTTTGCTGACAGTATGCGGGTACTAAAATGTTATTTATTAATTACCAACTCGATTACCAGCTAGATCAGCTGGAATCGAAATAAAATCGCGGCAAAAATAGTAAGGATATGCTTATATCGGTAACTGATCACATTGGCCATTCAAAATTGCAACTAACAATTAAGAGGTGTTGTTATCGTGGATCGAATTCAGGTCACTCGCTCACTATGAAATTTGAGACATTCGCCCGACCCCTGCTAAAATTTAGCTACCACAGTTTAATGTCATTTAAATTAATGTAAATCTTTAAATAAGCAATGTAATGTTAGACGTCGTAGTCTGGTTGGCGATGAAGGGATGATAAACTAACAAGGGGCGTCGAAGTTCACGACGAGACCAATCACATTACTTCCTCGCACCCCTTTTATCATGATCTAATAATAAAAAAAAAAATCCCGTTCAAACTGTTGTAATAGATTGCTTTTAATTTTTTTTTTATATAAAGTCAAATAACTTTCATAGCTTACTTTAAAATGATGCAGTATCATTTTTGACGAAATTTCAAATTGTATATATCATTATATGTACATAAATATAAGAACTGAAGTTTTCTAAATAATCGTAACGAGTTTTAAACATTTTTATTACGACTTTACTTAATGTGCTGCCTACTTCTAAATATTTAAAAATTATGTTACAAGCATCTTGCTCTTTAACTTCTTGCTCAATAATCCTCTCGTCGAAGAAAATTTGTTTAATCCATGTACCATCAATTTATACAAAGTCGGTTACAAAGTTACTACTAAGAACATACAATAAATATTTCTCTAGCATTGACCCTTTTTATCAAAGCCCATTTAAAAGTCACGGTGGGTTTCACCGATGGCATCGCCCATAAAATTAGCACGGAGTTGTGCCATGTACAGACACACACAGGACATACACACCTCCCAGGCACATACACTCTTATGACAGATTAAATAATCTCACATCGGCGCAGGTAAAGTATTTTTTTCTCGTTAACACTGCTGAAAGCTAAAGAAATATCTTAAAGTTCTTATAAAATTATAAAACGGGGAGCAAACGAGCAAATGGCTCCTGATAGTAAGTGTTCAATGCCGCCCATAAAGACAACCGCAATCCGCAACACAACTTATACAACAACTAAATGGTTGTTTTTTCTGTGAGACACCACACTGAACATCACAGTAGTGTAGAAATTAATACGCGTTCGTAGCAATGTCGCGATATAGTAACTAGTAGTTACTATATCGCGACATATTATATTGTATATAGCAATCTAGGATCCAATACTGAATCATTAAGGTTTGGCATATATTATTATTTAGATGAATTCGTGACTATTAGCCATATAAATTTTGATCAGTCGGAGATGAGTGGAAGAAATAAAAGCCATAATAATCTATCATGTTTTATTGTAACATATAGATAGTTTTCTACACATCCACCTTACATACGCATCGTGCGCTAAGTGATATGAGCTCTGTACAGGCCGCGCCCGCGAGTCGAGCACGAGCGAACATAAATAAAATTCACGTAATATAAACTTAGTCACTATGGCCGCAGCCGATATACACCTATGTACAATAATGCAGTCCGGGCTACACACTTGCCGCGCTCGGCTATTTACAGGGAGAGGATATGTGCGGGGTATCAGTCGCGCGGCGGCGCGCGCGCCAGCAGCGCCAGCGGCTGCAGCGCCGCCGCCTGCAGCGCGTGCGCGTGCTGCGTGCGCAGCGTGCGCGCCGTGCGCCCCGTGCGCCCCTGTGCTGCAGGTGTGCGCCGTGCGGGCCGTGCGCGCCGTGCGGGCCGTGCGCCACGTGTCCCACGTGCCCCACGTGCGCGCCGTGTGGCGACAGTGCGTGCAGCGCCGGCAGCAGCGCACTGCCGGGCGCGCTCACTGAGCCGGGCTCGCCCGCGGGAGGGTTGATTCGCTTTTCCTGTAAAATAAAATAAGTTATGTTGATCCGGCTCATCTTTTTAAGGTTCCGTAGTCAAAACAAGAAATCCTTATAGTTGTCGCTACGTTCGTCTGTCCTACCTGTCCGTGGCTTAAAGCTGTAATTTGGCACGAGTATAATATTAATCACATAGACAAAGCGGTAAAATAAAATCTTAAAAAAAAATTATTTAGGGTCCCTCCCTTAGAGGGAAAGTGGGGAAGATTTTTTTTTCGTCTATCTTATAGTGTGGGGCGTCGTCAGGATAGGTATTTTAAAAATATTGGGGGTATGTGAACACCATTTTTCGATTTAGGTACCCGTTTTCTGCACGTTTTTTTTAAGTCAAGTGCCTGCCAGCCAAATGGTTGTTTTTGGTATAGGAGTATATATAACGAAGTTAAAAGGAAGTCTATCATAGCTAAAAAGGCTTCAAAAGTTAACGAGTAATTGTCGACCAACTATTAAATACGTACTTGCGAGTCGTATAAATTTAATTGAAAATTATTTAAATGATAATTGTGACTGACAACTACGGAACCCTACACTGCGCGTGGCCCGACACGCACTTGAGCGGTTTTTTAATAAAAAGTTCGAATGGTAGGGAACACTAATTATTAAGGTGGAAATATCAAAGGTACTTCAATTAAATTCATCTTTAATTTAATTTTCGACCCAAACGTTAACATGATTGATTTGATGAAACACAAGATCTGTAACTACTTCTAGCTTTTAAACTGTACTTGCTTTACTGGCGCTGCCAACAGTAAATTGGACAAGTACTTTCAGTTTTTTTTTTTAAATATTTGTATTACAGACTGTTGAAGATTCGTGAATGTGTAGAAAGTTACGATATTCTCATTTCCAAAACTCAAGAATGTATACACTTGTTATGTTTAATGAAGGAATGTTACGTTTACTGTGATCGTGTGGTGCGTACCTTCTGCCGCCGGTTGCAGAACCAGACGCGCACGACCTCCTTCTCCATGCAGAGCGCGTCGGCCAGCGCGGCGATCTCCTCGCTGGTGGGCTTGGGGTTGTGCAGGAAGGCCTTCTCGAGCGCCACGCGCACGCCCGACTCGATGGACGTGCGCTTCTTGCGGCGGCGGCCCACGGCCTCGGCCAGCGCCGCGCCCGCGCCCGGCGCCGCGCCGCCGCCGCCCGCCAGCGACGAGTCCGCGTCCTCCAGCCACTTCTGCAGCAGCGGCTTCAGCTTGCACATGTTCTTGAAGCTCAGGTTAAGCGCTTCGAAGCGCGATATTGTCGTCTGCGAGAAGTCGTTACCGTACAGCTTGCCCATCGCGAGTCCGACGTCGCCCTGCGTGAAGCCTGCGGGTGGCATCTCAATGGGTTAATGTGGAAATGTGAGGTGGTCTGTTAATTTATAGTTCGATTTTGACCACGTGGACGTGTCGTGGTTTACGACTAAGATAACTTCATCTTCTGCGTAATATACTTTGTAGTGCTTAGTACTACTAGTCTTCAGGTACCCGACTGATGCAACACTTTTCCTGTACAATCGGAGGAAGAATGAGATGCAGTGACAGAGACACGAGACAACCACAATAAATCTAGTCTCGAAAATTAACAATGTGATTTTGTATAAATAATGCCTGTACGACTATGCGGGTAGGTACTATGTCAAGTCAAGTCGGCGTCATTTTGAAGCGAAATCTAAATAACACTTTGCATATGATTATCCAGGAGGTTCTCAAAATTTCACTATATAAGGACGTTTCTATGATTTGCAACAAAGGTTATGCAAATTGTTTAAAGTGGAACGAGTTAAGAAGGTGTCGACTGAAAATAGATCTGACCTAGTTTAATGCGGCGCTGCTTAAAGGTCTTGGCGAAGTGCTCGAGCTCCTCGAGGTCGGCGGTGTCGTCGGCGGCGGGCTCGAGCGCGCGCGGCTTGTGCGCGTGCGCGTGCAGCGGCGTGCGCGGCGCCGCCGGCGAGCGCGCGCGCCCCGAGCCCGGCGTCAGCGGCGTCAGGAACGCGCCCGCGCCCGGCGGCGTGCGCCGCGGCGACGGCGACCGCGTCTCTGCGACACACACCTCCTCGGTTATCACTCTCTTTCATGACAAATCATTTTGTACGAGAAACGGACCGAGACGAGAAAAACGTTCACCTGATGATAAATGCGACGTCTGCCCATAACAAGTGTTTTGCCGCCCGGAACATTGCGTGTGTCACCACTTTACGCCCGTCCCCCTGATACATCAGTTCTTATGTCTGGTAATTACATTCGCTCTCGATGCCTTTCAGACCGAAATACTGTAATGTTTGCACACTAATGATCCAAGTGACAATAACTGTCCCTGCGGTGGCACCAATCTCGACGGATTCATGTATAAAGATCATACCAATGTCATAACGATGACGTCCTTCTGGGCGATATATAGCCGCCGCAGCATCATCTGTACAACGACCAGAAGTTATCTTCTGTGCAGGATATATTGTTGTGCCCCTATTAGCGCAAAAGCAGTTTAAGACTTCGGGTAGGATGAAATCGCGAGAGGGATCAGGTACAATATCGAAGACAAGGTACTATCATATCCAGAACATGATACACATTTTATTTTCAATTCGTATAGAGAAATAATTGCGAGTTGTTAAAGCATACAAGCGAAGCTTACCTGCGGAGGAAGGAGGGCCGATGCCAGCGCGGGCTTGCAGTTGCTGCAGCTGCTGCGCCGCCGCCTGCGCCACCGCCTGCTGCACCTGCAGTAGAGTAGGATTTGTAGATCATACTCCTACATAATAACACTCAGAAGAGTAATTTTTAATGTTCTGTTAAATAAAAATATTTTTTCTAATCTACTATTTAGGAAGAATTAAGACTAAAATCAGTCCTTAAATTATAAAAAAGACGAGACAGGCCTTCCCAAAGATTCATTACAATTGGCATGGTTACAATGTTTATCAGATGAAATCGCTCTCGCAGTATAATGCTCTATTTTTTATTCCCTTGGTCACATTCACGTCAGCCACGGCACAAGATTTCATAATGAAAGCTCTACCACCGTTGCAATGCCTCTGAGAATGTGTATTAAAAATTACGTATTAAATATTACCATAATGCGGGTAACTCTTGTTCTACCCCTTTGCATTACACAAACTGCCTTACCTGTGTATGTAGCAGCAAAGAGTGTGCGCCGTGCTGTGTGAGGAGTAAATGCTGGAGCTGTGCTAATGCATTCCCTGCACCGGCTGCGTTCTAAACAGAAACAAGCAACAAGTTCATGATCGATATTCGCGAGTCTTAACAGGCGTTAATTCTAAACGTATTTGAGGGATATTATCAGAGAAATGAGAAATGTTTGACGGTAAGTTTTAATAAATAGTGTACGTTAGGTGTCTGTATATGTAGCGCAGTAATTAGGCTAACTTAATTCTACTATGGAGTAGCGGGCACCTCCGGAATGAAGAGTAGCCCTCAGGCGATGTCGCGACAGGAGTATGTGTGCACTCACCAGCACGGCCGCGGTGGCGGTGGCGGCGCTGTGCGCGGCGCTGGCGGCGGGCAGCTGCGCGTGCGCGGCGAGCGGCCCGTGCGGCGCCAGCGCGCCCAGCGGCGGCGGCGCCGACGGCGGCCGTTCGTCACCGCTCTGCTCGCCCTCTCCGCTCGCCGACCCATCTGCGCGACATTACAACTTACATTTAGTTCTCTACTCATAAATATGTGCTCCGTTTGTTTTCCTCATTTTTTTACAATACGTCTTAGTAATCATAAGTAATAGGATTACTTTACATAAGTTTTATAATTATATAACACTATTATAAGTAATACAAGGCAAACGAGAGAAACTTGAGGCGTTCTGAAAGTTTCTTAAACTTTCTACTGCTTCATATCTTTTCAGGCTTGGGAGCATGTATGTTGAAATACCGTTCCTACCTAGTTAGTATGCAATCAGACATCCCCGCATCAAATTTATCAATATGGGATTAACGAGACTATAATTAATAAACCTTTTATATCTCATACCTATACCTCAGTTCATTGATCAATTATACAATATAAACATACTATGGACGGTTCTGGACGGTACAGTCCACTCACATAAAAATATTTAAAAAAATCCTATTCATAAAAATGCGAATCTCTATCTCTAGATTACTAACGTAGCCCTTTGATGTTTATTGTGGAGATGTGTTTGTCTCCATGACGATTCCTCGTGAGTGCCGGTTTGTGGGAACTTTCGAGGCGGCCTAAAGTATTATTAATGCTACACGGCAACTAATTCAACCAGATAAAACTGTCAACAATCATTATCACTTCGGCCCATCATTAGTTTGCTGCTGAAATTAGGCCTCCCGCCTATGGATTGCCACAAAAGTTTGTAGCTATCAATTAAGGCAGATTTTGCCAGTTGTCGCGCTTGGCCGTCGGGTTGGCAACTACAGTTTTTTTATTTAGATGTTCCAGAAAGATGCTGCTGACCATCTCCTGGTTTTATTTTCCCTTTGTCGACTCTTACGACACTCACGGGATGAGATGGTGTGGAAGATTCTCTTAAGCCACTACCACAGGGTTTATAGACAAATTAGTTAGTTAGGATCATTTCAAAAAATTAGTACAAAATTAAGCAATAACATGAGTTAAGTGCAAAATTTTACAAGTACAGCTAAAAGTCCGAAGGCTTTGCACGAGACGACTATCGCACTAGGCAACCAAGTAGAATATGGCGGAGGACAATGTTCAGTAGCGCATGATATCGTGACAGACGACGAAAGCTGGGTATGCCGTTTTGAATCTGAGAGAAAAAGTCAATGCAGGAATCTGTTTGTTGTTTTCCTAAAATGTGTTTTAAAAAATCATAAACGAAAGCGTCTTAGTAGCGGAGTAGTCCTGCAACACGACAATGCCTCTGGCGACGCTGCTAATTAGAGAGGAGAGGCCTATGTTCAACAGTTAACTTTTTAAGGGCTAGTGATATTTTTTTTATTGCATAAAGTGACGAAACGAGCAAAACGTTTGGCTGATGGTACGTGCAACGTTTGCCCATAACATATGCTGTGTCACCCAGAACATTTATGTGTGATGCCCGTCACCCTGAGACGTCTTCTTAGGTTTCATATGCCCAGTGATTACGCTTGCTCATAAGTGCTGCGATGTGGAAAGTGAAGAAACAGATAAAGTTCAATACTAACTGCAAAAACTTCCTTATTGTATAGAAATTAGTTTAAAGGTGATACTTGAAGTAAAAAAACCACACTAACAAAAATAATTTACTAAGTAATAAGTTTTAATTTGTGTAAAAAAATGTACAAAGATCCGAACTTTATGCGCAGAGCTGCTTTAGGTGGAGCGGAGGAGACTTCTAGTTGCAATTGTAAGAAGTACTCATTAATAATATATTTCATTAAACAATTATTATATAAAGACATAATAGAAAAATTCGTACAAAGGTTCGAGTAAATCCAGCAGCTAAATATGTTGGGGGAGCAGAATCATTTCAAAACCTTTTTAATTGTGTGAAATGATATTAAATAAAATATAAAATATGTATATCCAACATATCGGTGATTTCAGAATATAATAAATGCCTTCTAAAATTTACTATGAGAACTGTAACTGTAACTACGACTGCTGTCGAACGGCTAACCACGAATCCATCTAGGTAGGTACCACCGCAGGACCAGGTATTCTGCCGTGAAGCAGTGGTGTGCAAACATTACTTTATGTCGGTCTGCTAGTGTAATCATCGGGCATATTACACTTAAGTGTAGCTGGTGAAACACAGAAATCTTTTGGGCGGACGTTGCACTTACTATCTGATGAACGTTTGCTCGTTTCGTTACTTTATCCAATTAAGAAAAATAGTTTTTATATAATTGTGAACGACAAAATGGGATTTAAATGCCCACTCTCTTGAAACCATTTCTGTAAAAATTTGAAACAGACTTGGATGTAAATCATGGACGTATAACTATATTTACAGTAAGCTTAAATAACAAGCTAAATTTGTATAATATATAAAAATCAGCTTTTTCTTTATATTTAATACACTGTTTAAACTTATTAGAAAAACGTGCAAATTGTAAACATTGGGTATGTCCAAGGTTTTCTTTATAATCATGGAATCTACCACTCATTTTCTGTAAGCAATTAAAGGGATTTTTCTTAATAAGTACATTTTTATAATAATATAAGTATTTGAAAACATTTGTTTTCCTTTACCATCATTAGCGGCAGCTTCTAAACACTACTGACTCACACAGGCCTCTCCCAAGTTGGGAGAATTTACCGTAATCGCCACGCTTGGTAGGCAGATTAGAAAGACAGAAGGAACAAATCAAAAAATTTAGTTGCTGCAATTCAGGGTGGATGCATATTCGAATATGAATGTATATTTTAAACATAACCATAATGTAGGACTGCAGCAACTAAACAGGCAGTACAGCAGTTATTCCGTCGGTGTCATTAACCAAAAAAAAGACTCACGGGCAGCCATTAAACATAAGTTTTTTTTTAGTAATTTAAATAAATAAGTAAACTAGACTACAAAATTAAAACTCAAGAGAATAAAAGTAGTAAAAAATTTAAAATTATAAATTTAAAACTTACGAAAGAAGTAGGTACTCGTAATGAGATTTTTTTTAACCGATTGTAATCTTTTTTCAGCAAATACTATACTAAAACTATTTACCTTTTATCTAAAGTCACAATACATCAAATATTTCATGATAGTCTGCGATAATTGACGACCCTGCGCTTGTTCTTAGACTATGTGTAGTGTAACACGTCATTAAAGCAATTCACCCAAACAAAAAACCAATTAAAACTTAGCGTGTTACAGTCAGTGGTGATCGCAGCACCAGACTGTTCGCACCTCAGACACTGCTGGCCGTAACCGCTCTCGATGATTTAGATCTCGCGTGTATACTGTATAATGCTCAGTCCGCTACTAGATTATATTGTCATTGGTTTATTCGAATTTTAGTTAACTTTTCTTTTTCTGGCGCCACTAACACGCGACGAAAAATTGCTTCTCCTAGAATGTATAGAATAAATTCAAAATTTTGATAATTATAACGATTTCTTATATTTACGCGAACACTACACATTTAAATGAAACTAATTTTACGGATTTTATCGCGTTTAATTTTATTATTTATAACCCGACGTTTCGAGCGCTTTACAGCACCCATGGTCACGGGCGGACTGAGGTGACATTATTCTTGGTCCGATCAACGCAGAAAGAGCTCACTGTGGCTTGAAGTCTTGCTGTGGTATGCTTGGTTTATGATTTAATTTTATTAATTATAGGGATCCCAAGCTGGTGGTAATACCCAACCATCTTCTCTATTAAAATTAGGATGTTTTTTAATTTCAATAGCTTCCTTGGTAGGAATCGGTGTTCTTTTGCGAGGATTTGTGGTTTATCAAATCTGATGTAATGGTTGGGATGATCCAGAACATGGTCACAGACTCCAGACTTCCTGGAGCGACGATACTTCACATCAGCTATATGTTCTTTTACCCGCGTCTGCACGGGTACCACGGGAAACGTCGGGTTATAAATAATAAAATTAAACGCGATAAAATCCGTAAAATTAGTTTAATTTTGATAATTAGTTTAAATTATATTAAACTTTGTTTAGTATTATATTATGAAGTTGTAATTAAATTTGATTGAACACTTGTTGCAATTGTTTTCATTGTAGTCACATATAAATAACTTATCATTCGACAAGCTCTTAGACTTTTTGAATTAACATTTCATGAAATGATTTCAGATTATAACGCTTTCTTTCTACTAGATTATTTAGATTGAAGCTTCAGCAAATATGATGAAGTGGGAAAATATCCTATTTGTATTGAACACTTGAGGCGGGCGGGCGCCGCTCGCCGGATATTAGATGTAAATGCGAGCGTCTCTTCAACATTGTTTCTCTCTCAGATTGGGAGCGACGAGTCTAAAAGCGGTGACAAAAAATCCGAGGTGTGTTGGTAATCCCATATTATTTCAAAAGATTTAAGCTACGAAAATAGCATTTATATTCAAACATTAGAATCAACTGCTTTAGATAATGAATACTTAATCACTAATTAATAAAAGAATCAGACATCCAATTATAATTAAAGTTAATTACATGTCTTACGAGGAAATATTGTATTAAGCATGCATGCAATTAAAATAACCACTTGAATATGTACATAACGTTGAAGCTGCTATATGATAAATAATAACTTAAATTTGTAAATCGCATTAGTTAACAGTTGGAATGTGACTGACCGGCAGCTGACTGCGACGTCTATCGGCCTGTCGTGCCGTGAATAGTTTCGGATTGGAAAATACGGCACGTACAATTAAATTATTACCTAGTTCTCCTTTTGTTATTAAAAATAACCATTAATGTCTTTTTTTCACGCATTTTTAATATTCGTTACTTAAGTGTTCAAATAAATGTTCATGTTCATGATTATAAGTATGATAACATGTTCCATGACTTTATTTTACAAATGATTATCAGGAAAAAAAAGATTAAACATTAAATACAATTAAGTTGGGCCTATTGAATTCACAAGTTTATTGTCTGCATCCCTGTTACAGGTACGTATTAAAAATACGCCACGCGCTTTGTAAGCAACAAAACCATTGAAAAGAGTGAAATCGTACTTTAATTCTGTGGGACCTCTAGTGAATCTTATTTTGGCAGGGGTACGTGGCTCTCACTATAAGAAAAAAAAAACATTATCGCAAGCAATCACTTTCTTTAAAGCGCGATCTCCAAAGGGGTGAGAGGTAGCTATTTTTTGCGCGGAGGCGCGTGCAAGGGTTAAAGCGCGTGGCGCGTACGACTAATCCTTCCGGCGCGTGCCGCTAAAGGTATCTTCAAGAATACGGCACTTGCACCATTACGATACACCTTTGTAAGTGCACCTCCCTCTGACGATACGATAATACTCAGAAAGTAACATTCTTCGCTGTAAGGCGTAATGATTGATGATTTCATGTGGCTTTACTGATTCATAGGAATATGTGAGTCTGTGCAACCGAACAATATTTCAACGACACAAATTGACGTACTAAATAATGTTTATTGTATAAGTGTGCTACACACCTAGAAGCAAAGATTTGTTATGTAAAGCGCGATTTAGAGCGATTCCATTAAACATGTCGCAATTTATTTGGTTTACAATTATTATCAACGGCACTCGGTAAGCTCAGCAGTAGTGAGCTCCTTCAAAACGTTGCTTTTTGAGAACTCCATAAAACGTCCATACTTTCATGAACTACGACTACAATATAAATATGCTGTATGTATGTTTATATGTATTAATGTGTGTACGTAACATAACAGTACATTTTTCTAATAATTATTTTAAAAGTACATTATACTTAAGAAAAACTATAAATTATTTATCACCCATTATCTTATTTTTATGTGTATCATGTATAATGCGTAAATGTGTCGCCTGGAATGTGATAGAGGGAGGGATACAAATTAGTTAGATCATGTTTATTTAAGTGCAAGATGATTAGAAAACAGTGCATAAGCCGATTTTTGGATTCACTAAATACGACGCTGTGTTAGTAAAATGTGAAACTGGTGACATACCGTGACTGGGCGGCGGCGATGGCGATTTGATGAGATCACCGGACTCCTCTGTAACAGAGACACATACATTGTTGTACCATCAGAATAACAAACATTAGGGAAATAAAGAAACAACAATTAAAATTATGTTTAAGTTTCTAACGTTTTTGCAACTTTTCGTACTTTAATGACTGCGTAGCAAGCCGGACTATTACATGCGAAGAAATATGTACACCATTGATATGATAATCATTTACGCTAAACAAAATGGCAGAACTCAAGTTTTTACGTTATGCAGAAGGGACTAGGATTTCATTCGATTTCTGATCACCAGCTCCCGGGCTAACATCATAATCATTTTTGTAACGTTTTAAATCAGTTTATTATAAAACTTTAATCTGTTCATATTTAAAAAAAGCTAACAACGGGACAAAATAAAAAAAGGGGCAAATTGTGTTATATAGACATTGGATAATATTAGCGCAAGAACAAGTGTAGATACTTAACGATATTCATTCGAGTTTGTTGTTAAACTATCAACGATTTCTACACAAGAAACAATGCATTATAAAAAAACAAAAAACTGCCCACTTATTTCGACTTATCTGACCCAAAAGATCCGCAAGTCATGATGTGTCGTAAGAGTAAAATACCAAAATTACAGAAAGCAATACTGAAGGTCTATTTTATAACTCTAGTTGGATTTCATGATCGGCTTTATTTTGGCATATGAAGCTCATTAATTGGTTAATGTGATCAAATGAAACAGATCACGAAACCAACCAGGGTTAAACAGTAGACCCCTGGTTTGAGAATTTAGGAGCGAAAATTATTTTCCCTTTTCTGCGATCAAGAGAATTTGATTATGAACTTCACTAGTTGGAAAGTTTTGATAATCGTTAGTGCCACTAGCCAAGGAGATTCGTTCTCCCAATAATCCAAACCTTCGCAGTTCGTTGTTCGTGTTCTTATAAATTCAACCAAACATTGCACAGGTGATAATTAAAGATACGCTGGACCGCAAAGAAAAAGGGTCGATTAGAAAATCTTAAATATCTTCACTATATCTATACCTGACCTAGCTTTATGAAATAAAGACTAAATTTAAGAATATTTCAATGGGCTTGTGAAAATGAAAATAAAAAAATAATTTAAGCATTATATTTTTCATAAATGTAAAATAAATAAAAATGGGTTATTTTCCCAGTATTTTCGTAAATGTAAATTGGTTACATACGTGCCGTTTTCACGCATTTTAGGACTTCGTGTTGCCTCCGCGAGTTCCTAATACTGCTGTTATGCGATTTGGCATACTTTCTACTAGGTTTTTGAGGCGATGCTGCGGAATATTCTGCCATTCCTCTATTAGAGCATCTTTCATTTCACGTAGCGTGATTAGCGGCGGATTCCGCTGACGTACACGTCATCCTAGTTCGTCCCATGCATGCTCAGTGGGGTTTAAGTCGGGGCAGCATACTGGCCACTTCATGCGTGTGATACAGACTTCTTGTAAATAGGCAAACACTATCTGAGCTGTATGCGGGCGGGCATTGTCTTGTATGAAAACTGCATTCTCGCCCATGTCCACTAAAAAGGGAACAACTTAGTCATTCTGAATTTCAGTGACATGTCTTTCTGCAGTTCCATTTTCTATCACCACTAGCTCAGTGCGGCTTTCGGAAGAAATTCCAGCCCACACGTGAACAGAGCCTCCTCCTTTTTCTTCTTATAGGCTTGGTTATAGCGCTCTCCTGGACTTCTGTACACTCTTTTCCTCCCGTCGTGCTCGTATAAACAGAATCTAGACTCGTCTGCGAACATAACTCTTGACCAGTCATTCAGAGTTCAATTATCTTGTTCTCTACCATAACTCAACCTTGAGTTTCTGTGGTGTCTTTCTAGTTTTGGGCCA
Organism: Luehdorfia chinensis; assembly: GCA_019845155.1. Lineage (NCBI taxonomy): Eukaryota > Metazoa > Arthropoda > Insecta > Lepidoptera > Papilionidae > Luehdorfia > Luehdorfia chinensis. The sequence continues at coordinate 13,110,299 of JAHVAK010000353.1, read as the reverse complement.
TTTGCAGGTCTTAGGCTTTAAATTTGCTTCAGCCAGACGCCGCTTTACTGTATCCGTATTTAGATTGTTTCCTCCAGCTCGTAAATGATGATTCTTTACTTTAACAGCCGTAAGAAAGCGATTTCTCAAAATTGTTGACACCATATAGAGAGCCTCTCGCGCCATCGTGCACTTTGTTCGGCCTGTTCCTGGTCTTCTAAGATTGGATCCAGTTTCATGAAAACACTGGAGTACTCGTTGAACTGTAGATAAGAGTCAAACCAACAGTTCTCGCTGTATTTCGTTGACTGTGCCCATCTTCAAGCATTGTCAGAATCTTGGTACATTCTTCAGGGGTTGACCACATGACTTCAGAATAATATAATTTATAAGGCAGAGAAACCTCATATTTATAACTTTTTTATTGCAAAACTAAAACAAACGCAAAACAATTGATTTTAATTTAATTTGGTACTAAATTCTAAAACGACCATTATTTAACATTTTCAGTTTTTTATACAATTATCAAAAATAAATAAAAAGGTTTTGTATATTATTTTATGTGGCATTAAATATTGTTTAATTAATGCTTTATTTCATGGACCTAGGTGTTTACGACTCACAGTAATGTACAGTTGAAACAAAATATGGTCAGGTACTTTTGAAGATATTAAAGTTTTTCTAACCGACCTTTTTTTGCGGTCCAGTGTAGTTAATAGAATTAGTAACTACCTAATAATTTATTAACTAATTACTTAATATAGTTATTGACTCGACGACAGTCTGCTGACTGTCGAGGAGTCTGCCTCATTTTGAGGTGAACACGTGTCGTGGTCTCGACTTCAGTGTTGTATATTGCCTAGTTGTAATGTTGTTGTGGTGGAGGGTATATGGTGGTATTTTATATTTTGCATGCGGATCTTAGCAAATTCACTTTCTTTCCTTCAAGATAACAATTTGTTAATCAGACAGATACGATATACATTACTGATCACAAAATTAACAACGAAATTATTTTAATTTAAAGGCGATACAATGAGTTGTCTTATATCTAATAATGACAATATTTAACCGACTGAAATGTTATTCAATTTACTTCATTATGTGCTAAGCAGCAATTAACAAAGAGGTAAAATACTCGTAGTCATTTTGTAGGGAAATAAATTTCAAAGCAAGTCAAAGATCAAATATGTAATTATAGAATACCTAATGACGTATCAATTTATTAACCCTAATTAATACATGTTTACCGTCAAAAATAAATGAATAGAAACTGTAGGTCGGGTAATAGGTGTGGAATTACATCGAAATCTAATACGATGGATAACAGCATTGCGTTGTTCGGGAGTCGCGGGAGGACACCTCAGTAACCAGATTAAGTAATTAGCTGGACGATTAATCCGATAATCGGTGAAGCTGAATTTGGAACGCTGACACAAGGGTGTCTCGCGCAAGCCGCAAGCACCGTGATGCCAGATATAGGCTTCAGCAATCGGTCAGGGCAATTGAGCAACTAATAACAGAGATAATATTTTAGTTCATGTTGTATATAGACAGACTACAGCAGTTATGTTACTTCAATTTTAGAGTAACATTTTACAACTCATTGAGGTAGGCTACCAATTGTCATGAACATTTAGTTCTACGGATTGAATTATTCTAAAACTGAAACATATGGCATGCATTCACGTATTTCTATATTTTCTTACTCCTTGTGAATGCCCTGCGTACTGCAGCTGCTACGAACTCTCTTATAACTTCTCATATTTACAAATCAACAGTAATCTCCTTACTTAGTCCAAATAGAACAAAAAATTCAATACAAAACATTTTTTTACTAAATAAAATAATTAGGGAAAGTATTGAAACTTATGAATTATATGAAATAGTTACCACGAGAAACTATATATTTGTAAGTATTTTCAGTACACATTAATTTCGCTCGGCTAATGTTTCAATTGTCTTATAACGATATCGGCGTCCCGTCGCAATAACAATTTTAAAACAGTATTCATTTACAAAAGTAAGACATCTGAATGCATCAATATTTTTTTCTTGTAAATTTTGAATTCAATGTGAATTTATAATGTTATACAAAAGGTTACATTATCAGTGTCGTGGGAAAGCGCGTACCTGCGGATAATCCGCGCGTTACTTTTTCGTCGCAAATAAAAAGGATTTGCGTAGGCGCGGGCGCACGGTTCCTTCAAATGTTTGTAGACCTGGGAGACGAGGGTTGTGTTCGCTTTGCAAAAAAGCTCTATTTCAAGTAAAAAAAACTTTAAATACGTGCAGTGTACGCTCCGCTTATTGAATCATCATCGCTGCGAGTTTTTTGCGGCGGCCATCCGTTCGCCGTCAAACTGCGCACAATTGCCAGAAATAAGACGACGCGGGTGGATGGGATTCGAGGTAATTTTTTAAAATATTTGAAAAAACTACCAGTTGTTTCCTTTTTTTATCGCCGATTGATTGAGTAATCCTTCAACGAATCCTTTAGAATACATATAATGTTACGGAGGACAGATAAAATAGACCTTGTATCAAGTTAACTCAGTTGACGTATTTTTTACATTATATTTTATCTTGAGATACAGATATCGCAACTTATGTTAAGATTATTATATTATTTTCATTAAACGAAATGTGCTTAATTTCGAGAATATTTAAATGTGATACTCACAACAAAAACTAACTTAATTTGAATAGAAAACTTGTGTTCTGAAAAATAATTAATTAAAATAATAAGCGCTGATTACCTACCTCGGTAGTTTTTTTATGGATGCCGGCGAGAATTAAATCAAAAATAATGAATATACCGAAACAAAATAAAATAATTATACGAAAAAAAATACTAACCGTAACGTTACGTTTAGGTATAATAAATTTACATATTTTTTTAAAGGTTATGTTCATTTTTGTTCCTATTTTTATAACTGTGCCTGCACTGGGATTTATCCTGTATCGTTGGCAGTATTCGACAGATATAAATTACACAGGACCTGGAACTAATATCTGTAGTTCATAGTGTTGAGTGCAGGAATCGAACCCGCGACCCATAGCGCAGAAGCAGAAGTGCGCCGATCGAGCTGATATTTTTTAAAGATTAAAATGTAAACTAGGAAACTTTGAACATTTATATTATTGGTGAAGGTACGACTACGACTACGGCGACATCTTCCGGTCAACGAGGGGAAGGCCTCAACTGTGCAATATATATTGTAGTGCCGCAAGTATTCCAGTTACGCTTATTCAATACGATTAAAGATAGGAACTGATGCTTTGGTAACACAAATATTGGCTACAGCCGGGAATCAAACCTTGGGCTCACGATTCAACAGGCTGTTATACTGACCAATGGGTCAGGTGAACGAAATAACATTAGCTCGCCTAACTTAAACATTTCACTAACTAAATAGTTCTCTATTGCCACTGGACCATTGGAACCGAGAAGGAACACCAGCTCTTCTGTAAATTATTCCTTGACCGAGTTTATTACTTGCTCAGGCTTAATGATCTTAATAGAAACGTTAAAATGTAATATTTACTTAATAAAAGAGAAACATTTTTTTAACAATATAAAACTGAAGTACTCCATGTACTTTACTTTAAAGAGCTATACTTTAAAAACGACGTTTCATTTTATTATGTAAATGTAATGTGTCAAGTATTGATTAAGTATTTAATACAAAAATTACATAATATTGAAATTAGCTGTATATTTTAAGTGTAGGTTTACTGAATCCTGGCAGTTTGTATGTGTCGCTGTACTCACGGTAGGCGGCGCAGTAGGGCCGGGCGGCGGCGCGCACGCACGCCGACAGAACCATCGCTTGCGGCGGCAACGCGCGATGCGAAAACAAACACTCGAACATCCACAGTCGGCGGCGTGCGGAGCGCGACTGAGGGCGAGCGTGAGCGGCGCAGCCTCCCCGCGCTCACCCCCCCCCCCCCCACCCACCACCACCCCCTCACCCCGCGCCCTGCACCTCACCCCGCGCACCCTTCACGTGGCGAATTAAAAATTCCGATTTTTTTGTTCGAATCCGTTTCTTTTTCCGCCCTTAGTGAATTTTTTTCGCGCGCCACGCTATTATTTCGATTACCTGAGATGTAGTTTTTTTCGCTTTCGTCGAGCGCGATGTGCGTTTAAAAGCTGTTTAATTTTTTTATAGTAGGAAAGGGGAGCGACGGGTTCGGCTAACCGATGCGCGAATTCCGATATCGGGTTCGATTAAAAAACGCTCGTTAGAAGTTGTGCGGAGCGTGCTCCTGCGCCGGCCGCTGCCGAAACGGAAAGTTTAAAAAACTCACATTTATTGTGGCGACGTCTATTGTTGCGCGGGCAAACAAATCTTCACGAAATGTTTTAACAGTTGTAACAGTTTTTGTCATCGGCTTCTAATCATGCATTTGTTAAGTTGCAAGAGTTACTCGTGTAACGGCCTTTTTATAACGTACTAATATTAAAAAAATATATATAAATGTCTTAACATATTGTCCAGAAGCTCTTCGTACATTGCCTGGAAGAGTTACTAAATTGTAAAGAAAATTTTACAATATACACAGACGTGAAAATGTGTCTGCTTACTTTTAACAAATTCACGACAGACTGGGCTTACCACGGAAACTGCATTTACCGCTTCATTCAAATGAAATACATTTGTTGTTTCCGTCAAAAAGATTTACATAAACAGATGTTTCTTACAGTAGCGTCTTCGAGCGATTCCCAATTTGCATAAAAAAAGCACATTTGAAGGCATTGTCGACAAGAGTATGCGTATTCTAAATGTATACAAGGCCGCTACGTGCACTTTTACTATGTAAGCTACATTGGTTCGTACAGTGGACTGTTGTAACTTAAGTGAAAGCGCCGTTTAGCGAATACCTCAGAGCACTGAAGTCGACGCTGTAATTTTCAATTTCAATGTGAAGTGGCGGGCCAGGGACTGCGCTCCAGCTTCGGCGATCTTTGTAATGCTAATGTGCGCAAACACCGACCGCGGGAGGAACATTAATGCGCGACCCTCCTTCGCCCCCCTCGCCCACTAGCCCCTTGGTCCAGCCGCTTTGAAGCAGCTCCCGCTCATGCATCGCAATCAAAATGCATTTACGTAGCGCGGCCACTGTTTGTTTAGGCGCTAAGGTATTGCTACTTTGAATAAGAGATTCGCTCGCCTTTGTAGCGCTCTCGAGCTGAACTAACAATGTTTACGAAAGCGGTGCCGCAGAGAGCGATGTACCGCGCTCCTGTGGACCCGAGCAACTCGTCTCCGATCCTCTGTTTGTGTGCAAATTTTCAACGCTTATATTAGGTTTTCGAAAGGAATTTTGATAATATTCTTTTGTTCTTCTAATGTATCTAAAAAAGGTGGAGCAGCTATTGTGTAATCTTTGCTCATATTTCATAAAAATGTTGTTTAGGATGATATTCTACTCAAATAGAAAATTTTAAAAAGTATTTCCTGTTCAGTATACGTGTAAAAAGTGTCTGTTTGTTCACTCGTACAATACAAAACTTACAAGATTACGACACAGGACATATAATTTACCGTGAATTAAAAAGTGACATTGGTAACCTAGTCGTGGTAGTCAATAGCGTGATGGACTGTGCTACGCGGCTACGAAGCTACGAGCATGACCGCCCTCAACTTCTTACGTTAACATATTCATGTTTGTTAAAGTCTTAAGTTTTATTTTTTGAGCGATTACAGAAATATGTAAGAAAATGTGTATTTAAAGACAGAAAATACATTTAAATAAAACTTAGAATTAATATAGGTAAAACATAACTCCAATTATTTTACAAACGCGATTAATGACCCTTTGTTTATACATTATGAAGTCTATTTGCAAGCTATTATGTTTGATCAGCTCCATCCGGGAAGGGTCACGCTTTCAAAGAACACAAACAGACTAGCAGAGACCAGGAGACCGATTACTGGCAGTGAGACGTTTCCTCACAGTCCTGGGGCTAAAGGCATCGATATTTTTATTCGCTATTGAGGATGAATGTAGGCGGCCTGTGTGCTTGTTTGTCATCTTAACCACATCCACAAACACACAAAAGTTCGCCTGTACTAGGTGGTTCAAAATGTAATCAAATAGAATTTTCTCCAGGTTCGTAGTTATTTAGAAAATTACCGGATATTAACTTTAGAATTCATTTCAAAAACAGTTGCATTATTATTCTTACGTTTTAAAATTTTAAAGTCCCAACAGCATCGCAGCGGAAAGTGGGGCAGCCGACACGACCCTCTCTAATAAATAATGTAATAAAATCAGTACATTTAAAGCGCCAATAAATCGACATTAACTCTATCGGCTACTCAGATCAAGTAAAAATATTTATGCGCTTATCTTTAATTTTCTGTAATGTTGATTGCAAACGGCACAGTTAATATGCATTTGTAGCGGCTGGGGATGCGAGGAGGCAGAGATAAAGCGGCAGCCAGTGCTGCAGATTGCAGCGAGTGCAGCGCGCTATCGATTGCCGGCGCGGCCGCCATGTTGGATTAGCCGTGTATTTGCATTTTCAATTCGGTTCAAACGGCCCGCGTCGTTTCACGGCGCGTTAGGGAAGGGTTGCGCGTGCCGCGTAATCCCTTTAACTAGTACATGGGCGAGCCGTGGACAAAGCCCGTGCTAGCTGACGTATAAAAAAGTATTAATAGTATATAATTTACGTTCGGTGCGGAACTGAACACGCATGCATTGAGCTTTTTAACTACTGACACGTAGTTAATGCAGTTTTACATCCGGTCTGGAGACGTACATGTTAAAATGAAGAATTCTCAAATTTTCATAAAACAAAACTAAAAAAAAATATTTATTGCCCGTATCCACGATTACATTTAATATTATGCTAATTCAGCGAAGTAACTCACAGTAGCTTGCTGCGATGTCGAGACTGGCATCATCGCTCCTATCAGTTCGTGCGTCGATGTTATCAATGTTAAAACACCCCTTCCAAGTTACTTTTGCTGTTTGCTTACACTCCGAGCTGCGTTGCGAAATTCTAGTACAAAAAACAATCATTCGATGGCCGTGGTAGCTCAGTGGCCGGCGCTCGCCTATAATTGCTTAGTACGTGAGTGACACGGCATCGGCCCACGGTAGCCGACACCACTAACTTGTTGATTGTTAATTGTAAAGGAATTGTAGGAAGTAAAGCAGAAGTCGAAAAATAATGGAACAAACTCTACATACTCCTATAATAATGTCCAATATATTGAATCCTCTCAGAAATGAAAGGAGGCCTTTGCTCAGCAGTGGCTTAGACAACTATAAAGGTGCCCCTGCTGGACATACGCCATCACCTTTTTTTGGAGATTTTTTTATTGGATAAAGTGACGGGACGAACAAAAACTTCACCTGATGGTAAGGCCTCCTTACGTCTGTGTCTAACAAATACGTTGTGACACCACATTGCGCCCTGTACTGTACTATACTGTGTGAACATCAGTTTTTAAGTGTCATGTGCCTAGTGACTATACTAGCTCACAGTGGCAGTCAAACCGAAACACACTAATGATTGCACACTACTGCTTCACGACAGAATAACTTTAGAGAATAAGTGTTTCGAAGGACGTATAAAATAATCTACCTCTCAAAAATCAGTGGAGTACGAAACTTTTTAATAGATTATCGATAACAGATCAACGCGGTGTCGGTTTTTACTCCAAACAGATATAAATTGAAATTGATTAATTTTACATTTTTTTTAAATATTTAATTTATTTGTGGCTGTTGTAGTTAAACACACAATTTCTTTATTTCCGTAAAACACTATTTCTACATCAGCAGTGTCGCTTCATATTGCTTGGAATCGTTTAAGCGCTCCAGTCTGTTAGTAAGTGAGATATGTGATAAATATTTATTGTAGTGACTAACGATACCGAGACATAAGCTTCCCGATAAAACTACAACGTCTTGCAAACAATTGTAAATTGTAAATACTAAATAGTTCAGAAGAATTTAATATTTCATTCTTCGATCGGATTCAGATTCGAGTTAATAATTTAACAAAATTACATCATCGTCTCGGAATAATAGGTATACACATTTTAGATCGTTTTATCTTTCATATATTATAGGTTCATTAACATGTTCTTGACTGCCATTTCATTATCATTCGAGTCGGGGTTGCGAATACTTGTTTCTGCGAGAGAAGAGCTCATTACAGGCTGAGGGAGCGAGTGGGGAGAGTGACGGAGGAAGGGAAGGAGGGGGCGCTAATCAATATTAGCCACTGCAGCTGAAGACAGTGCACTACATTGGTTACATTGTCACCACTTTTACACGTGGAAACGTATCGCAGTGCGTCGGCAATGAGTATTCACCTTTATTAAAGGCAGTTGCGAATATATAATTAAGGACTTTGTGTAGTAAGTTTCACAGGGTAGCGTCTGCTCTTCTACTTCTCTTCACGAAGGTGACTTCTAATCTGATGGATATAAGTTTATATAATTATTGTTGTATCAAGCCCGCCTTTCACTACTGCGCCGTATTAAACGGAATATAGTTCCGTATGCAGATCGATGCTTGAAGTGGAACTGAAAAAATGAAAGTTAAAAGTTTGGGCAGCAATTGAAAGTTTTTTACAGCAAGGGGAGAGAGCGTATGTGCGGGCCGGGCCGCATGTAAATACTATGTAGATGATATGTAGATGCGGCGGCTCACGATTGGGCGCGGCGAGCGGGGCGGCGGGGCGGGGCGGGCGGCGCGGAAGGGTTGTCAGATTTATGTCGCCGCGGAAATTGCCACATGGCGGCTCTAATTTAAAACACGATGATAAATGGCTCACACGTGGCGCACCCTTTAATTATTGTCAACAACCCCGGCAAAGTTCGCTTATGTAGACTTTTCCAATCTCATACTAAAATCCATCGTACAGCATAACTTAGAATGTTGAAATAGTGAAGCTGGCCCGGGGCGGCTGCGAACCTTATGAATTTATGAACGTGCACGGCCGGAGCGACGCAAATAGCAATATTAGGCGGCAGTGGACGGACAAACAGACGGGCAACTCGGGCATTGTTTGTCGAGAGCACACATCCCGCAAATCTAATTCTTGTGAAGTCCCGAGGAGCTCGTCGGGGCCCGTGCTCGATGCAAACAATACGTAGTACTCTAAATTAAATACGACGCACTTTCACGGGGACATGTTTAGATGAAATCTTATAGCAAATTATTAAATTAAACTTAGTTGTAATTCTATGTTCGTGTAATTCCGATTAGTTTTGAAGACAGCCAACTTAGTCATAATTTTTCTTGTATCTTCGACAAAACTTGGGATTGAGCTCTGAACCTGGCGGCTACGATGATAATGGACCACTGATAACCGCAGGTCCTGGGTTTGAATCCCAGCCGGAGCCAACATCTGTGCAAAAACTATTGTTTTTCGCGTCTGCTTGTGTTGAGTCTTTAACACTGCATCCTAGCCTTTCTCCTATCTTATCTAATGAGCTTTACGTCGGGCACGGCTAGCTTGGGACGAGTGAGTGCCTCCGTGTTTGCGCGTACACTTGCAGCACTATAATATCTCCTGCGCAGTTGATAGCTTAATAGTATTCGGCAGTTGTCACCGTGGTCATAAATCGGCCAGCGTTATCAATATGCTATTCTTGATAAATTTATTTATAATGATTTCTTATATTTACGCGAACACTACACATTTAAATGAAACTAAGTTTACGGATTTTATCGCGTTTAATTTATTACTACATCACAGTTAGCTCTTTCTGCGTAGATCGGACCCAAAAATAATAATTAAAAGCTGAAGGTACCTCAGGTTAACTATGACATCAGGACATCTGTCACCTCAGTCCTCCCGTGACCATGGGTGCTGTAAAGCACTCGAAACGTCGGGTTATAAATAGTAATAAATTAAACGCGATAAAATCCGTAAACTTAGTTTCATTTAAATTTATTTATAATGTAGTTTTGACTAAGAAAAAAAAAAGGATTTACAAAATGATACCTACGGAGTTTCTTTCGTCCGTTTATTCTCCGTTAGAGGGGGGAACGGTGGTAGATTGCAACAGTGACGTTTGACGAACGAATTTTCATTTCATTTCATATACTACTCATCCATAAACAGTATTTTGCTTTGGTTAAACGAGTGATTGGCAGAGCAATGTGTGCGGTGGCGGGAAGCAGCGCCGCGGGCCGTGAATTGTTGGCAAATTGCTTCCGATGAGAGCGCTAAACGCTTCTCGAAACTTTCTGCGCATCAGTAGAATCATGTTATGACGTTTGTAAAGGTATGCCAGCCAGCCGGCGCCGAAGCTCTGTGTAGGCTAGTCCAGTTATTATTGTATTGAAATAAGTATTTTTTTAGAATTAAGTGACGAGACGGGCAAATAGTTTACCTGGTGGTAAGTACAACGATAGTCCTATATGAAGTGCTGTGTCACACTGAACACATCTCTGTTGCACCGGGCTACGCTCGTCATTCTAAGACTACAGTTCTCATAGAGTCTCATATGCCCAATACTGGACACTGATAGCTGATCTAATACCAGCTACCAGTGTCCTTCCGACCGATTTTTTTTTGCATATGAAGTGCTTGACGACAGAATGACTGGCACTGCGGTGACACCTACATAGGCAGATTCCTGCACAGGGATCCTTCCACCGGTAAAACAACAAAATGTGTGTTCAACATGGCAATGTTTTGCCTCGAAAGTTTATATAATATTTAAGTGGCCAGTGAACCTGCTTCATCAGTTGCCGTTCTTGGGTTCGAATCGTAGCCAAAGTAATTTTTTTTTGCAACATGAAAATTACGGCGAGCCAGAATACCTGACTTCTACGCCACGGGTCCTGGGTTCGAATCCCAGTCGGAGCCAACATTTATGCTAAAACACAAATTGTTGGTTTTCGGGTCTGGTTCTGTTGTGATTGTCCCCGCGTTTCTGACACTGCATCCTAGCCTACCTCCGATCGTATCGCATCAGCGTTACATCGGGCGCGGGTAGGTTGCGACGAGTGAGTGCCTCTGTGTTTGCGTGTACACTTGTGGCACTATAATATCTCCTGCGCAGTTGATGGCTCTCGACAGTATTCGGAAGTTGTCACCGTGGTCAAAATGGGCCAGGAACACACACACACACAAATTATTACATTTTGGGTGTATTGAGATGATGAATTTCTCTAACACTGCATCTGATCTTTCCTACGATCTAAATGCGAAAATATCGTAGAAAAGTTCAGATATGTTACATCGATTATGGGTAAGGGTAGACAAGTAAGAACCTTTGTGTTTGCGCTGATACCACCGATATTATATTGAATTATATTATTTTACCCAAATATATACAGGGTCATTCGTAATGTCCTATACATCCCGGCAGGCTGGACTTAGGGACGATGTGTATATGCCCCAAAAATATAATGAGCCTCGTAGCGGGATACCTGTAGGAGATTTGTCGACTTAAAGAATTTGCTTAAAACTCATAGGTGACTACCCTGAGTTAGGGTGGCGTAAAGTTTAACAAAACAAAATAATTTTGTATGGACTATTTGTATAGTATTCAATTTTGTCATTAGAGCTTCACCGTTGTGCTTCATTAAATCAGATCAGATCAAAGTAGCATGGGTAGGTGCCGGGATGTTATACCAATTATGAATGACGTAAGTATATACATAGTATATTTTTGTAGTGACAACTTCTGAATTTCAATTGGTTTGAAAGACATCACTGTGTTATTATGGCTTAAAATGAGTCCGAAAATTTATCTACTACATTCAAATAAACAAAAAATGGATCATTTTACAAATAACAAATCGATCTCAAAGTACACCCGATGCAGTAGCTGGCAGCGCGTCGCCCGCAGCACTTCGGCGGCTGTCTGTCGCCCGCGTCACAATAAATTACTTAAGTAACTGTGATGTTCACAGATATTCGTAATCTGCGTATGGAAGCGGGCGCCATAACTCTCGATTTAAAAACGTAGTCGTCGCCGAGATCACCCTGATCCGCGACAGAAACCAGATGCCGTTAGACATTGCTGTTGAATAACGTCGAGTAGTTAGTAAAAATAAGACACTGATTAGGTATTAGACTGATTTGTACATAATATACACGTGATGTAGTAAACATACTCGTATGAGTGTTTAGTTAAACAAATACTTGACACTTGCTTACTTTATTTCTTCTAGACTGGCGAATGTTCTTCAATCGCTTCCAGTCATATGCGATGGACATGCACAGATGTCATCAAGTTCTCACGATGGATAAAAAGTATAGCTGAAAACTGTCGACCGCTCAGAACGTTGACTTAAATTATAAATTTGGACATGAACAAAATAAAAACGTTTTACACTATAAGCGGAGCATTTTCAGCACCGCGAAAAGTGAGAACCACGAGAACCACGAGAAAAACGAGAAAAACGAGACTTCGTTTTAAGCGCGAGGATTTGTGGTTTATCAAATCTGATGTAATGGTTGGGATGATCCAGAACATGGTCACAGACTGCAGATGGTCGTCGCTCTAGGAAGTCTGCAGTCTGTGACCATGTTCTGGATCATCCCAACCATTACATCAGATTTGATAAACCACAAATCCTCGCAAAAGAACACCGATTCCTACCAAGGATGATTCGCGAGGCTATTGAAATTAAAAAACATCGTAATTTTAATAGAGAAGATGGTTGGGTATTACCACCAGCTTGGGATTCTATAATTAATAAAATTAAATCAAAAACCAAGCATACCACTGCAAGACTTCAAGACACAGTAAGCTCTTTCTGCGTAGATCGGACAAGGAATAATAATTAAAAGCTGAAGGTACTCCGGGTTAACTATGACATCGGGACATCTGTCACCTCAGTCCGCCCGTGACCATGGGTGCTGTAAAACACTCGAAACGTCGGGTTATAAATAATAAAATAAAACGCGATAAAATTCGTAAAATTAGTTTCATTTAAAAGAACATGTAATATTTACATATCGTAAAAGCATTTTTGAAACTAAATTAAAAGAAAGCAGAAGATCTCTGGGGGCTTCGATCTATTGATAAATTATTATCGATATAGCCCCCAATATTTGCGATAATTTTAAATCGTTGTGTGGACTTTGGTGTCTTTTCTGAACTAATGAAACATGGTAAGGTTGTACCAGTTTTTAAATGGGGTAGCCAGTATTAAGTAAAATATTTAAAAAATTAAGCTAAACCAAATGGTCATTCATTTCAGTAAATATAAAATTGTAAATAACAAGCAATTTTTTAGGTCAACAACTAATGCTGAAGTTAAACTAGCCTCACATGTTCTACAAACCTGGGAACATTTTCATGACACTGTCAGTGTAGTTTGTGATCTCTCAAAGGCATTTGATTGTGTGGAACATAATAGGGAAACTTAAAAGCTATTAACGGCGTTATGTCATCAGGTTGTGAAGTAAAAATAGGTGTATTATTGTTGTTTAAAGTTAACAAAATGACTCAACGCTGGAACGGACTCATCAAACTCTAGATATGGTTTGCGGCAAATAATTAACTTTTAAATGCAAGCAAAACAAAAGGTTTATGCTTTAAAAGGTCTAAGTCGGCGCATAATATTAATATAAATTTACAGAATTTTAATCATACGTTTGAAAATCCAAGTGTATTTTTTTGGAACCACTGTTGATTCTAAGTTACAGTTGCACAGTTGCAGCACACATTGGAAAAATAGCTCTGAAATTTAGTTCTGTCATTTTTGCTATAAGAAAGATTAGTCAGACTGACGAAGCTACAGCTAAATTAGTATATTTTGCATACTTCCAGCTGGGTTGGAGACAATATTTATTTTGCAAAAACAAGCATTTCCGGCATATTTTAACTTGGGACCTCGCGAGTCACTACAAGGACATTAAAATTCTTAGTTTATTTTTGAAAATATTATCTTTGTACGGAAAAACATGAATTTATTTAACAAAAAAGTGACTGAATCCTGTAGAATTGGCCGAGATCACACGTTGGAGGATCTACTAAGAAAGCCTTTTCTTAGTAGATGTATAAAATTTTATAACAAAATTCCTAAAAGTGTGATACAAAAATCGGACATATAGAAGACAAAGATGTGTGGAAATAACTGATACTCTGCACTTGAAAACCTCTTTGCTATTAAATTTATGATGAATTTTTTATATAATTTATAAATGACATTATTTAATATGGCATTGAAAGGTTCTTCTCTGAGAAGATCATATTTTTCGAACTGGTGTAAATTTTTGACATTGAAATTAAAAAAAAAAATTAATTATTCGGTGCAAAGGATGGGACTTGCCAGAGGTTTAGTTAACTATAGATAAACGGTTTAGAATCGATCGCTGCAATTGGTGTAATGTAGTAATAACACAAAATTTGCGACCATCTTTACATAATAATAATTAATGTAAACGAAAAGCCAAGTATTAACAAAAATATTTGGCAGGCCGCGGAGATCTCCTGATTGTGTCCAGTGATTATAAATTTAAGTAAACAGAGGGACCATCATCAATCAAAAAACAGAAAATACAAAAAACTTCACTGGCTTCTATTGTACTCGTGCTACGGACACATTAATTCATTGTATATCATAATAAAACCATTTAAAAATTAAAAATTCAGTACAACAGCCAAATTAAGAAAACAAATCTACAACAAAATCCAGTTGTTATTACAACTGTACCTCTATAAATTAAATTACACTTCTGCAGTAATTCCCCAAAATAATGTTTATGGAAATGTGGGCTCTGACAAATTGGCGTACGAAACATGAAATCCAGGAGCGCAACAGTTTACATTAGTTACATATGAAGAAAAAAAAATGCTCCAATGGAAGTCAGTCAATCAACTAAAGAGTTTACGAAATAGATTACAAAAATTAGAGTATTTGACATTGCTGATGTCAGTTTCACGGATCAGAACAATATTTTACTCGAATCGCTACTACCAAAAACACTTAACGACAACCAAACAAAGTCACACTGATTGCTCTGCAAAGTAATCGAAACAAAAATAACTCGCAAACAAACAGAAAACAGGTTGCAAACGCTAGTATTTGAATGTCACAGCTCTCAATAACCTACCGTGGTATTAACAGTTAAAAGGACATGGATAACACATTTCGAATGCACGTGCGATAGGATTAAGATACAAAAACCGTTAACTTGTCGGAACACGTCTAACAAAGAACGGTCGACCCTGCAAGCTGATCAGAGTCGCAATCATGTTCATTGATTTTTAAAATAATGCGTAGAACGCGTTCTGAAAGCACTGACTTTCACATAAATCAAGAGGTCACAGTCAAACATTACTGGGCATATGAGACTTAAGAACCGATGTCTCAGGGTGATTGGCGCAGTGGGGTGTCACACAGAAATATTCTGGGTGACACAGCATTTGCTATAGGCAGACGTTACACTTACCATCAGGTGAACGTTTTGCTCGTTTCATCACTTCACATCACTTTATCCAAATAAAAAGGTTATCAAATTCAACCCTGGCCCAGCAAAAGATATATTCGTCGCCTTCTCTCTCACACACAGTAATGCGAATTAAAATATAACAATGAGCGTTTATCTTCACCTTCACTAATTTAAGGTGTTAGTAATGGTGTTGAAACATATTCACAACTTAATATAAAAAGGTAATAAATAGCCTATGATGTTCTCACTATTCGACACAGGAAACCTCTCATTTTGAGAGCCCCCATCGTGTACCAGTGCAGTCAGTAATCTCCAGATCATCGTACTTATATACTTCTTTATTTTTCAAAAATTTAGGTTTCCTTTCGATATTTTCTTACCGTTTACTTGACGGTAGGAAATAAAAACAATGATTTTGACGAATATAATAAAATAAAATTAAAATAAAGGATACACTAAATAGTAATGAAGAAAAGAATACCTACATAAAGAGGACAATTAAAAACATATTAAGTCACGTGACTATCGAATCACCGTTAGCTATGTACCGCTCCTATGTACAGCATATCAAATCGCTATTGATCGTTAGCGAAAGTCGAGCAGATGTCGCAGCAGCGCTCGCTGCGGCACGCGCCGTCACATGTGCCGTGCGACAATGTACCTCTTTACATTCGAAAATAAAAGTGCGTGTACGTGTGTGCGTAACATCGCTCGCACACACGCACAAGACGGGCGCGCACGTGTGCAAGGGTTGCGCGCATTGTGGCGCGTTCACCCTTCCTCTCGCGAGCGGCGATTTTTTACGTCGCGTGATATGACGTGATGCTGCGACGGAGCGACGCGGGAGGCGCAAGAGGCGGGCTGGCGGGCTGGCGCGCCGGGCGGGGCCTCGTTTGCATACGCGCACTCACACCGCGCCCTCTCCGACGCACACTGCGCGAGTCTCGTACCTAGGCGGTAGGTGCAGGCTCGCTTACCAGTTCCAACTGAACGCCACTCAGCAAACACTATTTGCACACTGACGCATTCTACAACGAAAAAGAAAGTCATCGCTAGTGGTCTGGTGAAGTTTCTACTGAATAACTTATTTGTTCCATACGCCACATATGAAAATTATTACTCTCATCCATACTCCATAATTCCATCCATACTAATATTATAAATGCGAAAGTAACTCTCTCTGTCACTCTGTCTGTTTGTTACCTTTTCACGGTTCAACCGCTGAACCGATCTTAATGAAACACAGTGGCACAGTGATAGCGTGTATCATGGAGACGGACATAGGGCGATTTTATCCCGGAAAATCAAATAGTTCCCAAGGAATATATAAAAAATCCATATCCACGTGGATATGGATTTTGTTGTTTAGATTATGATATGGATTTGCGGATTAGATTTGGACGCTCTCTCTGTCCGTCTGTCTGAATATTACCTTTCATAGTACAACCGTTAAACCGATCTTAATGGAATTCGGCACGTCCTGGAGACAATCAAAGAGAATAAAAAGAGACTGGAAAATCAAAGAGTTACCACAGTATTTTAAAATGGAACCTAAATCCACGCGGACAAAGTCGCGGGCTGCTGCTTCAAGTCATTCGTAAAACATGATGAAATACCGCCTTGCTATCTTTTAATGTGCACGTATTTTTAAATTACAATTATAAACAAAATAAAACTTAAAATTTCAAAATTGTGATGTAATTATAAAGTAACGCAGTTTGCTGATAAGCATTTGCAATCGGCACATTGCAATTGCTTGTCTGCAATCTGCTTGCGACCGGGCCGCGCTACAAAGTTGACAGTCATCGCAGCTGACGGGTAGTAGTTCACTGCCATAGCTTGTAGAATTATTCACATCTTGATCAAGACTGTTGGAAAAAAAATACAAATGTAAACGTTTTTAGTCAGAAAAACTTATGAACATGTCATAATGAAATTCCAAAATCCACTACAACGGTTTTTCAATATGGATATGTGCATTGTTGACTTCGTCTTTGCAATTCACAATCTCACATTATTCCTATTGCATGTAACTCTTTTATTACTATCTGTCTATCCTGAGAATGCTGATTTTTTAATTGGATAGAGTGACGAAACGAGCAAAACCTTCACCTGGTGGTAAGTGAAACGTCTGCCCATATCAAATGTTGTGTGTCTGTGTGACACCCCACTGCGCCCGTCACGCTGAGCCATCAGTTGTTAAGCCCATATACCTAGTAATTAAGATAGCTCTCAGTGCCCTTCAAACCGAAACACAGTAATGCTTGCACACTGCTGCTTCACGGCAGAATAACTGGCGAGGTAGTTACCTAAACGGATTTAAATTGATTGGCATACACATGCCAGTTTATGACCAAGTAAAAATATGTACTAACAATATGGCGGTTTTTAATCTAATCGTTGGTGTTACCGCTACGTAATAATATGTTTTTTAGTAGTTTACGAGTAGTTTCCTCCTCTTTAATCCCTTTTATGGACAGCCAAAAACTGCAAGTGTATTGGAAACGGTTGAAGATTGTTAAGATTCCCATAATCGTTACTGCATACTTGTTTATAAAGTTTCAACCACGAACAACACAAGAAATAAGTTAAATCTGTAAAGAGTGAACGTTGAATTAAAAGCAATAATAATAAATTTCCGATAACTCACGGTACGTGAACAAATAATACAGTGTACCATCTAAAGGAGTAGAAATGTTAGAAAACAGTCAGTTAGCGGCTCAGCTCCGGCGGAAGGCAGCTAGCCGCTTGCAGCTGATTCCCCCGTTTTTTTGCGAAAACCGTTATTTTAGACATAAATATCACCCTTCCGAGTTTGAAATTTCAATATCCCCATCGAACAAAGCGTTCGCGTCGCGTTTTTTACACTCCGAGATTTTTAAAAAATGTGGGGTAATGCATTTTTTATTGCAGAAATCGCGAGCTTTTAGCGGAGACGCGGTCGTTATTCCTTCCCACGGCCGGGAAATGGGTCACGCATTGTTCGGCTCCTTCGTTTTTTCGCTAAAAAAGAGATTTCTGTGGAGACGGGCGCGGACCTGTCGTCTCCCCGCGTCGCGGCCCCTTGACACAGTTTTTTTTTGGATAAAAATGTTAAATTACATCGCAGCTTGCGCTCGAATTTTCTCAGGAGTTGTATATTTTTTTCTGGATACATCTAGTAGCGGCTTGTAGTACAGGAGGCGAGTGATGTCGCGGCGCAAGGGTTGGGCGCCGCCAGCTGCCGCGGGCTGCAGTCGCAGCCAGCCCGGGGCGAGATCGGGGGTCGGGGGAGGGGGTTGGCAATGAAATGATTAGGTAAACAAAGCGGCGGGAGGCGGGCGGCGAGAGCGAGGGCCGAGATTACCTCCGTTTTAACGCGTGAGAGATTTCAAAGGCGGCCACTTCACAAATAATCCATCAGCATCGGGGGCGGCCATTCGGCCGCGAAGGGCGCAAATTCGATTCCGTCTTAGATTGGAGTGCATATTCGAGTAACGAGGTTTACGGAGTGCCTCCCGCTTGTCCGCAACACAATATGCCGCACTCACCTGCCCATTACCTTCGCGGCTCCTCTCTAGCGACACGATTGGGTATTCGCTACAAATTGGTTTAATTTTTTGGATTTATTTAAGTGACGTTATTTCTATTTATAAGTAAAGCACTTTGCTAAAGTAATGACAGATTTTAAATATTTATAATAAATTAATAATAGATGCGTTCAAGAATATAGAAAAAAGCACCAAAAAAAGTACGTGTGAACATAAAATATATTAAAGTTAAGAGGCTACATCCAGCAGTGAACTACTTACAGGCAGGTGATGTGATGCTGATAAGAAGTTAAATATGTAACGTACTATGATATTTTGTAACAGCACACAGCATGTCATGCGTTAAATCCTAGCATGAACTAGCCTAACTTAGACAAGTGTGGTGTATCAACACTGGTGCAATCAGTACATTAATTAAGTTTTTTTAATGGAAGAAAATGACGAGATGTGCAAAACGTTCACATGATGGTAAATGCAATTTCTGCCCATAACAGATACTGTGTTATCCAGAACATTTCTGTATGGCACTACACTGAGACCATGAGACATTAGTTCTTGTCCGATCTGCCAACTCATTACGCTATTTTGTTTTTCGATATTATCTATATCTTTAGATGGAAACACAGAAATGTTGGCACAATATTAATAACTGTCTTGCGGTGGTACATACCTAGACGGATTCCTGCATAGAAATCTTACCACCAGAAAAACTAAATTCCCTATAGCACGAAGGTTCGAACATGAGACCGCAAGCACTTACTGTACGTATTGTAACCACTCAGTGACACAATTAGAGACATCGCGCATTCACTGCGTGGTGCAGTTGCAGAGCGATTGTTTCACAAATCTTTTAATCTAATTACGAATGATTCATTTTTAAGTATACATTAATTCGCAAACCGTATATGTGAGCAATGACCAGGAATAACAATGTAGACATTGTTGAAAATGCAGACGAGAAATAGATAGTATAAACTTTTGGAATGACCTTCTTTTGTTATATATAAATGAGAGGAACGTTACACACCAGGGCTGCGTATCTATGTATGCACAAGAATGTGTGCGTTCTTTAAATGTAGAAGGTCATGTGTACAATTATTTCGCCGTTAACTTTGAAATTTTGAAGTAAAACTTCTTTGGACGCGACGAGAGTAAAATTCGTAGGACAAATTGGAGAGCAGCGTTTCTGTTATTCTGATTAATGTCACCAATAATATTTCTGTGTGACACCACACTGCGCCCGTCACCCTAAGACTTCAGTTCTTAAGTCTCATATTCCCAGTGATTACAGTAGCTCTCGGTGCCCTTCAAACCAAAACACAGTAATATTTGCACACCACTTCTTCACGGCAGAATAACAGAGAGTAATATTTATGTAAATTCAAGTTTAATTATTTTTATTTCAATCAAATTTTTACTTCTGTAACATGTACTGAGTTGCAACAGTCAAACGTAAGATTCGAAACTCACACGTCAACTATACCGTACAAACCGTCTGCCATCCGATGATCATCTAAAGATCATTCGATGCACTAGAACGTTACATTGCTACAAATCTTATTGCTTCGGTGCCGCGCCCGCCCGGTTGTTCTACACGCGAACTGTTGTTACAATATGTGCAACAACAGGGCCGTTTACGACATTGTTGTGAAACAAAGGAAAAGTTACTTCTAGGGTAACTTTGTATGGTTTAATCCAGTTTCAAGTACAAACTTTCAGTAGTTTTGGACTAAAAGGCTTTTGGATTTAACAAATTATTTTATCGTCAAATGTTATTTACAAAGCCAAGAAATGGATAAATATTAAAACGTTTAAAATTAGCAAAGCACGGAGAGGCACTTCGATTTTATTTAATTGTATTCATGAATTAATTTAACAAAAAAAAACTGCAGATAAGCTGAAGTTTATTATAATATGCCTTTCTAAAACGAAATTCAAAATGAGCAGCGTCAGTTCCTAGTGAGGCGGACGAGTACAGTTAGAGGCGCGGAGCTGCAGCGGCACACCTGCGCGCCGCCGCTAATTCTGACGGCTTATGATATTCAATCACCGAGCCCGAAACAATGCAATAAATAATATCGTGTTTCTGAGGAGAACAAAAACTCGGCGAGCGCGCCCGCGCCAGCGGCTCAGGAAGTCCAGGCTTTGTCTTGTCGCTGGTGGTGTCGGATACAAACTTTGAGGTATAAAACATAGGTTTCTTTACAACACGCAACGATTTGCTTTTCGTTTTGCTTTATGCAATCTAAAGAAGGACGTTAAACTATTTCAACAATTAAATATATTGTAAATATTTTCACTTCTAATTCTTTTTGTATAATGAATGTGGCAATGAGCTTTCCAGGCCGGTTTGGACAAGAACTCCATTTAACTATATATTTAATAATAACTATAAATGATTGCCTGCGCAGAATTTATTATTATAGTCTAGCTGGTATTAGCGTCAACACTTAGTATTGAAAAAGGTATGTAGTGACAGAGATTTGATGATGATTATAATACATCCAAACCCGAGCACCAACAATTAGTGCGTTGCACATATAGAGGCCTCGACCATTCGAATCTTAACTGTATAACACGTGCATATTTACATCCAATTACGCCTTTTACCCATATAAGGGGTAGGCAGAGACTACATTCTTAGCCCACATTTCGCCCCCGCAGAAAATGAGGAGTGACGCGTGATGAAAGATGTCGTCGCGATTATGGTGCGAGTTGCAATTCTTGCTCACCATTGTGTTCTCACGAGTAGTCTAGCCATCGGCACTGCATCTACTGGTTCGGCGGAGAGGAAAGGAAAAGGATTAGGTAGGAAGTGGACTTGGTGGAAGTGGTTAACTACTATTTCGGTTGGAGCAGGAGGACTCTTACCCGATACTCGGCCGTATTTGCCGGACAAGGCTTCAAGTAGTCGCCAAGTATCCCTAACACTAACACGAAAGTTTCTCTTCCCATATTCATCTCCTTAAACTTTTTGCTTTACTTCCGAACTCAATATAATTTGCAATGGTATAATCTACTGCGTCTGTGCGGAGTGCGGAGGCGCGTCCCGGCGGTTGCGGCGGCGCGGAACGCGAGGTCGCGGTGACAACAATATAGCAATTACCGCGTCGCTGCGATGCTATCGCTCGCAAATTGTGCTCATTTAAATACTGACCCCGTGCAAAACTAGCCCGTAATCTGGGTGCAGCAGGAGCGACACTGGGTCGGCACGGCGGGGTGCTCGTATAGCTCGCATGCGTGCAGACACATCGCCCGCGCCGTCTACATGGCCGTTTATCGCGCTTTCTCCTCGCTGCACCAGCTAATCCGTCGCCGCATCGCGGATTATACCTCTGTCATTATTCAGAAGCATACGCAAATCGTCGTCATCGTCCGTTTCTTACAATGGCACAAAGTGTAATAGAGCATCATGATGCTTGATGCAGCAGCATGATGATCATGTATTGATTCTGGAGAACTGGAGAGCTGTAGGCTCTCTGAATCAAGTAGTTGCATTCACCATTGGGTAGGATATGTTTATTTGTATTGGAGAATTAGATGGTAAGTACAACGTCTGCCAATTACAAATCCTGTGTCACCCAGAACAATTCTGTGTGGTGGGTCCTATGTCTCCTACATCCAGTAATTACACTACTATGTCCAGTAATCACACTGGCTCTCAGTGTCATTAAGACTGAAACACAGTAATGTTTGCACGCTACTGCTTCACGGCAGAATAATAGGCCCTTCGGTGTTACCTACCTAGACGGATTTCTGTATAGGAATCATGCCACCTGTAAAATATGTGCTCGTATTTTACTCTGATTATAGAGAAATCGATATAAATGACGTTAAACGTCTGAATACCACTTCATCATTATCATCATTTCAACCTTTTACTAGTCCACTGCTGAACATAGACCTGCCCCAGAGATTGCCACAAAAGTTTGTAGCTCTCATTTTGGGGGGATTTTGCAATAGTTGCCACGCTTGGCAGACGGATTAGCCGTACTTTATTTATTCAGAGGTTCCAGGAAGATGCTGCTGTCGATCTCCTGGTTTTCAGTTTCCCTCAGTAGACTTTTACGACAACCACGGGATGAGATGGTGTGGTAGTTTCTCTTAAGCCGCCACCACACGGATTATAATGAGATATCTGAAGTAAACTTACACGAATGTTAGCGAGTTAACACAACAACCGTGGCAGAACACCGGTGATCGCAGACAGGCCGACCTACTTCAGCGGAGTTACGGGCGAGAGATAAAGAGATCTAATCTCGATAGTATTGTTTTCAATACGTCATCGCCGAATAACAGGTCGTGGTTCTTTCTGTGTAAACAATGCGGAGGAGCAAACAACACCTCCACTCGGAGGGACTGCTGATAATATCGCGGGCTGAGCTCGGTGGGCGATGACTGCGCACGCGCAGCCGAAATTAAAACCATCGAGATAGCAGCTCGAAACGCGAGCCTATTTAAAAGTCAAAATATCAAATATTAGCAACTTTTTAACTAAGATCAGATAATCGAAAATAAAGCGAACATTCTGTGCCGTGCTCATGTATTTAATTGGCAATTGGGGTTTCATGACAGTCCAATCTAACTGTAACTTTCGCTCTTCCAGTTTGTGTTTTAAGTGTTCTTTTTAGTAAAGATTACAAATGGTTAATGTAGTAATGGTAATCGTGTAAATGGTTAATGTTGTTTCATGTACAATGTTAACAAATGTTTAATTAATAACTGAAGTTTTCCTATAATAAATAAATAAATAAAGCGCTTATCATGAAGGAAAGTAAGTTACTTTGCTAAGATCCGCATGCAAAATATAAAAATGGTGTATATTACCTAGTTTTCTTGAAGAGCACCGCCCGCCCTCCCTCAGTAGCGTGCACAAGCAAACTAACACCGCCACCAGGAATTTGCTCTTCAAAAAAACTAGGTAATATACACCATTTTTATATTTTGCATGCGGATCTTAGCAAAGTAACTTACTTTCCTTCATTATAATGGATTTCCGCAAAGTAACGCCTGATTCTATTAACTATATTAAATAAAGCGCATTAAATTTTTTGGAGACACGATGCGATTAAGCGTAAACATGTAGCAAACAATATAACTTGTAAATAAATGAAAATACTAACTATAACTATTTCCATTTCTTTATTTTCTCGATGACAGCTCCTGTGAAAACTTGAACGAGCGTCTTTTTTACATTATGTATGCATTATTTTATAAAAATATGACGTTTACACACGTACAAGGTTATACCAGAGTCAGAGAAACTGATAGGGATGGATAAACATATCGATAAACATAACACGATAACAGACCCGATATTTTTTTACGAAATATAAGAAACTAAACTACTGCCGGATATTTTTGTACAAATTTATTAACTAATATTATATTTCATTATGAGACGTTACACGTATTAATTCTTGATTGATGATGCCAACTTCTTTAAAATTTTCGAAGCTGTTGTAAAATAAGTAGGTATAGGTACTGAACAATAAAACGAAATAATTATAACGACAGGTGATCTTTATTAAAATATATTTGAACGTTTTTGTTGTATTTGTCTTTGTTCAAAATATAATAAATATATGCGATCGATATTATTACTTATTTGGTCACAACACTACAACAATCAAATTAGAACTGTCATCGAGAAAATAAAGAAATGGAAATAGTAAAATGCAATATAATTTCTAAAGTCGTGAAAATCTTTACTGTTAATTGAGTTGTTAAGTTATATTTGAGATTAAGTTCATATGGAAAATAATCAAAAATACTAGTGGGCGATAACTTTTGATTAATCTTTTTTTTTATTTGGTTTGGTTAGGTTTAGCAGGCTTAGAAGCGGAGTGAGCGTAGCGAGTGGATTATATCTTTAATTTATATCTATTTATATCCATTACATCAATCATTTTATTTAAATAACAATATTATGCAATTTTTAGTGTATAATATTTGGTGCTTGCTAAATGTTGTCGCTCATTTAGTATTTTTTTTCGCCACTCTGTGTTAAAATGCAGCTCGTTTAAATAATTTTCATTTTAAATATTTCATTTTGATATTATTTTATTTGGTGAATCAATTTGATGTACAAGCTAAGCTAACCTAAGATACGAGTACTTAGGTGTTATTCACGTATAGTTGAGTAATCATGTAAAGCCAGACGCATTTGTATATCGTGATTAAACGAGGACTAAGTTGGTTGAGTAAAATTCGTGATTCGATTAATAATATTTAGTCTGTTTACAATGTAGAGTCAGCTGCAATTGAATACTGGCACATCAATAGGTCTACACAATCGGGAAAGCACTACGCTCGCACAGTATACAAACTCAACGGAGCAGCATTAATTACACTGCTGCGTTTCGTGCCTTGAATAGCGAGTGTCTGTGGTGAAATTATTGGCATTCCATAATAGCCCTCAGGAGATACAACCTACCCACGTCTTACTTCTTTATTCTTGATAGATGCGGGTGTGCACAGGCGTCAGCTATTAGTTACCATCGAATGGATTGGGTACTCGTCCCTCAGACCACAACACAATCAGCCAAGGTACACTGATTGTACATACAGTAATAGATAGAAACACACTAACGACTAGGCCGCGTCGATACACCCGCGCACCAGGCGATTCTCACAGCTTACAGCTACCGAAAGAAGACGATAGTCCGAACGAAGCTCCGAAATGTCCTCGGACCAATATTTAAAAGAATAATAAGACGATCTCTCTCACTGGACACGCGTGTATCGCGTGTATGATATCATCGTATGCATGAAAATATTAAAATTTATTTATGTATTTAAGTTTGTTTCCTAACATCCAAAGCTCGCGGGCACCTGGTCGACAACCTCACTGGGCGGATGAAGCTGTAAAAGCCAAGAAGGCTAGCAGCAACAACAACAAAACATTCTATACTATATTGGGCACTCGTTTGTAGTACATCACCACTTACCATCAGGTGGGATCGCAGTTAAGCACTGACTTATAATTTAAAAAAAGGTCAATCCGTTCGGACAGACAGACATTATAACATTTTTGTGTGTCATATTATGTGTGCGTATGATATGGTCATTTCTGGCGTTGACTCTATATATTTATTTATTAATTTTGCCAACATTTCAATAAAACGGTAACAAAGAGCGGAATGAATGCCTATACTCATTCTCTACCAGTCCAAAAATTAGCTTTACGCTATCTATAAAATATAATATAAAAATAATCTCAAACGCGTACTATAAAACTTACATACAAATAGTACTTGAGTACAATGCTGTGGGTGTAATGATCATTATACATAAATAGGCAAGAAAGATTATATTATTGTGCTAATGATAACAATGTTCAGATATGATTAATCAGTGTGGAATGACTCCGGGACGGTCCGGGCAGGCTGCCGGGCGCCC
The DNA here is from genome assembly GCA_019845155.1 of Luehdorfia chinensis. Taxonomy (NCBI): domain Eukaryota; kingdom Metazoa; phylum Arthropoda; class Insecta; order Lepidoptera; family Papilionidae; genus Luehdorfia; species Luehdorfia chinensis. The sequence continues at coordinate 13,083,992 of JAHVAK010000353.1, read as the reverse complement.
CGCGCCGGGTCACGAGCGTCCCGGCGAGGGGGCGTCACGAGCGCTCACGAATGCTCAGCGTTCGAGATTTGAATACCAGATAATTAATATCGCTTTATTAGCGCTGCAAACGTCGAAGCATGAAGATATACCGGCTTTGTACGCACCGCCGCCCGCTCGGTTCCGGCGAGGAGACGCCGCGCCGGTGCCAGCGAACTGCTCAGTTATCAGTGAGGAGGTGCCCCGCGCATGTGGACGTTGCATAGTACGTGTGCGTCTTGGATGACGTCCCGCTGCGATGTGTACGCTGCCGTCCGTGCGCTTTTAATCTTATCAAAACCAATTAATACATTTGTGAATTGATATTATGGTATTGTTTAAAGATTTGTTTGTTAGACTGGGTAAGTTATACTCGGGGAAAATAATAATGGAATTAGCTTAACCGTGTCTAAAGTTTTTCTATTCAATATGAACTAATATTAAAGAACAATAAAAAAATATCTTGTATTTACAAAAAACATTCAAATATAAATATGTTATCGAAATACGTTATATATATATTGTACACATTCAGAGATATTTCCTATGTATACACTGTTCTATGAACAGCAATAACTATAGCTTCTGTAGTTGGAATCCATATTACGTGGGAATCAAGTCTTGAATTTATTTATAATACAAAATCCAACACGGCAAAGTTCTGCAACATTCTGCTTTTGGTAGCTTAATGTTATGTTGCATGGAATAGACGAAAGTATTAATTTTATAAAGACTTATTGATAGTGAGCGATTACCTCAGGCGCGCGGGCCGGCGAGCGGCGAGCGGCGAGCGGCGAGCGGCGAGCGGCGAGCGGCGAGCGGCGAGCGGTGCTAGACAAAGCGAGTATTGTCCGCGTCTTCGCTTTAATTTGTTATCTTAATTTATTAATCGGTGCGGGGTCGTCGCACCGATCTCTTCTCCCCCGCGGTACCCCGCACCCCCTCCCCCGCCGCCCGTCCACTCGCAACAGTTGTTTATTACAAAACTGAGCGCTAACAAAAGACCACGAACGGGCCGTTTGCATCTGAAATCCAATAATATCTTTGTAACCCATCACGTTTGCGTTTATCTTAGAACTAAGAGCGTCAACATTGTAATGACACGGTTATATGACATTACAACTCAACATGTTAATAATTCACAGTGCCGTTGCTGCTACGCGATGAGCTCAGTAACGTGAGACTAAAACATCATCTTCCTTTTTGCAGCCCACCGTAATTGCCTTGTTGAACATTGGCCTCGTCCGTAGGTTCCCCAAAGCAGGTTCTATACGGAAACTTAAACTACAAATTTTCTATTTTCATTCGCTATCACTGTATATCCTTATTCATACTACTATTGTTATAAACGCGAAAGTAACTCTCTCTGTCCCTCAGTCTGTTTGTTACCATTTCACGGCTCAACCGTTTAACCGGTCTTGACGAATTTCGGCACAGAGATACCTTGCATCCTGGAGATTTACATAGGTTACGTACATAGGTTTAAAAGACAAAGAGTTCCCACAGTTTAAAAAAAATCTAAATCGAAAAATCTCGTGGCGATTAAGACCAGTCCTTATTCAGTAGAGACCTACGACTAGCTTTGGTCTTATATAGAGACTCTTGACGGTAACCGTATAACATAATATCATTTGTGTTCAGCAGTGAACTTGTGGACTGAAATAATATGATATGTACTGTCAAAGTATAACGAAAAATTTAAAAAGTTTTCAAACTTTTGGGCTCCGTAGATCGCGTGAATTCTATTGTGACGTTACCGGGAGGTTTCGAATAAGATATTATGCAGAATTATCTAACTAGAACGTAGAATTATGGGATAATAAGAATTTAATGTATTATCTAGAATTTTTTTTTAAGAAATCCTTTAAGAATGCAAGTTTCTTTTAAGGCTTTGGGAAGGTGAGCAGTGGTCGACTACAACGCGGAGTAGCAAAGCCGGCGTGGTGTCGGCGCGCGGCGGCGCACTATCTCGGCATCTGGCGGCCGCGGATCGTGCGCACGCCGCGCATCGACACGATCCTGCTCGATAGCTCTTCGGAGTGAATTACGTTCTTTGTAATGAAAACGATGCCAATATTCTTATAAGATCGGACAATGAACACAATCGGTCGATCATCTGCCGCGTCCGTTTACTCGATGTTGAGTAATAGCGGCCACTTCCTATTGCTTGTAAGACGTTGGTGCCAGTGATATATCTGTCATTGTACACCTTAAAGACTGAAGACTACATAGACTATTTTGATGTGGATATTTAACTAACATTGTAATAATCAGCCAATTTGCAAACTTGAAATATTTTACGGATGATTGATCAACGTATAATGTACAAAACGCATATCTAACTGAAGTAAGGAGGTCGTAAATAAAATACATAATTTAAATCACCTGGTTACATTAAGCTGGTGCGACTTTCATAAATGAATGGAAACCGAACGATGACCCGCCGTGCGGTGGCGGTTTAGAAGAATCTACCACACCATCTCATCCCGTGGGTGTCGTAAAAGTCGACAGAGAGAAAATTCAAACCATCTGAATAAATGAACTGCGGTTGCCAACCAGCTTGTGAAGCGTGGCAACTTTGGCAAAATCCCCTCAGAATGAGAGCTACATAATTTTTTGGCATCTGTGCAGGAGGCCTATGTTAAGCAGTGCACTATCGACAGGCTGAAAACAGTAAAAACTTATAACATTGCTTTGGTTCAATCGTTGCATGTTTTATCTGAAACGATCTACAGAAATCTTAAAAATGATCTGTTTAAAACATTTTAACAGATAATTTAATCTGTATAAATCAATAATAATCCTAATATATTGCTTAAGTAATGAACAAAAAGTTGAATTATAAAATAATAACGTTGTCACAATTCACAGATATTTTGTCATAGCATGGCGATACTTATAAGACATAAAAATCTTATCCGAAAAGAAAAGCTAAGTCCGATATAAGGCTCGTGTTGAATATATTCCAATCTATAAATCTAATAAGAATAAAAGTTTTACACATGATGTCGCTGTTACTGCCACTGCAACTACTCCCTCGTTCACTCACACAGATGTCGTCATGTGTCAGAGTATGACAACAAATAAGTCAATGCGTGATATGAGTATAGTTTCTATGAAGTGGCAGCTTGAGCTAGTCACCAGAAGATGTCGCTGAAATGGAGTTAAAAACAAAGTGCGATACGTAAGTATGTGTAAGAAGTCTCTACTAGTTGGTTTATAATGATTGTCTAAGAAATGACCGAATTATTATCCTCTACCAGCAATTCAATCCATCAAAGTAGCTCCGACGTGAAGCGTTAATTATTCTTGGGCATGAAATTTCCTTTCGGTGAGCAAGTAACTTGTATAGTTTCTTACGTAACATTGCTTGATCGTTTTGAGTGGTATAAATAGGCGAAGGGAGCCTAATTAGCTGGTATTATATAACGGACCCATGGCCGAAGTTTGAGAAAGGCATCGACGATCATTCTGCGTCGGGATGTACACTGTAGGCAACTCGCGCTGTGTTTATTTATCCCAGTCACCTCATTTAATTAGCGTGAGGTCGCGCCGTCATTGCCGCCTCAACTTACGCGCCATGCGAGCTCAATAGGCATCTTGCATGCTCAAAAAAAGATTCCGGCATGTCACAATGAGTGCAGACATGAGAAACGATTGTCACGAAAAGACAATGGCGCAGATTAGTACATCTTAGGCGATAATCATGCGGGAGTGGAAGGAGACTCGGCGCGGTCGATCGCGACCTTTACGCTCCGCCGCTGAATTAATATAAAGACTTTCATAAATCTATGTCGTCTTTTAATATGCAAACGTTATCGATTACTGTTTACAGGGCAGGAGTTTGGGCATTGAATCGGAAATTTCTCGACGAATGTTTTAATGCTGAAATATTGCATCTACTTTATGTTTTCCAATGATCAATTACATCTATTATAACCTTGATAATGTTGGCCATGTGGTAACGGTTTCAGAGAATCTACCACCCCACCTCATCCCGTGGGTGTCGTAAAAGTCGACGGAGGGAAAATGAAAACCAGGAGATGGGCAGTAATGTCTTCCTGGAACATCTCAATAAATAAACTGCGGTTTACAACCCGCCTGCTAAGCGTGGCAACTATCGCCCCAAACCGAGAGCTACTAACTTTTGTGGCAATCTATGATGGAGGCCAATGTTAAGCAGTGGACTAGTGATAGGCTGAAATGATGATGTTTCAACCACGAGCGGCGCATATTTATGATTATCCCTTCTTTCGAATAAATTCTATGCAAATTAAGTTTATTTATTAGGCCGTAGCGAATAAGTGATCATATTTTAATTACAGGAAAATCATATACCTTATTTTAGGCAGCAAGTTGCGTCTGCGTATTTGAACAATTGAACATCGTTAAAATAATCCAGTTTATTTTATATCATAATTCAATACAAATTTTATAAATGCGGGCGAGGCAGGCTTGTTCGGCGGGCGGTCGTGTACCGGACCACGCGCACGAGGTATTAGAGTGCTTTCCTATTAAGTTTATTTATGCTATTTGGTGTTGTTAATACTACACTGCTATCGGTGAAGATAAAGTTGATAGTTAAAACTTCAAAGTCAGTAAATAAACTATTAGTGACAAAACGCGATGTCTTAACAATGGTAAATATATGAAATAAAATGTCATAATATGAAACCACTTTGAAGGGGTAAAAATAGTGTCGGATACATGGTATGGCAGCTGGTGGCTATGGAGTTGGTCAGAACATGGTGGTGAGCGACGACCGCACGCAGCAGTCTCGCAGCGTGGGAGCCGCGGTAACCTTTTCTACGCGCACGCACCTACTTGCGCGAATCCCTCTCGGGGCGTTGCACTGACCTACGCACGCACCTCACTTGTCACAATAAAGTAGCTCACAATTATTTACCGTTGCGCAACGGAAGCTAAACTTCTATGTTCACTACAGACATACAGGCTCATTAACTCTGTTAGGTATTTTTCTGTAAGAAACGTTCAAAGTGCGGAAGCGAAATCTAGTTGTCGCTCGACACTTGATAAATTTCTGTTGCCGTTCATAATTAAGAACTAAGGACTAATAAGCATGTAATTAGTAGTTGAAAGAAGTAAGCAAAAACTCTGTTTGTACATACATACATACATAAGATCACGACTGTATCCCATAAGGGGTAGTCAGAGACTGGGCACTCGCTGCAAAAACAGATGGACTGCCACAATCCACGTTTCACCAAAACAATATAATGCACTTGGTGTGATAGGTGGTGAGCCCGTCGCCACCATGCGCTGTTGGGTGCACAGTGCAGTTCCTTATGTCCTGTTTGTAATGTATTTATATAATAAAAGATAAACTTATAGTTGTCTGCGTTTCGCGGAACATTCAACACATTATTCTGTAGGACATTCAACAAGCACGTGAATGCTGCACGTTCAAGCACTGCAACCATTACAACGACCTTTGCGTTGCACTATAAATTGCTCGGCTCCATATTTACAAATAAGCACAATATCCATGCAAGTGGAGCGGGATGGAGACGGGTGATGAATGAACAGCCGGTGCGACCGCCCGCGGCTCGCGCGCGGCTAAATACCCGCCGCCCTCATTGTCTCAGCACGACAGTCTGTGCGGACTACAGTCAGCCTGCTTACACTGTTTCCTTAATTAAATTTCCTTTACCATTAATTTATTATCCTCCGATTATTTTACATTCCGAATCTAGTAGTTCCAGAAACAGAGAGCCAATGCTTTCACATATGTAGATGAACAGGCTGATTTTGATGATGAATAGATATATGCACATAGCATAGATCATATCAATCCCGTAAGTTATTGTAATTACTTATGGCAACAATAAAACAATGCGCAGCCTTGTTTGAATAACATAATGTTGCCCCAATAATAAAACACGAAGGTATTGAGATGAATTTGGTTATTCACACGGTCATTGAACAATACGAATATACAAACATGTAACTTAGCGTCAGTTACTTTAATAATAAATCTTTATAGCCCGTAACGGCAGCGGTGTTTGATAGCCGAGGCACTTGCACGGCCGCGTCATACGTCGGCCGTGGCGCGGCATTCTGCTCGTTCAACAAAAAAACCTTCTTTATATTCGCATAGAAAATATTTGTATTCGTGAAGTTGAAAGTGAAATCGTCTGTCAAATGCCGGCGCGCAGTACAAAAATAGCCAGTTGATTGGGTTTTTACGGGTGGATTGGCGAGACCGCTAGGAATTCACGTCGGGACTTGCGGGGAGGGCGGCGGGGCTCGAGCCCCAATTTAAAATTCAGATAAGCGGAATAGTTGGTCGCCCCGGGATGAGCGGGGGCGCGTCACTCGCAGTCAGCGCTGCACTGCATCGCGAGCTGATTTCTCACGTCAGACCATATCGTGTACATAATATAAATTATAGGAACGTATAAAGAATGTGAGTCAATGAATATTTGTTTCCTCAAAATTAAGTCACCGATCTGGTTGGTCTAAAGTAAAGTAAAGTAAAGTTTCAGCCTATTAATGTCCCACTGCTGAGCACAGGCCTCCTCTCATTTAGGAGAGGGTTTTGGAGCTAGGAAGAATCCGCCACGCTGCTCCAATGCGGGTTGGCGGACTTCACATGTCTTCGAAATATTTTTTATCTCTCAGACATGCAGGTTTCCTCACGATGTTTTCCTTCACCGCCGAGCACGTGGTAAATCAGCACTTAAAATTGCAATTAACAATTTTAGTGGTGCCGGCACCGGGAATCGAACCCAGGTCACTCGCGTACAATGAAATTTACAGCGAGCGCCTAGTCCAGGTCAAAGGTTTTTTGGTTTTAGGTCAAATTTCGATAAGAAAACTCTACTGTAGGGAAACTCTCACTGAGAGAACGGATTTTATTACTTTTCGCCCGTGACCCGAACCGGTCTGAGTATAAATGAATGAATGAATTCTTAATTGTATCGGTACTGCTGAACAAAGATCTTAAAAACCGGTGAAAGACACGTTCAATATAAACACTTGAATCACCGCAATCTTAAAAAAGCTATATATCGTAATTAATCGATTAATTAAATCATAACAATTACAATTAACTCAAAGAATGCTTTTTGTTTCACGTTTGAGAAAAACAATAGAATAGTATAATTTGACTTATGAGTTGTTTTACTGCACATGAATATATTATTGGCAAGAGTTTATATACCTCGCTGTTTTTTTGAGACACTAATACAAATAGAAAATTTTTATGCATTTACAAGGTTTTTAGATCTGATTCATCGTGCAGTGACGTAGGGAAATCCAATAATACATACAGTCACGCCTTTCTACCATGTAAGAGGTAGGCAGAGGCCATTTACGTATCCCAGTTTTTGGTACGAGTCAAAAAATTCCTACTCCCCATTGCGTTCCCACGAGCAGTATAGTGACAGCATTGCATATTATGGTGTTATTCTCCACGAAAAAAGGCTGTCCGTACAATAGCTTAGTCACCTACTACTCTGCCGGACAATTTCGGAAATTCTTAATAAAAAGTAAAATAAAGTTTCAGCCTATAAATGTCCCACTGCTGAGCACAGGCCTCCTCTCATTTCTGAGAGGGTTTTGGAGCTAGGAAGAATCCGCCACGCTGCTCCAATGCGGGTTGGCGGACTTCACATGTCCTCGAAATATTTCTATTCCTCGGACATGCAGGTTTCCTCACGATGTTTTCCTTCACCACTAAGCATGTGGTAAATCAGCACTTAAAATTGTAGAACAATATTAGAGGTGCTGGCACCGGGGATCGAACCCAGGTTACTCGCTTACTATGAAATTAAAGGCGAGCACCAGGCCTCTGAGCTACCACGGCTCGGAAATTCGTAACTGAGTTAAATGCCCATGTAGTTTTGTGGCCTCAGTCAGATTACTAAATAACCGGTGACGTTCAGCAGCGTTTATGTTTGCGTGATACTGGTGTTGACGACCGCGTGGCCTAGTGGTTAGAGTACCTGATTTCTACGCCGCAGGTCCTGGGTACGAATCCCAGCCGAAGCAAACATTTGTTGTGCAAAAACACAAATTGATAGTATCCGGGTCCGGTCGTGTTGTGATTCTCCCCGTTTTTCTAACAGTGCATTCTCGCCTACCTCCAATCTTGTCGCATGAGTGTTACATCGTGCGCGGGTAGGATTGCGACGGAGTGAGTGCCTCTATATTTGCAGTGTACACTTGTGGCACTATAATACCTCCTGCGTCATAGCTATCACTGAGCGTTTGCGTAATCACTGGGCATATGAGGCTTAAGAACTGATGTCTTAGGGTGACGGGCACAGTGTCGGTGTCTCACAGAGATGTTCTGGGGGACACGGCATTTGTTATGGGCAGACGTTGCACTTACCATCAGGTGAAAGTTTTGCTCGTTCAGTCACTTAAATAAAAAAATAAGTTTCTAAGAAACTGTTATTGAATAATCTGAGTTGTTAGACGTACTCGTATATTACGACAACATAAAAATTGACAAAGTGATAACATTGTGCCGCCGTGAGAGTAGCAGGGAGACGCCGGAGGGAGGCAGGCCACGCGTGACAATACTCTGGGCAGCGTGCGCCTCGCTGCCTGTACATTGTCGCTCCGGACTCAATGACAATTCAAAGCAAAAGCGTCCTGCTTTACAATGTATCCAAAGTGACTTTACAGGATGCATTCCGGTCTTAGCAATGGTCTGAACATGCTTAACGTTTAAAATATCTATACAAATATATAAAATTGAAGTGTCTGTTTGTAATAACAAAGTAATAGCTTTTTACTCAATGCTTATAAAAGTATATACGGTACTTATAAGAAAAAAGTAATAAAGTTTTAAAAAATGTTGTCTGTCTGTCTGTCTGTTGTTCCGGCTAATCTCCGAAACGGCTGAACTGATTTTGACAGGACTTTCACTGACAAACACCTGATATTTATAGCGGGTAACTTAAGCTACAGAAAAAAATTATAAGGATTCTGCGCAAAAAAAAAAACTCCAAAATCTGATTCAAATTGCGAAGTACGAGTATATATGTATATCATCGATCGGGGCCGGCTTTTTTACGCGGGATGAAACCGCAGGGCACACCTAGTGTTATATAAAAACATATTTGGAGTAATGTACACATAAAATAATTACAAATAGGATTTAGCTTCCCCCACTGTAAAAGAGTTTAATGATTTGATGTTCATTCAAAATACACACGAGGGACTAGAGACTGGAAACAAATGAGGTGTGCATTACAAGGTACCGAGTGTAGCGGCCGGGGCTCGCCGCGACACAACATAATAACGTGCCCGTCGACCACCCGGTGCAGATTTATCGCTTAACTGCGAGGTGGAGCTCCCAGACTTAGTGTATGTCTGTACGTTGATTGCGTATTTGGAAGCACTGTTTGTAAGTAATATTTTTTATGTATATCTAATAAAAAAAACAAAGTGCCGCATTGCTTTTGCATACAAGTTAAAAGTAAAAAAGTATGACAGTAAAAATAGGGTAGTTTCGGAACTGTCATGTTATTATTGTCCCCGTGTCTCTGACACTACATCTTAGCCTGTCTTTGTGGGTCGGTTAAGAAAAGTCTATAGGCCAATGTGTTAAATACTATAACATCTTCTGGGCAGTTGATAGCTTCAGACATCATAATTTTTTATGATATACTAGATTTTTTTTCATCATTTATTTGTATAATGTTAGTGGCCTACTTCGTAATGATAGACGAACACTTAAGCACTTTATCCTATTATTATATTGTCCCAACTGTATTCATCAACATAAATACTGAACAGTCTAAATCAATAGGTAATATCATCATCTAGGGTTGACTGGAAGATAATGCCATAAAGAATTTAGTCCGTCCATTGTTACCCTTACTTTAAGGTGTTAAACAATAAAGTACAAATAAATAAATATAAAATATACGTTATTATACTCAATAGCTTGAAGTGCCGCATCATTTTCGAGTCCCGGAGCCTGATAGTGTCATTACAATCAGCCAGTCCGGTGGGGCATGGCTGAGAGGGCAGCAGGTGGGTGCAGCGCGAGGCGCTCGCGCGGCACTAATTTGGCGATGCGAGGCGTTTACTTAGCGGCGACAACACAACATTATAGCGTCGTTAGAACGCGCGCGCTCTGTGACCGCGTGACTGTGTGCCCGCTCCGACCTTGTCTGTCACTAGTAACTTAAAAACGTTGGAAATCGTAAAGCTGTTTTTACCCGATATTGAAATAATATTTCAATTTATAATAATTGAAATGGAATTAAAAAATATAGTTACATTTAGGAATATTCGTTTTCTCTAAAATAAGGAGTTTTGTAATTTAATATACGAGTAATAGAAAGAAAGAACGAAAGCACTGATAAGATTTTTTCCAACAACTAATTGGGCACATGCGAAAATATTATCCAACTAGATTAGCATACATTAATTGCACGTAATAAGCTAAGACTAGCTAATTACCTTCAACATAAAAAAATCAAAAATCTCTCGATGGTCTTTTGCTGCCACATGACCGGCGACGCAGATCTAGATTTGCATGAGAAACAGCAACGTCTGTTAGACGTTAAAGTGCCTAATTAACGATAAATTATATATTTTTTGTATGGGCACAGCCACACAGAAGCGGCCAAAGAAAACGACATGGCGCAGTGAGCGCGGGACGGAGCGGATGCGAGCGAAGCTACGCCGTCGCCTCGTTACCTCACTAATTGAAAATGGCGAGCTCATTACAATATTTAGGTAATTACTCATTTTAATTAATAATTCCCAACGCGCCGTGCATCAAGTCGCGGCTAATTGTAATTATCTCAGTACGTGCATACAACAGAGCGGGTCCGGCCACGTCGGCAGCCTCCGCGCGGCGCGCCGAGCGTGACGCTCACGAGCGCTGCCGTGGAAGCTCCGAATGCTCCCCGGCGCCTCTAGAATACAATCGCGTGCTGGATACGGGATCTACTCGGCAGATTTCACACCGAGTCCGAGTTATGGACATTGTTCAACCAACATCGGCAAGCTCTGCCACGAGTAGATACAAGAGATCATTAAATTCTAATTTGATGATTGCGCGGTTCATTAGTCAGAGTAACTGGCTTCTATGCCGTAGGCCTTGGTTCGAATCCCAGACATTGCCAACATTTGTAACACAAATCGTTCGTTTTCGGGTCCGGCCGTGTCCGTGCAAGTGTAAATGATGTTTCAACGGCACGCGAAATACTTTTAATGCTGGTAGAAAAGTAAACACCTAAGCAGAAACCACCTGACGTCTAGCTAGTTTCTGGTAGTGCAGGACAAGCTACTGCAGTGCAGCTAGATTACTGCAGTAGAGTGCAGACATTACTGTTTTTACGGTCTGATGGTCATTGACAGCTAGTGTAATTACTGGGCATATGAAACTTAAGAACGGATGTCACAAAGTGAGGAGCACAGTGGTTTTCCATACAGAACTGTTGTGGGTGACACAGAATTTGTTATGGGCAGACGTTGCACTTACCATCTAGTAAACGATTTTTCGAAGCTTGTCTCCACAGGAACAGATTTTTTTTAAATTTATAACCATTCAGAAACGTCACCTTGGATAACGACGATAAATAATATGGGAAAATTAAAAAACTGCAGAAAAATGGGTTTGGTTCATATTTTGATAACGGATCGTTTGGCGCAGCGGCTAAGCGTTTGGCTTATATCTTATATCTGTAAACACATCCCGATACAAGAGTGTAGAGTAATTTTTTAGTAGCGATTTAATTTTTCCATAAAAATAATTTTATGTATGTTTTTATTATGAGTAATTTCTATAGATAACACAAATGAAAAACCGAGAAAATAATTTGCTATTCATTTGTATTACAGAACGCCCGTTTGTTTTGTGACGAACATAATATAGATAGAGAAAAAAAGAGATTTTTTACTGGTGATAGGACTCCTATGCAAAAATCGTTTAGATAGGTCCACCGCAGGGCCAGTTATTCTGTCATGAAGCAGTAGTGTTTCGGTCTGAAGGGCACTGAGGTCTAGTGTAATTACTGGGCATATGAAACTTAAGAACTGATGTCTCATGGTGAAGAGCGCAATGTGGTGCCACACAAATATTCTGGGTCACTGGGACACAGCATCTGTTGTGGGCGGACGTTGCACTTACCATCAGGTGAATGTTTTGCTCGTTTCGTCGGCGACCATTTAAATTTTTACTACTTATTTTGCATTATGCTTATAATGCGGTAAAAGTCACTACAATCATAACATATTATTGGTGAAGACCTTCAAGATTCAGTCGAAAAATTAACATATCTTCACCCGTTACACATCTAATAAATGCAAGCACACAATCGACAGACAAACAGAACTCGACAGATGGATATACATGAGCAGCTATCAATTTCCAGTCAGGTGGAGTGAATAAAACATGGCAGAAAACAGTTTAAACTAGTTCGCGCCGAGTCGTCCCCGAGGAGGGGTCGCACGATATATCGCGCGCCACTCGAGATCGCATAAAATGTTTACCCGGACATTAAAGGGTTTCCAATGTCTCACATCGGGCTCTCGCTGCTATACTTAACGTACTGTGTAGTTATAGCACTTCACGATGTTTTTTGATCATTTAAGAAGCGCATCCTCCACTTCCTCATTAAGATCTATTCCAACACGAGACTCGTTCCGTTTTCCTTATAGCTCACGCGCCGCCACATGATGCATTCACTTACGAATGCTTACAGTGCTGATTGATCTCTTACTAGATCTTTTGTTACGCGTAACATGAACTTAACGTGTTTACTGTAATAAGCCAATAAAAATACGTACATTTCATGATCTACATATTTTGAACTATACATAGTTGCAAAGGTAGGTCTTATTTTTAGTTCATCTCTGGGCGGAGGTTACAATCAACCAAGGAATAGGTACCACTCAGTTGTTATGTGAATTTCTGGAAATATTGACCACAATGAATTAAAATATATGTATGTATAAGTTAATAAAAAAAAAACTGGAATTCGTTACAAGTTACGCACAGCCGCCTGCAAATTCCTTTTGAAAGTAATGGGGATGTCCGTTACCGAGAAGTCACAAATTGAAATTGTACTTTGCGGACACGCAACGTTTAAGCTTGGACGATACCGGCCGAAGTGTTTTCCTAAAAAAAAATATTCATGTACCATTTTTGCCACTTTCCGCTAACAGGGGTCTGGACAGCTTACAAGTTATTTTTCTTGAAAAGATGGCGGGCGACCTTCGCACCTTCAACTTACATACAACTTATTGATAAAAAGTGATTATATTTAATTATTCTTAGTATGTGCAGAAATTTAATCCTCAACCAATATTTGCTAATTGTACTTTGTAAAAGAAAAAGAAGACGCAGTAATACCGTTCGTGCGCCCGCCGTCACCTGCGTGTGCTCGTTAATAATTATGTAACGGGTAGAACACACACGCCTTCTTTGGGTGCACCTCTCGGGTGTACCCAATAAAGTGTTAACAATGTAAAAAATAAACTAACAGCCTGTATATGTCCCGCTGCTGAGCACAGGCCTCCTCTTATTTCGGAGAGGGTTTTAGAGCCGGGACGAGTTCGTCACGCTGATCCAATGCGCGTTGGCATACTTCGCATGTAGGTACTCCAAATATTTTTATTCCTCTGACATGCAGCTATTCTCACGATGTTTTACGATGTATACTGCTCGAAAATTCCGTATCCAAGAGTGGTTGCGATGCACTGCCATGTAGTCGATGTATCAATGTCTCAATCGCTTTCGTATTATACAGGTACCTACTGCATCTACGAGTGCATTAGGTACGATTTATTTTACGGACATATTGCAGTTTTTAGCGATTTTGGGAACAGCCATCAAAAATTTTATTCTTAAAACCACCATTCTCAGGGATCAATGATTTGAATTTTAACTCAGTATTTAAATATGGATGTATTGGATTAGTTTTTTTTTTTTTTTTGAAGAACAATAGGATCAGATTGATGTGAAATATCGGAGCTGAGGACATCGAACGAGACTCGTTTGTGTTTAGAATGGGTAATTTCTGCGCTTATTACAATACCGTAGCGCTACCGTCAGCCGCCTGTAAATCTGGTAGTCTCACTGCAAATCAACTGCTATCTGATCGAATGCCGCGGAGAGCTACTGTGCCTTTACCAGATTTTGCATCAGATGATAACAATTTATCGCGTAATATCATGGTAATAGTAACCATAAGCTGTTAGAGCACGGACAAACTCTTGTTCATATTATGCTAATAGGCCGCAGTGCTCAGGCGCGGGGGCGGCGCGCGCCGCGAGGATAACGATCTCAAAAGCGCTCGCGCTTTCTCAACGCTATTTCTTCATTAAATAGGGCGAACGACATCGCGGGCAATAGGATAAATCAAAAAATGACGATGCAATGGCTAGCTTAATTACAAAATTAGTTACAGTAAATAATAAACGTTTGATAATTACTTATAATTAGTGATTGTCTCATATGGTGGTAAGTTTTCCCTACAGGAGCCCGTTTAGGTAGGTAACACCGCAGGTCCAGTTATTCGGTTAAGTGGTAGTGTGCAAACATTATTGTGTTTCGGTCTAAAGGGCACGAAGTATCGGAGTGACGAGCACAGTGTGTTGCCACACAGAATTTTTCTGAGTAACACAGCATTTATTATCGGCAGGACGTTGTACTTACCATCAGGTGGATGTTTTGCTCGTCACGTCACTTTCTCCAATAAAAAACAAACCATATGAAAGTTAAATAGTACTGTTTATGAAATCCGTAAATAGAATTATTTATTTACGAAGTTGATTACGACTACATAGTTTTCTGCGGAAGCACATCACACATTTATAGCGTCATAGTAGCGCTAGGTGTTATGTGGTATATTTCCCCGTACTCGCTTGAAGTAGGAGACGACCTTGACCCGCCGCCAGGGTGTGTACATGTGAGTGTTGTACACACGCACCAGGGCAGAGTGCGTGTCTGTGCATGGGTTGTCCCGTGCGTGTGTGCAAGCGCAGCAGGTGCGAGTGCGCACGCGCCGTCAAATATCAAGACATGTCACTCACCCCCGCGCACCGTTACTCTCATGAAATGCCTGGCGTTTCTAGAACGCTTTAATAAGCAAATTATAAATTAGCATCGTATACCGGATAACATCTACATTCTTGAAAAATTAAAGGTAAAAGAATTTACACCGCCATTAAATTACTTATTGTTAGATTTCTTTGTTTTTTCGGCTGCGGCTTAACCTGAGCTAAGACCATGTGATAAACTTAACTGTTACGAGCTCATTTAAGGTCAACTATTACGAAAATATTGAAGTGAAAACTTCTTTAGAATCATTGTGATTTGCAACTCAATGAAACGCAAAAGCGACACTAAAAACAGACAAACATATTCATCTATTGGATTTAGTCTGCGAGAGAATGAGATAGAGATGAGATGTCCAAATCTTCTATTTCTTTATAGATTTTGCTCTCATTAGCTGGACAATAAGATCAAAAACAGTAATTGACGCTTTATATCAAATTGAACAAATGCAAGCAAAAGCGTTTCATACTTTAGTTACCATAAGCTACTCGTGTCATTTGTGGAAATTGAAAACTTGGAATTTTTATACTTGGGAACAGTATGTAGATACTACCTAGGTAGGTGCTCCTGACACTCTGCATTCGTCTCATTCTCTCGAAGTTAAGTTTTCAGACGGTTACAATTCTACTGCGTGTGAACTGCACTCATGTTCGTTTCTTAAATTTCTGAATTTAACTATATTCTAAACTTTATTAAATTTTAGTATTCTAAATTTTAAAAAAGTTTACCTATTCTAAGCTGCACGTGTTATTTTTACAAGTAACAATATTGCAGCCCATTACATGTTGCAAATATTAAACAAGTAACATTATAACTAACAGCAATATTCATAATTATCATATAAAGTGAATGGCTGCCAGGTCCATCGTCTACAATATAAAAATTAGGCTCACCGGTGGATAACTCTTCAGTAACTCCATCACATGGTGAATAAAAAGGCAATGTCTATCTGTGTACTGCACGCTCAAAAGATTTTTATTACCGTTGTATATGGGTGGTCTATAAATATTAAAATATATACAATAATAGTTATTTAATTGCGTCCTCAGTAATTAAAAAAACAATGACTATCGCTACGGTTCCCTAGCCGCTGCTGCCTTAAGCTGATCTCATCAGCTAATGGCATTTAGATGGCAGCCACGGCAATATGTCGCACTGGACGACTACGAGATGAGGACGACACGGACACCGATACAAGGGATCACGAAAAAAGCGCGCAGCTATCTGCGATCACTGTTAAAGCGACTGTGACGAATGAGGGGAAGCTATTGTGTAATGCTCGCGTTGGCGATGCGATATGGTCATCGCACGTTTGTGCTGAATAATAATGCTAACTGATTCTTAATTAATATACTCGTACATTAACGCCTTAAGCCGTCACACATATACTGACGAAAAGAAAGACCCCAGGAGTTTCTTGCCGGTTCTTCTCTGAAAAGGTCTTATTTTTTGAACCGGTGTATATTTTGACATTCATAAGAGCTTTATACAAGCCTACGTAACTGAATAAAGAAATTTTGACTTTGACTTTGACTGGCCAGAGGAGGACGATGTCGTTTTGTATTAACTTGATGTAGCATTTTTATGTATGAACGTTAAAATTATTTCATTTCTCTTGAACGTTTCTTTTATTATATTAGATATCTTACCGAAGAGATATAATTAATTGCGATGTTTAAATAGGTAACTGCAAGCATGGCCCGGGACTTTTAACAGACTTTAAAAAAGATAGAGGTTTTCAATTCGTCTGTCAAAGTCAAAATTACTTTATTCAGTTAAGACTTGTATAAAGCTCTTATGAATGTCAAAATCTGTTATTTTTTTTGTATGTTCGATTCCGAACCGACTTTAGTTTTTTTTATTAGAAAGAGAGTGCCGTAGTATTGGGCCCATATAAATTTTGTAAAGATGTTATTATGAAATCCATTAGAAAATCATGAAACTCTTAAATTTGCATGGTAGGAGCTGCTGCGTGGATATTTTTGGATTAAATAATTATTAGAACATGTTGATATTGTAGATAAGGACAAATGAATATGGAACAATACTTCCATATTCATTTACGGTTAGGTTAGGTTTTCATTTACAAGAGCTGCTGCTGTATATGAGTTGGCCAGTGCCAGATGTTAACCTTTATGTATCTGCGCAATATTAAGTTTTTGTACTGATCAAAATAGTACATATAGCTCCATTGCCATATTACTTGAACTGCACAGATATTTGAACCGTAAGCGTTTGATGAACCGACTGTACCGGGAAGGCCGCTTGCGCCAGCATACAAACATCAAGCGTTTATTCCACGGTCCACATTCTCGTTATTCATTTAATTTACTCTTAGTTCCGTCTAGAATATCCCATGTTTACAATTCCAAAATTTTGAACACTGATCCTTTAAACTTTTACACAAACATTTAAAAAACTTAGTCAAAAGTTTTGTTTAGCACCTACATCCACCCAAAAACACACACAGGACCATACATACCATACATACACACAAACACGCAATCACACTCATTTTATAACAATTATTCAGACTTGATATCGTACGTTTAAGATTGTTCAGTAAGAAAACTGATCTTAGCTTTAGTTTAGATAATAGATTGCATATTTTTAATGTAACCATACCGTAATATTCTAATACATAAATAACTTCCTATACTAAACAAACGAAGATATAAAATTATAAACTAAAGAGTGCACAACGCAGAGCTATTATAGTTGTTCGCCGCTGTCAGCGCTGAAGTAATGACGAAGAATTATTTACGAGAATTCAGACTTACTCTGGAACTCACTTTCTTGTATTTGTGGGAACTATCAATGTGTGGTAGGATTCCTATGCACCAATCTGTCTAAGTAGATACCAACCCAGGGCCAGACATTCTGCCGTGAAGCAGTATTGTGCAAACATCATTGTATTTCGGTTAGAAGGGCACTGAGAGGCAGCGTAATCACTGGGCATATGAGACTTAAGAAGTAATGTTACAGAGTGACGGGCGCAGTGTGGTGTCACACAGAAGTGTTCTGGGTGACACAGCGTTTGTTATGGGCAGACGTTGCACTTACCATCAGGTGAACGTTTTTCTCGCTTCTTCATTTGATCAAATAAAAACAAAACGGTTGCTTTGGTTGATGGTTCCTGTCGTAGTTTTTGAGCTGCAGGGACGATTGCCTATTACCTATACAGTTAGATACGAGTACATTGTCTGCTTACCGCAGAATTATATTCTTCAATACCACAAACAAACATTAGTATAGTAAACATAACAATTTCTCGTTATTTATTAAAGTGAAAATAGTAAGTGAATTATTCAATGTCTCATATGATAAAATAATAAGTTTTATTTGAAAGACATTTGAGGTTTGTTAGAAAGCGTTGTCTTTTAGTTTCAAGGATTCAAAGAGGTTAAAAGCACAAGGTCCGTTATTTGTATATTGCTGTTAAAAATTGCCTGTAATATATTAATAAATAAAACTATCTCTAACTGCCTCAAATAACAGTTAGTGATGGTATTGTACTGTTCGCATGTCAGCCCGTCCGTCCGTCCGCGCGGACCTAACGGCTCGGGGTTGTGCAATTTTTACTTTTGTTTTGTACCTTTTTTAAATGTTTTATCTGTCGGCGTTCGAGCAATAAATTAGAAAGTCGCGGGTCGTTTACTTCGTCACAAACCAAATGATTTTTTGTCGCGCCCGCTTTCCCCGGAACAATGCTCAGCGACCGAGTTTTTTGGAAGGATCCTTGATTGGTATATAAAAAAGTAATTAAAGACAAAAGTTAGTCATAAAAGTAATACAACGGTGAATTATGAACTCACTGGGAAGTCATTAAGTTCGTTAGCATGAAGAAAGTAATAAAAAAATTAAAGTCTGGTACGGGGAACAGGATAGAAAAAGAAAGAAACGAGAAAGGCGGTGGAGGCGCGAGTTTGCTAGGTAGCTCGCTAGGCCCTCGCTAGGCGCTCGCTTTAAATTTCATGGTACGCGAGTGACCTGGGGTTCGATTCCCGGTGCCGGCACCACTAAAATTGTTAATTGCAATTTTAAGTGCTGATATACCACGTGCTCGGCGGTTAAGGAACACATCGTGAGGAAACCTGCATGTCTGAGAAATAAAAAATATTTCGAAGTCATGTGCAGTCCGCCAACCCGCATTGGAGCAGCGTGGCGGATTCTTCCTAGCTCCATAACCCTCTCAGAAATGAGAGGAGGCCTGTGCTCAGCAGTAGGACATTTATAGGCTGAAACTTTACTTTACTTTTATACATATATAGATTATGATCTTGATTTTATTATGCCTATTTAGGGAATGTTATTAAATTAAATATAAATTTAGTGAATGCGTTCTGTTTGTTTTTACATATTGCTGATATATCACCCACGTTAATGTGAATAAGAAACCCTAACAACTGAAACGGGATTTAAATATTTATATTGATCAGATTATTTCTTAACGCGTCTTTAAGTTTCCGCTTCAGCTAAATGTAAGTTTTGACAGTTTTGAAAACAACGAATGCCATTTAATTTAAAAGAATAATATACATAGTTCACATTTTGATTTTTGCTATAATTGTTATAAAATAGTTGAAATAAACATAATTAAGATTCAATACATGGCTCCTTGATCCGATACTACATTTATTGGAATTTATCTTACTTTTTATTAAGCCTCACTTCATTAAACTTTTTTAATGGTTAGAGAAATCTATTGAAATATATAGTACATCACTTGCTATTGCTCAGGTGTAAAAAGCGACGACAATTATAGGTAAAGCTGGCACTCACCGGAGTCCATGGCATCGGCGCCTGCGCAACGGCCATCCCTCACGCAACTGAGCGCCCCCACTTCTGAACTCCGGAGCCCCGCAGCCCCACATTATGCACCCTCAGCAGCAAAAACTGAAATGTCAGCCGTCGCGGAGTAACGGGAGCTCACGTGGACGCCTGACCCCTGGGCTAACGGGCCCCGCGACATTTACACCGACGCGACGGCTTGTTTGTTTACACGCGGCCACAAACCGGTCTCGTCCACATCGCCCTATTAGTTATCAAACTTTTTTACTACCTGTCCTTTTGTTATACGGTTCATTCATAATTTCTTCAAATCCAATTAGTTCGAAACGCTCAAGTGGTCAAGTGAATACTTCGGTATAATCCTTGTTCGTTAACGATTTATGTTATCTTAAAATATTCCTATTTAATTAGAACATCGACATCATTATTATAGTTAAACAAAATGGTATACAATAATACGAGGATTACGACGAGGACGAGATACATACAATATTTTTTCTTAAGTCACTTATTAGATTTTGTATAGTGAATTGAAATAAATACTTGTATTTGCCATTTATGATCATCCATATTGGTTTATTTCCGAGCTAGAACAAGTACACTTTTGTACACACGCGAATACGGTCTGAGTAACAACGAATTAGTAACATGCTTTAAAAAAACATAAGTAATATTCGTCCTCTTTACGTATAAAAGTAAAGTAAAGTTTTAGCCTATAAATGTCCCACTACTGAGCACAGGCCTCCTCTCATTTCTGAGAGTTTTGGAGCTAGGAAGAATCCGCCACGCTGCTCCAATGCGGGTTGGCGGACTTCACATGTCTTCGAAATATTTTTTATTCCTCAGACATGCAGGTTTCCTCACGATGTCTTTACGTATAGTCTATGACCAATAGTGAGTAATTTATGGGCCGATAACGAAGCAATAGTGTGAAGAAAATAAAGCTTTTACAACCGCAATGATAATTAAACTGCTGTTGGTCCTTATCAGTAGCTCGAAATAATAGAATCAATGACTTTGAGCAAAGTTTATTTATAATAAAGTGTACCTTTTTAGGGTTCTGTGCCTTCAAAAAAAATTCAACGCTGTTTAAGATCCGCCTGTCACACTCGATTCTGCAGCAAAGAAACTTGACATAGTCTATAAATCTTATTAGCTCGTATATTGCGAACTAGCTGGATAAATGAGTCACATAAGAATAAAGAGGGGCAAGGTAAATACTTGATGTCATTAAAATAATATAGCATGCTGTGTGTTAGGCATAAGAGATTTTTTTTCCATAAATTTAATGAGTATATGTTTGGCAGGTGTTCTGAAAAGTATTCGCAAATAGACATTCCCTGCTCTGAAATTATTTACCTAAAATAATCAAGGAATATAACACCGTATTTGAAGCTTACCAAAAAAAATAAAAATATTTTTTATCTAGATCTAGATAAAAAATATTTTTCAAAATGTGTCACTTTACGACGTGGAACATTCTGCGCGCAGATTGACTCGCACTTTACTGTTTTTTTTTATTTCACCACGAGAGCAGTCAGTCCATAAACAGTCACGCGTAATGTAATACCAGAGATAGACTAAAATGGACATTTGTTTTCACATCATTAGCATTATTGTGCATATCAACGAGCACACGACAGCTAATGCCTAGAAATGCTTCACTGCGATACGAATGCTCCTCCGCGCTCACATACAGGATGTTTTCTAGATTTTATAGGGTTTGAATCCTACAAAATTTAGAGAAATGCTAGTACATTCTAAAGTCATAAATCATACCCGGAGCTATATACGGACAAAAATGTTTTCAAAGAGATTTTCTGGAAGAATCGCTGACTTCCATCGATACCAATAATTAATTACTTCGTTAAATCATCAACATAAAAACGGACACAAATCAGTCTAAAAAGTAAAATGGGGACAGATATTATTTAAGGTTCCGTTTAATTTAGTCTTTGTTAACTGTGAGTTGATTGAAAAGTTTTACTTTAAAAAAAATGGATGCGTGGTTCACTATTGTAAACGTCCTGTATACGGAAAGAAACGCATCATAGGAGAGTGGCCGTATTCAAAGTAAGTTTTTGTTATAGCTCACCGGAGCGCCACCCGCCATTAAATGAATTAAAAAAAATTCTAGGTATACATATCTCGTTGGCAAGTTGACGGCGTGACGTCGCCGCGCCTGCGCCTGCTAATATGAATTAGCAAACATAATTTTGTTTCATTGAAAAGATCCTAACGTGAGAAGTCAATTCCCAGACCCTTGGTGATTTTGTTTCTCCGATTCTTCCGGACAACATTTTCCGATGCAAACCAAACTTTGGATTTAATATAAGCTCCAAATCAATTTAATTAATAACATAAGGACCTTAACAATTTCTTATCCATACTAATATTATAAATGCAAAAGTTACTCTCTCTGTCTCTCTGTCTGTTTGTAACCTTTTCTCGGCGCAACCCCTGAACTGATATTGACGAAATTTGTTACAGAGTTGGCTTGCATCCTGGAGACGGACATAGAATAGAATAGAAAAACATTTATTCGGCACAAGAACATAATACAGTTGAATATGAAAAAAATAAAAAACAAAACAAAATTACGTAAAACAAAATAGTTCCGTGTCGAAAAGGGGTTGGCTCAGCATGTTATGTGTGAGAATGGTCACACACAGCGATGATTTTCAGCCAAAAAACCTTTGAATTGGCAAACGGACGAGACATGAGGTACTTATTATTCGAGAAATCAAATAGTACCCACGGGGTATAAAAGAAAACCTATATCTACTTGGACGCAGCCATGGGCATCAGCTAGTTTATAAAAATAATTTATTTATAGTAATATTTTAAAATTCAAGATGAATATAAAGCACACATGATGGTATATATGTTTACGGCGATCAGTTTCATGCACAAGGGCCGTCAGTATAAATCTCATTTGTATACAAATTGTTAAGTGGAAGTCAAAGTAACTATTTTCTCTATTAATAGAAACGTAGACGAGTATATAACCTTACGAGGACGTTTTAATTGTATCAGCGAAACGATTGACCGACGCGAGACGTTGTGGGAAACAAAAACGGTTCAAGCCATCTCAGGGCATTTTCTTGTTTACATACCCAAGTCTATTTCGGGAGCGACAAAAAGTTTTGTATTCGTGAATATGTTTCTATTGTTTAACAGAATGTTACCTCTTTACACGCGCATTAAGATATACAGCGCTAGTCGATGGGACTGAATCACTATTACAATTATATTTATCTATGTAAAACAAATGTACTAGCAGCGAAGTTCCAGAATGTAAGCATCATTGTCGGATTAAAATCAACAAAATTTATTTACACGCAACGTGCTTGAGCTGCATTTGCGTGGGCTGCTGAAATGAACAGTATCAGGCCCAGCAGGCAAATTGCCGGTGCGCTTGACCGGTGCGCCGAGTTTTTTTGCGGCTGCAGGTAGACACAGGGGTCCATCACCGGGATGTGGGTTCGCAGTAACCTCCCTAGAAAAAAATCAACGTATGGGTAGCAATTCGCCAACCCACGCGCTGCGCAGAGAATGTGTTCCTATGCCAGTTTAATAGAATCATCAAAAGGGGTCGTTTTATTGATTTTTATTTATGACCTTTTTTATTTTTATTATTTACCTACATTTATATGTTCGGAAATATACAATAAATACCAAATAAGGCCGTACATTTTTGTTTTTTTGCTTCGCTTGTACGAGTATTAGTTATGACAACTTCGTAATAGAAATAAAATTTATGTATGTTTATTTGCATACATTACAGCATACGCTGCAGGACTCAGCTGCTGTTAATATAGGCTACTGTCAAAGGTAATAACATTTTAAAACCATTTCATTTGTTTGTGTGTGTCATCACACAGCACAGAAATAATTGATTGAAAATTAAACTTTTTCATCATCATTTATCATCAATTCAGCATATCAGATTGCCACTAAAGTTTGTAGCTCTCAGTTTGGGGGATTTTGCCATAGTTGCCAGGTTTGGCAGGTGAGTTGGCAACCGCAGTTTGTTTATTCAGATGTTCTAGGATGATGCTGCTGCCCATATTCTGGTTTTAATTTTGCCTCTGTCGACTTTTACAACTCCCACGACATGAGATGGGGTGGTAGATTCTCTTAAGCCGCCACCACACGGTGAAACTTACTTTCTCATAATTTTAAATATTTTTTCAGATTACAATGTAAACTCTTTGAGCTATAATATTTATGTGTTGTAAATTATCACAAATCGTAGATTTTACTTTAGTTTAGCTGAAGAAATCGTAAACATAATGATTCAAGGTTAAAGTAATTAATTTTATTAATGAATTAAAATCAAATATATTAATATATATAATCACTACTTTAAATAATTGCAATCTTGAATGTGAACTGATAACGAGTTTTTTTTTTGTGAAACAGCGCGTGACACGATGTCAACATTGTAAACATATTATTCCCAGTCAAGTGCTAACATTGCAATTATTGCATCGCTCCGGTCGTCGCCGCTGCGGCTAACAAGAAGCAGTGCCGATGGTGCCATGAAATCGCGGAAAACTAATTAACATAAAGTGTTGTAATGCTTTTTATATCGAGTTGCGTACGCAAATGAGAAGGGAAAAAACTGTTGCAGGAAAGCGGGTAGCGAACATTGCGCACGCATTTCCACGAGGCTGTTGTAAAGTGTGTGTGTTTGTGTTTTTTGAACGCGCTGTGTAATGTGATATGAATAACAATAACATTTATCAATACTTAGTACCCGTTACTGCGTTCGATTATTAGTGTATTTCAAAGAAATGCTTTGCTATTGATTAACACATTTCCTTACAAGAAGAAAAATCCAAGGAGGGCGTATCACCATCATCGTCATAAACAACATTTCAGCCTTTCACTAGCCTCCCACATAGATTTCCACAAAATTTTGTAGCTGTGATTTTGGGGGGATTTTGCCATAGTTGCCACGATTAGCAGGCGGGTTTTAATTTTCCCTCTATCGACTTTTACGACACCCACGGGATGAGATAGGGTGGTGTATTCTCTTAAGCCTCTGTCAATATGTAGAAATTCCACAAATATCTTTATTTGCTTTTTTATTAAAAGCGTTTTAAATCATATATAATAAATTGCTAAAATTAAAAAGAATAGTCCTTTAAACAAGCAAAGCATGCTTCATGTCAGAATTTCACGCAAAACAATTTACAGGCATACATCATACATCATATGTTGCAAACTCACATAAGCTCCTGCATGTAGCACCTATTTATATGTATGACGTATGAAGTAGGCTGTGCTTTCCTCAACCATATAAGGTGAAGGCGTAGTGGACAAATGAGATATCAGCTTGGAATTGAATGTCTGACCCGCATTTATGTATGTGTAATCGACACATTAGCTGAGAAGGTGTGACCTACTCACTGATACTCTGTCGCCATAGATGTATGGAAAGCAAACAAACTGTCACCAAGTCTCTTTTGTGACATGGTCACAAATTACAAAGGTAATTAAATTCTTAGTTGATCTTGTTTATTATATTGCATCGTGCTGAGGCGATTAAACCTGAATCTGAACTTATATAGGTTAAAAAAAACCGACTGATCGTAATACATTACTTGGTAACTCATCGCTATAACACGAGGGAATACTTAACATAACTGCATGCATACATTTACCTTTATTAGAAACTAGCTACCGCCCGCGACTTCGTCCGCGTGGACATGTCTTTTTTAAAAATATCGGAACTATTTGTCTCCTAAGAGTGTCCTATGTCCGCCAACAGGACGCAAGTTATCTCTGTACTAAATTTCGTCAAGATCGGTATAACGGTTGACCGTTGAAAAGGTAACAAACAGACCGAGGGTGGGAGGATTCCTATGCAGTCCGTCTAGGTAGGTACCACCCAAGGGCCAGTTATTCTGCCGTAAAGCAGTAGTGTGCAAGCATTACTGTGTTTCGGTTTGAAGGGCACTGTGAGCTAGCGTAAACACTGGACATACGAGTATAAGGCTTAAGAACCTATGTCTCAGGGTGATGGGCACAATGTAGTGTCACATAGAAATTTTCTGGGTGGTACAGCATTTGTTATGGGCAGACGTTGCACTTACCATCAGCTGAACGTTTTGCTAGCTTCATCACATTATGCAATTAAAAAAAGAAGAGGGACAGAGAGAGTTACTTTCGCATTTATAATATTAGTATTATTTACTCTGTGCATTATGTTATAAAAACCGAATTTTTTGTTAAATCACGCACTTATAGAATAGCAGCATAAATTATCAGTGTATCACAGATGCGTGACGCCTTAATCTGTGTGACGAGGATACCATTAGTGGCAATAAAGTGTTCCACTGTAGTTCACAGGGATTTCCTAAGTCTCATATACGCTGCGTTTACACCAGCCCTGTAATTAGACGACCGCGTGGCAGAGTACTTTACTACGTCACAGGATCCCTGCCGGAGCCTACACAAATAGTTTGTTTTCGGGTCTGGTTGCGTTTTGATTCTCCGTGTCTCTGACACTAACGTGACATCGGCCGCGGGTAGGTTAAAACGGGTGAGTGCCCCTGCGTTAGCGCACTATAATATCTTCTGCACAGTTTATAGCTCCCGGGAGTATTAGGCAGCGGTCACCGTGGTCGAAAATGTCTAACGGGAGAACAACTGATGATACAATGGTATCCACCTAGGCGCATTACTGCAAAGGACATTGTTGTAAATAATAAAGCAACATTAAATTTATCATCTTCATCTCATCTTCTTCATCTTTTCAGCCTATCACTAGTCCACTGCTGAACATAGGCCTCCCCCATAGATTGCCACAAAAGTTGTAGCTCTCATTTTGGGAGGATTTTGCCATAGTTACCACGCTTGGCAGGCGGGTTGGCAACCGCAGTTTATTTATTCAGATGTTCCAGGAGATGCAGCTGGCCATCTTCTGATTTATATTTTCCCTCTGTCGACTTTTACGACACCCACGGGATGAGATGGGGTGGTTCCTTTTTCTCTTTGATCGCAATCATCGAAGCTAATACACGCAATTTAACTCCTCGTTTTATTTCCGCAAATCATCCAGCACCACCAATAATCAAAAATACAGTCCACTTCTCTACAGACGGCTGCCACCAGTAAACAAATCACCATATACAAACCGATTCTTCTTTAACCAAACCAAGCCAGAGCTTAGTTACTAAAACAGTGGGGTGCACTATTGACAGGTTATATTTATAACTTAAAAAAACCCCTTAACATACTCATACATAATTGTCAACTATCAAAATGTGCGCCACAGTTCCTACGAGCGCCGCGTGTACATTCCAACCCGCAGGTTCAGAGGCAGTAAAAGTGTTAACACAGAAATACGTATTTAAATATAACTAATTTTTACGGATTTTTACCGCGTTAATTTTTGAGCAATTTATAACCCGACGTTTCGAGCGCTTTACAGCACGCATGGTCACGGGAGGACTGAGGTGACAGATGTCCGCTAATGAAGTTAATAGACACATGAACACATTATAAAAATTAAAATTATGTACATAAAAATACAGGCACATATATACATATGTGTACTTGTCCTATATACATATGTATATATGTGTCTTGTGCCTTGTATTAGACAGTATTACCGCGCCAACCTTTTGAAACTATTTTTATTGGATTATTTACTACTGACAGAAAGTTCCAAAGACCGATAGACATAGAAGATCACAAACACTTCTAGGATTTGCACTCGCGATGTTGCAACTACTTCGTTCAACTGTATTTTGTTCCTGATAACATAGTTAGGGCCTATTGTTAACTTTTTCTAAATTGCAAAAAAACGTCGTGATTGATTTTCAACGGCCGAGAACTCGACAAAATCTTGCAAAAAGGTGCGGTTGCAGGTTACTTAGACGTATGCAAATCCATTGTTAAGTCGCGACAGGTATCTTTACTCCATGGGCTCTTATGCGCTTTGTAATAAGGAATGGAGTCGCACGTCTGACGAAAACAAGTCACCTTCACATGGAACGTAATCTACGATCTATGTGCTTTCATAAATTTCAATATCCAGTGTTCCCGCATTTAAAATTCCGAGAAATTGACGAGCGGCAACAAATGCTCAGCGGTTCCGCTCTACGTGATCGATGGTTGGCGGGAAAAAACATTAAACCATTTTAAAATTTACTGTATTGCTGTTTTTTTTACAAAGTTATGCGATGAATGCGCATTCATTTTTAAAAAATTACTAATTTTTTCCATGGCATCTAATGTTATTTATTGCCTCAAGTAGTCCTGATGGTGTTTCCGTATGTTACTGCAAATTAATTCTGACAAATTATCATTTACATTGTGCCTATGCTATGCTATATTTTTAATGTATAGAAAAAAACGGCTTGTGAATTAGCTGACTCTGGATAACGTAGAGCTTTGCTAGGGTACGATGTGATCGCTGTAGACCACCTACATTGCAGGCTAACTACCAATGTTACTTAATAAGCTCGGTTGGCCGCTCATTGTGTTGCTAGAGGCTGCGCACTCGCTCACGGCTCGGCTCCGCTATCGCTATCCCTCTCTTCTCGAATGCAAAGGTTAATGAGAGAAATTATGCATAAAGTTAACGGCGCGGCGAGTGCACTTACCCCGCAGTTATCCACTGCTCGGCGACTGACTCTATATCGACTGTAGAGCGCCACCACGTGGCTGAACATTAATTTTGTAATAGGAGCGACGCATATGCGGCTATAAATCTTACGAAAATCTTTATTCACGTCGCCCTGGACAAAACGAAATGGAAATGAAAAAAAAATGCAAGTCGTTGTGATTGTTCGGCGATTGGAGGTGAGACGGAAAAAAGTGGACAGATGCGCGCGCAGGTAGCGGCGGAGCATGCAAATGTTGCCAGCAAATAGCACACGGTCTGCTTACTGCTCGGCATCTCTCCGTATTTGCAAGGTGCCCGTCGCAACAATACGAGTAACACAATGAGTAATTTATTCAAATAATACATTAAGTGCAAGCTAGAATGCATTTACTTTCTTTGCCGACGCCAAACAATAATGTTTCGGTAACTGTGAAGTTGCGCTCTGTTGTTAATTAACAATACTATCCATACTAATATAAATGCAAAAGTAAACTCTCTCTGTCCCTCTGTCTGTTTGTTACCTTTTCACGGCTTAACCGCTTAACTGATCTTGACGAAATTTGCCTGGAGACGGACATAGGATACTTTTTATCCCCGAAAATCCAATAGTTCCCACGGGATATTTAAAAAACCTTTATCCACGCTGACGTAGTCGCTGGCTTCAGCTAGTGTTATATATACCTTTGAAACCGCGAATTGTGACAACTTAGTAATATACAATAATATGCAAATAATTCTATCAGTTATGCCTTAAAATACTCATCCGAGATACCCGAAACTATTGCTCCGTTTTAAATCTTATACCTGTGAGTAATTCTAATGGTTGATGCAAAAAACATTGGAATCGGTTCAGTGGCTCCGACATAATAGCGGTCAAACCTCTCGTTCGCCTCGACAAATGGGCAAAAAAATTATATTATCATTCTCACAAACGTCCTAATATTTTATCTATCAGTTTATATTCCAAACTTACAGTTATTTTTTTTTATTTTTGGATTAGTATATCTAATTAATTAAAACATTAACGGTCTTATTCATCAAAAATATAGGAGGTTTATAGCCTTGTTACAAAGAGATTACTCATTTTTGACAGAAGTTGCAGCCAAATATTTAAAAATTCACAGATGTTTAACATAAGTAGATATGAAATTTGATTAGGACGACAACGTTACCATGTTGAAGTATCCCATAGCGGAATATTATACTACGTTTAGAAGCATAATTAGCTTTATAATTATTTAGTGTTATAAATCTATCAAAAGTTTTTTTTATGAAAAAGACCACTACTGCATTAAATTAACCATTGGACACTAAATCAGAATCACAAATGTATTGCCAAATGAAGCAATTCAATACGTACACTCGTTTATTGCAAGCAGCATTGTCGTATGTTAGTTGGTGTTACTTAACGTTGGATAAATTGAGCCGCAGATCCGCGACGCGGAGGAGTGTGCAATTGCTTTGTTAAACTCGAGTGATGATGTTAATTGACAAGGTTCCAGCGCCGCTGCGGTGACGGATTAAACTGGCGCGGCAGAGACTTCATTTAATTACATGTCATTTTGCAAGACACGAGTGTTTACGAGCAGTAACTGGATCACCGCATGCAGGATTAAACTTATGAGAAATAACGCACCTAGAGCATCGAAGTATTATGCCTCGACGATGGGCCTCCGGGAACAAACAAATGTAAATGAGCACAATTACGTAAAGGTAAGAAAGTAAAATTTGCTAAGATACGCAAGCCAAATTTTAAATACTGTGTATGGCGCTATTCAGTGCGATGCGGATGACCTGCGCGGATGTCCGCGACGGATGGTCAAATGTATTAAGCGTATATAGCGCGTTCAGTTCGATGCGGAGCGCCCGCGTCGAGGAGAGCTATCCGCACGCGGGCGCCTATTGGAATAAAAAACAAATTCTCCTTTCAGAAGCCTTTTCCCAACGATTGGGTGCACATTAATCTCCTATGACGACATTTTCTGTTGTTTAATAAATAGGCAGCAAGCAACAAATTTTTATCCATGACTGACTGTACCACTCTTGATCACGATCCGCAGAGGAGAACTGAACGATGAATTCATACGCGACGGACGCATGCGCTAATCCGCACGAGGACGATCCGCGATGCACTGAATAAGGCCTAATACTTAGTTTTTGAAGAGCACCGCCCGCCCTCTCTTAATAGCGTGCACAAGCAAACTAATACAGACTTCGTGAGCTACCACCAGATATCCCCCACCAATACAACACTACCACTAGGCAATACACACCACTGAAGTCGAGAACACGACCACGTGTCGTGTTCTCGACTTCAGTGTTTTCACCTCAAAACGAGACATTATCAAGAGATATTGACTCTACGACAGTCAGCCACGTGTCTGTTAAGCACACTAAACTGTCAAGCACGCTATTGAGTGGTTGGGCGGTGCTGTCTTAGCAAATTAACTATCTTTCCTTTACTACGAGTATATTGCAGTAACGCCTCATTCTATTGAAAACAATTAAAACTAATCCGCAAATTTTGGAATGCTCTTGCAAAGTTTCTCATTCCTCTTCATACGTGCAGTAAGTATTGAACAATTACAGAAGCAGGGAATTGAGGCAGAGAGGTTGCGCCGAAGTAGGACCGTCGTCGGCATGCAAAGCGTGTGGCAGTGAATGTGCGAGTCACTTGGGGGGACGGTACTTCATCGCGGCCGCTGAGGCTGAGGGGGGATGAGGGTCACGTCGTAATGCGCGCGTGCGGAACGCAGCCGCAGATTGATCAGTGACCACTACTCGGCTCAAAAAAATTTTAATCGAATGAATTATCGGTTACCAAAACACTACTAGTTACATTTTCTAACTAGTGCATAATATAGTGCACAAATGTGAAAAGAGGTAAATCTCAAAGTGAAAGTGTTTTTTTATTCAATTTAGGTTTGTTTAAAACTCATGTACCTTCAAAATATAAACCGGTTCGTACAAAATATTTCGGTTTTTTTTTCAGTGCCATATTAGAATGTCATTTACAAATTATATTCATTGTTTTATCATCTTAACCACAAAGGTTTTTAATTAATGCTATCGCATACAACGATTAATTACTTTTTAATTTTGAGATAATTGTCTTATCAGGTATGTTCAGGCCAGATGGCTAGTTAGTGTGACCGCGTTGACTGTGATCCGCTACAGATTCTGGGTTCGAATCCCAGGCCGCAGCCAACTTTTGTGCAAAAACACAAATTGTTGGTGATTTCCCTTGAGTCTATGATACTGCATCCCAGCCTACCTCCGATCATGAGCATTAACTATCGCGTATATAGCTTTCGACAGTATTCGGAAGTTGACGCCGTGGTCGAAGTCGGTCAGGAGTACATCATCAAAAGCTGAAAATAATAGTAGATCTTAGTCAAGAGATTCAATTCTCATAGATTGTGAATGACTGCATCAATAGGGAAGACAAGAGGTTATAAACTTAAGAATAGTGAAAACTAGTAGTAGGCTTTGGAAGTTCCACTGAGCACGAGCCTCTTCTCATTTTTGAGAGAGTTTTTATATCCGGGAGGTTTCCGTCGTGCTGTTCTAGTGCGGGTAGGCGGACTTCTTACGAGGTCAAAGTATTTCACTGATAACGTGGTAAATCAACACTAGAAATGACTTCTAGCTATTTAAATGGTGTCGGAACCGGGATCGTAATCCGAGTCACTCCCATCGCAACGCCAGGGTACTGAGCTACCATGGCTCCCGTAGTGAAGTTCGAAACAATTTGTTGATGCGCTGATATTAAAATAGGCTTTATCTTCATTTAAGCTACCTATTCTAAGTAATTTCAATATGCTAGTTGAGCAGGAGTTCAATTCTCAAGATATCGTTAACATCCTTTCGGGGCTTCCCAAGAAAGATACGTAACTTCCAACAAAAAAGGGAGCAAGAACCGCCTTCAAGAGAAGTTAACATCCGTTTTGCTAATTAATTTAGAAAAATATGTTGATTCACTTGTCTCGCTGTTATCTACACACAGTAACAAGATTAGAATCGCGTTCAGATTACTTGTGGCGCTTTTTTACTGACACTAAACATTTTCAACTAATTATTTTGACGTGCCCTATATTCTTTTCCTGTATGTAGTTAAATGTGCCATGACCTTCTTTTTTATTTACTCCGGATTGCTTCATGTTAGCTATGCGACAGAATAGTTACTTAAGAGGAAATGCATCATTTATTATAATTTAAATTATTATAGGACAAAGTTTAGTAAAACATTGCATGTTTCGTTTTTACATTGTGGTCATGGCCATCTTTGCTGCACACAGACGTAATTACGTTACTACCGTATCTTGTGATGTACGGTTTCAGCACGGAACTGAAGGTTTGTGATCAATTGCGTCGCGGAGCTCTGTGACTGATGGAGAGTCTCGCGACAGTTTTTTGGGCAATGATTTGAATAAGGTCGTCGGAAGCGACGGCCGCGGCACAATGGCAGGCGCGCTAAGTTCCGTGAAACACGCGCGCCACAAAAACGCGCGTCCCGCGCCGGTCGCTTTGTCCCCGCCTAGCCCATTCATCCCGTAATTAACGCGGATAAAAAACGATCCTAGACGAAAATTAGAAACGTCGCGGTGTCGCCACACAGCCGCAAAAAACCCAGCTCAGCTGTGAATTTCTATTAATTTAATTATATCTTCGTTTTGTCTCGGTGCGTCACAGCGCGGCGGTCGGAGGCTCGGGAGAGCGAGGAGAATGGGGGCGGGGGAGGGTTATTTTGTCGTCATGTAATTAATCGCGGCGGAATCGTGCCCCAGCGGCTGGCGAGACACACGTCTCAAACGTTTTAATTTGAATATAAGCGAGACATTCATCGCTTATAAATTCGGTATGTCGAACCTTGACCATAAATTTACTACAACTTCTCTAATCGGCAAACAAAATTAAGCAATTTTCTTAGTAACTTAAAATAGTTAACGCTAAATATACTAAAATATTGGTCTCCTAAATCCAACTTCATCTTAATTGTTCATTTCGTATAACACTAAATTGTGATTCTCAAAGGCTTGCGGTGGATAAAGATTCCGCAAAAGACAACAATTTAAATAAATACAATCTACCTAAAAGTAATTCAATGCGGACGCAGTGATTTCTTTCGAAAAGATCGACACGAGGACACGAGGAGGCGGTCGCTGCGAGCTCACGCGTGCTCGGAGCGCCCGAAGGTTGCGGATACAAAAACATAATTAGGCAATTCGTCCACGCGCGAACGTAATATTCAAATGAGCGCCGGCGCACAATGAGTTCTATGCACTTACCGTTAAGGTCGAGCACCATCTGTGTGTTGAAGAAGCCGCTGACGTCACCGCGGCCCGACACTGCAACAACAATATTATATTGTAATTAGAGATAAGAATTAATTACAAGCCAGCGGAATGTTTGGACGCGTCGTTGGGAGCGTTCCGATTGTGTGGGCAGCGCGCCGCGCACCGTGCAGGTGACCCTCCCGTTCCTGCGCCGGCACCCGCTGCGGGGAGACAAGTGGCGCAACATGTCACACGTTACTACACTGTTTATTACACTATTGCTCTGTACTTGGGTGATTTAAGCTGAGTTGGGTACGAAAAAAGAATTAAGAAACTCTTACTACAGATTTAAGCCAGCCTTGACAGTACTTTTAACTGTCGGTGCTAGGCAGACTCATCAAAGCATACTTATTTTTGATCCTAAATGGCGTTTTTAAATATACAGTGAATTATTCATAATGTGTTTTATATGTAAATTAATAATTGAAAATTTAGTAGCACATTTACAAAAAACAACAAAAATGTAATTCCTCAAAAATTACGACCTCATCATCATCATCATTTCAGCCTATCAGTCAGCCTACAGTCCACTGCTGAACATAGGTCTCCCCCATACATTGCCACAAAAGTTAGTAGCTCTCATTTTGGGGGGATTTTGCCATAATTGCCTTGGATTCAGATGCTCTAAGAAGATGGTGCTGCCCATCTCCTGGTTTTTCTTTACCCGCTGTCGACTTTTACGACACGATGCGATGAGGGTGGTAGATTCTCTTTAGCCGCCATCACACGGTAAAATGACGACCTGTGTGCATGCATTGGTTTCATTCCATACTCTATTTAATACAACCTGTAAATTAAGCTCGGATCCAACAGTAACCGGTATCTGAATATACTTAATACAAGCATTGTATTAGATGGTAGGTCTAGTAACTAAGTAAAAATGCAAACAGTGTTTGTGGCTGCCCACTGTCGTAAAGTAAGTACCCGTATCTGAGTTGCCAGCGCTGGGACGAGTGGGGGCGAGGATTCGTTCGGAGATAATATATTCGTTAGCATAAGCACATAGTGGACACACCTAGCTGCAATAGTAACATTTTCATAAGACTTTACTTCCTTATTCAATTCAATAACCTAACCGTAGTTGTACAGTGCGAGCACTATTAAGCTTACGAGAGCAGGCGCCTAACAATACTGTATTATTTGCAAAATTATGGACAGATACATCAACTAATAGGCAACTCTTTCGCTGACTCGTGCGCGGCCTCCGACGTCCCGTACACCTGTTCGTTCTCGTGCGTTTCGGATTAATGTGTCCGGCTGCTTTATTTTTACTTTGCAACAGCAACATACAAGAAAGAAGAAAAAGCAACATTGCTCAATGAATAAGGCACAGTTGCCTAACTGATGATGAACTGACTGTAGCACGTAAATGGGTCGGTTTCAGTGGGGAAGTACCACGTTTTCAAGAATACCAGCGTAAAGTAGCTGTATACTCCTCCTGCGTTCCGTAGCGTAGGTGACGGGAATTAGAGACCGACTTATGGGTAACTATGAATTCTGTAAAATTAATTTCTATCTATGTCACAAGGGTGGGATTAACATCTCGATATTTTATACAGGACAAATGATCCAGTATGCACTTACCATAAGGTCAATCTAATTATTTTTTTAAATAAATGCGGCGCGAGCTTATTAGCCATATAGCGAGAAAATTAAAACTGCTGTGAAAAAAATCGCTATGTTTCTGAAGGTCAATAAGTAACCGTCTAATCATTTTAGATAATAATTGATTTTGTTTAAGGGATATTATGGAAAAACTTGTACACACTAGTCTCCTTCGTTTTAACAGCAATCGTACAGGCTACTGCTACTGTGACTTTATTATCATCCATTTAGTGGATAACGGTGCTTATG
Source organism: Luehdorfia chinensis (assembly GCA_019845155.1). Taxonomy (NCBI): domain Eukaryota; kingdom Metazoa; phylum Arthropoda; class Insecta; order Lepidoptera; family Papilionidae; genus Luehdorfia; species Luehdorfia chinensis. Next base: position 13,048,318 of record JAHVAK010000353.1, on the reverse strand, counting down.
TATTGTTATTACATGATTATTTGTTATCCTAAATAGGAAAATAAATAAAAACTATCCGTACTAATATTATAAATGCGAAAATAACTCTCTCTGTCTCTCTGTAGGTATAAACTAATTACCTATAAGGCGTAGTTGTAATTCTACGAATTCGGACCTGAGATAACGCAAATCATCAAACATAGGTGGAAAAACAAATGTTTTAATTATTTATGATTAAGTCTTTACGATAAAAGAAATATATTCCAAATATTTCTTTCGCTTTAAGAGTTAAGTAAGATATCTTTCCAATATAGATAATTCAAAAAAGATGTTATAAATAGGGCTAATAAAGATATAGTATGACAGAATTGTAGCGACCACTAAAAGGCAGATGCGAGAGCGAATTACGGTTAGATTCGATCCAAGGCACGTTCCCGGCTAGTGGCAGCCCGGCCACTGGAAACTGTGGCAACAGCAGCAAATCTTAAATCACGGCTTTGCTTAGTCTATGAAACATTAACATGGATCGCAGTGAATGCTGCTGAGCACCCTGCGACTGCCAATGTAACAAGCAAAATGCTTTACTTCCAACACGAAAATACTCGTACAGCAATTGTTATAAAGTTCACATTGTATACATTGACTGTGATCACTCAGTGATCACTTGTACACATGGAGATAACTGACCGTCACTACAACTCTTGGTAATGTTGTTTATAAAATACAAGGTGCGGTAATGAGATATGAAGATTTAATATACGTCTTCAGCTGTTGGCATCTTCATTATTCATAAATTGGTTTGAATAACACCAAAAATGTTGTAGTAATCACCATCATTACTTCAGCCTATCACTAGTCCACTGCTGAGCATAGGCCTCCCCATAGAATGCTACAAAAGTTTGTAGCTCTAATTTTGGGGGGATTTTGCCATAGTTGACACGCCTGGCAGGCGGTTTGGCAACCGCAGTTTATTTATTAAGATGTTCCAGGAAGATGCTGTTGCCCATCTCGTAGTTTTTTTTTCCTTCTGTCGACTTTTACGACACCCACGGGATGCGATGGGCGGTAGATTCTCTTAAGCCGCTACCACATGGTTGGTACAGATGAAACAACCATGCGTTTGCATATATCATGATGATGAGATAGCGGAGAGCACTTCACTTCCACATGGTCTCAGCGCCAGATATAAACATCGGAAAAACGCAAAAGAACGGTTTGGAGTTGAACGGGTTCTCCGCGTCGTTTTTGTGTATCGCAATCACTTCTACGGTTATTATTTTAAATGAATCGAGCGCGCAGGCGGCGGCGGAGGTTACGCGTAATAGCATCATTTGCGCGGCTCGTTCACGACTTATTTCATATAATTTAGACAATCCAATTGCACTTTTTGCATAACAACGGCCGGATGCGTTGGTGCGACGCTGGTGTGAAAGTTGTAACTTATGGCTTTACACATATTATTTGAAATACACATATATGTGTAGCTCGATATAGAGCTTTTTATAAACGATTATATTGCAGGCAACAAAACTTGTTTATCATATCTTCTCAAGTTTCAGTATTTGACAAAAAGCAAAGATTGCACGAGGAAATTGAAATGCAAGCACAAAAGGAAATATTCTTTATCAACAGAGACAACTTTAAAATAACTGGCCCTGCGGTGGTACCTACCTAGACGGATTCCTGCATAGAAATCCTACCACCAGTATACTACTACTTATAAAACAACAGTTATAAACCTATACATTTGTAAAGGGTATAACAGTAAGTAGACATTGTTTTGTCGCACGGCGTTTGAACTAAGGTGTTATGAATACTGTAATAACTGAGCAGGTGAAAGACACTGACAGAGATTACCTTCTGCATGATTGGCATTAGCCCGTGCTGGAGGGATAGAGCAAGAGCAAGTCAGGATTTGATAGATGTTATAGTTAGAATATTGAAGGGAAAAATGTAACTAGATTTGTTCAGTGCTGTGAGGCGCTCTCTGCTTGCTTCAATTTAGATCTGGTCTAGAGGTTAATATATTAAGTGCCACTAATATTCACAGCTGAGCCGTGGTAGCTAAGGGGCGGGCGCACGCCTAATACGCCTAATAATAATGATTTCATAGTACGCGAGTGGACTTGAGTTTAATCCCCAGTGCTGAGGACCTCTGAAATTGTTGGACCTTGGACCGAATCTAGGATTCTCATATTGGGGATCAAGTTAAATATAAAACTTACTCCGTCGAGATTTAAATTTACCACCAAAAATTTGAATGAAAGTACGCAGCTAAGGTAGGTACAGTAACGTACATAAGGTCCGAAGGATAGAATGAATTCTTTTAGTTCCCAACAGTAGACTTGAGTATGTCATGTTCGCTTAAATGCTTCTGCTTGCGGCAGCGTCGTGTGGCGGGTCGTCCACTTCCCTTGAATATGGCCGAGGAGGGCAATGACTGCCACATGCGTCATACTTGTGATCAGGTGCTGTGGAGCACCTGATCACAAGCAGTCAGCAGAGGAAAACATCAAAAGGAAACCTGCATGACTGAGGAATAAAAATATTTTGAGGATCTGTGAAGTCCAGCAACCTGCATTATAGCAGCGTGGCGGACTCTTCCCGGCTCCAATATATTCTCAGAAATGAGCGGAGGCTTGTTCTTAGCAGTGGGTCGTTTACAGGCCGTGTCTATTAAAACTGATATTTTTTTTATTGGTTATAATGACGACACAAGCAAATCGTTCATCAGATGTAAGTAAACGACTGCCTATAGAAAATGCTGTGTCACCAAGAACATTTCTGTGTTACAGCACACTGCGCCCGTCACCCTGAGACATCAGTTCTTAAGTCTCATAGGCCTAGTGATTACTCTAGCTCACAGTGCCCTTCAGACCGAATCACAGTAATTGCTTGAAAGCAGTATAAATGGTCCTGGGGTGGTACCTACCTAGACGAATTTCTGCATAGAAACCCTTACACCAGCAATGTCCCCACATTGCAATATAATAGAATAAGTATATTCATATATATTTGTTAAGAACAAGATATTAGATCGAGTTTGTGAAAAGACAATGGATGTATGTGATACAAAAATTATATTAAAAAAAACATACGTATATGAATATAAACATAATTATATAAAAAAATATACGTAAACATAACGTATTAACCATACCATATAAAGTATCTTCTATACATTATCATGTATTTCATTTTCGTAATCAGCTTAACTGGCTGCCTATCCGTCAGCGCAGATATGTTAGAATACTCTGCACCCTTTTCACAATACTAAACGATCCATCCTCCTGAGTATTTGAAATGTAAGTTTCAATACCTAGGAGACTCTCATGACTGTTCTCTCCGTTCCTCGGGTAATCTCAAGTTGCTCACGCCTTTACACCGTTCTGGTTACATATCTTAGTCTTTCGCCCTAACGGCTATAAGGCTCTGGAATGATATACCTCTTGACATTAAAAAATCTCCCAATAGGTTTGCCTTCAAAAATAAAGCTAGGGAATACTTCAAAAATTCGCTGCAAGTATGAGTAAATTCCATTGAATATAAATTGACGTTTAAACGACGTAATGAAATGTTTTCTTTCTGTTCCTCTATGATAATAATTATCTAGTAGTATATTTAAATCTATATTTATATAGTAGTTATAAGTACTTATGTAGATGTCGATATGTATGGATGTGTATATATATATATGTATGTATATTTGAACGTGTATGTATTGTTATAATTATATATATTTTATCTATCTATGTACGCTATCTCTGTATATTTATTTTCTAATGATGTTTTTTTTAATGTTTGCTGCACCGCCTTTCATATGTTTATCTCTGCTTAGCCTTATGGTTGACTGGGAGAGAATGCGTTCAGGCATTAAGTCCGCCATATGTACAATTTGAGTGCATAGAAGTTTAAATAAATAAATAAATAATACATGAAGAGAAAATTTTGTACAACTTTTGAAGTACATTGCGCGCACGAAGGAGTGTAGAGAGAACTAAATTTTATATGTAATATATGTTAAATGTATTTACATTAAATCATTTACTAGTCTGTCGTTTGTTTTTCGTTCATACTCCCAATGCCAAATACATTGACACATGCACAGAGTAGAAATTGCCGCCTCAGAATTAGAAAATGTTGCCATTAAATAATAACTCAAATCTTAATAACGTTCATACTTAAAAAAAATATGAATAACGGTATTCGTTTATTTCGAACACTATAGCTATATTGTTTATACAGTATGGCACAGTATAAATAACACAGCTACTTACGCAGGTTATAAAATCGACACGACGATTGAAACTATAAGTATTGAACCCTTTTACGAACATTACCTCTTAAATGGACAAGCAAATGAAAATTGACGTTCTACTGATTTTACACCATTGAAGCAGCAATTCAAATACCGCAAAATGCCAGTTGCAGGGATGTCATGAGTCAGACAATATCTACATGCTTCTGATTATCTCGTCGTCGCTTCAGCCTATCACTCGTCCACTGCTGAACATAGGCCTTCCCCATAGGGTTTTTTCTGGCGTGTGGTGGCGGTCAACCACCCCATCCCACCCCGTGGGTGACATGAAAGTCAACAGAGGAAAAACGAAAACAAATAAATGGACATCAGCATCTTCCTGTACCATCTGAATAAATAAACTGCGGTTGCCAACTCACCTGCCAAGCGTGGAAACTATGACAAAATCCCTTCTGATTATCTACCTCTAGTAAAATATATAGTAGTATGTTATAGTGGTTCTGAAGATGTGAACAATCGAACAAGTACAGACAAAAGTCATTCTCGTTAAATAACAATTTATGGAGTCTAGTTTCAAAGAATTAAAATGAACAAGTCCACCAAATATAAGACATAGTATATAAGGCACATAAGTATATTTCTAATATATTCGAAGAGCTGTCATTGCATACCAACACATTTAATGAGAAGACGCATCAGTCCCAGTCGATATAATCCCCGGTACATCGTGGCAATTAGTGATTATTATCGCTTCTAGCAATTAATGACTTTTTAATGCGATGATATTGAGTGTAAATGTTAATATATCGCCGTGGTCATTATACGTAGAAGCAGATAATTTCACGTCATTGCCTTATGTTACGGATGACAATGATGACAAGTAAGACTACGGAAATGTGTCGGTATTGACAGGTTAGGAAGAAGCCATCAACGAGCCGTGGTAGCTCAGGGGCTAAGCGCTCGCTTTAAATTTCATAGTACGCGAGTGACCTGCGTTCGATTCTCGGTGCCGGCACCACTAAAATTGATAATTGCAATTTTAAGTGCTGATTTACCACGTGCTCGGCGGTGAAGGAAAACATCGTGAGGAAATCTGCATGTCTGAGAAATAAAAAATATTTCGAAGACATGTGAAGTCCGCCAACCCGCATTGGAGCAGCGTGGCGGATTCTTTCTATCTCCAAAACCCTCTCAGAAATGAGAGGAGGTCTGTGCTCAGCAGTGGGACATTTATAGGCCGAAACTTTACTTTACTTTTTAAAGCGGTGTACAGATGTAGTAATGTTTTTTATTCTATTTGTACCATAGAAAAGTAAAGAAATACGATTTCAATAACATAAGAGTAGACGCAGTAAATAAAAATGCGTGAATGTAAAGAAATTTGTTTTAAAAGGATTTCTGCGAGGGCCCATAATGCGACGATGTCGCCCAGCGCCCGGCGCCCGGCGCCCGGGCACTCAGCGACCCTCCGCAGCGCGCCGCGCCCTCGCACAGGTGTGCGCCAACCTTTATATTGACACCGGACACATGTACTTCACTGATTTATTTTTTAGGAAAACGTTTATTGTGAATGTGAAACGGTTGAAACGATTTCATAACAATATGTTTGTTTTTATGCTTTTTAGAGAGATGCGTAAAACCTTTATATAATTTTGGAACTGGGGGCATGATTACATAATATTATATAAGTGTCAGTGTTACGGTAATTTTAACAGGTTACATTACGGATATATGCCAAACTTTGAAAGTATGGAGCTGATCGCGTTCGACATATCCTGTGTATGTTTAAAATTGATTGTTAATAGAGTTCAGCCGTGGGTAATGAGTGAGGACCGAAAACGTAAAATAACTTTGTAAATGATATGCTATTATGTTACGGTAGTATGCTTCATTATAATCGCCCGTAAGCAAATTATTAAACATATGCCTCTTTTAAATTGTAAGGTTTTATGTGATCGCAACGCTTGGCATATGGACTGGCGTATGATCTAATCACCTGCCATGCAATAATTTTATTCTTCAGCTCCTTTTAACCTTAAGTGCTTATTTTGCGACGTCATTGACGTTTTTGCACTTTATGCTATGACGATCAAACGTTCATTTAATCTCAAAATAATGAAATAATCCTAAACAATGTAATCATCTATTGTAATTTCATTAAAGTTTCATCATTAATTCAAATATGATTGTAATTATAGTAAAGGATGGAATAGCTAACAGAGTTAAATAAGGAGGAGATTCTCTGTTCGATATTATTTTGTGATTTTGATAACTTTTTGGTAGCTCCAAAAATTTGATGTAAAGTTGAGAAATATATGTTTTCTATCAACATATTTTGCTTACGGTAGCTAATAGAAACCCCAACGGTAGTGGGATGTAAGTTACGAAGACCAACCACGTGTAACAATAAACACTAAATCATTTACATCTTCCCATTTATCTAATCCAATATAAACGCATATAACGAAGATATAGACTAGCACACAACATCTTATACCCGAGTATTAGTTGACTAAAATGGCATAAATTTGAACCTCGTACGACTTGTAAAAAAGGTCGTTAATACTAATAAAATAAGGTTGTGATGAAATGATGACGCGGAATCTCTTACGAGCACGTGACAAGTCACTGTGTGTCAAATTTGTTCAACATGACAATGTTTTGGTTCCCTTTCAATAAGCAGGAAGGAGTCGGCGGGCCGCGACACAATGGCCGCTAGCGTCCTGACATCAAAGGGATACGTAATAGTTGCACCGAAAGAATTCTCATTCGGCCGCGATCGGGGCCCAAAGATAGCAGCGCATTAAAAGGATAGGGAAATAAACGAGGCGAGCGGGACGGCCAGAGCTCCCCCGGGACGCGGCGCTCCATAAATCGTCCCCATTTGGCTAACCCGCGAATCAAAGAGAGGTAATTCGCAATGTTTAAATCCAATTTGAAGGCGCGAGGGCCGCTGCCCTCTGCCCTCCGCCGCCTTCCACCGCCCGCTGCCACTCGCGGTGGCACTGTATGCGCGGTTGCCTACTGCTAACTCACCCGTGGATCTAAATTGAATATGATTAAACAAATTGTAACATCAAGGGACATTTTCATGTCAAAGTGAATTTGTGAACGATAACAATATATACGCTTTATTATGAAACAAGTTTTTCTGTTTAAAAAATAGTGATCTTCCAGAGTATTGTGAAAAATGATCTATTTAACGAAGCAAAGTATTGAAACGCACGTGCACATGCCATGCCAATTTATCCGAATTCTACGCGAACGTTTAAAATCTTTGATTGTAATGTATATCATTAAACTAAAAATAAATATCTACCTACAGTTTATCAAAATTTTTGCATCGGCTTGTGTGTAAATCTGAGCGTCAAGTAAAAACGCTCATCTAATGTGGTCGCGGAATTATTGCTAAAACACTTCTAAGGCAGACTTCGTAGTGATTCAATTTTTAAAGTAAACACTCTACTGATGTGGCACTGATGTGACCACTCCACAGCTAGCGAAATGGCTCGATATTTATAAAATAACGGAATTCAAGAGAGCTTCATTACTTATTCAATTCACTCTCCAATGAACGATCAATAAATTTAAATATTTACATAGAGTTGAAATACGGTCAAGGTGTTCACAACGCGTCCAGCGCATCAATAAAATAAAATTTACTGCAGTACGTTGATAACGTTTTAAAAGAACCAGAGGAGCATAGAAAGCTTTTCAGAACGTATACGCGCATTCAATTCAAATTTCGAGACTTAACTTGCAAAAGGCGGCGGCACCTTGCATACGCACGGCGAGGTTTGATGTAACGATTTAATGTCATACGCACACTGTGATTTCTCCGGTGGCTCTGTGCGTTACAGTAGAAACTATCGCCCGCACTCGCGCTGTTAACGCCGCACACCCGTTGCAAAAACGCATGCACCCTATGCATACTCGTTAAGATGTGCGCGATACATTTAATGGACGATCGAATGTCAATCGCGTTTCTTACAAAACATAAGGTTATTAATTTATTCGTCCACCGCCGCTCAATGGCACTCGAGTATGCTTTAAAATGCACTTATTTATTATCATGCATCGACGATGAGGAGAAGAAACAAACAATAACATTTATATCGAAGTCGTCGCCGGCCCAATTCGAATTGGTAATCTGCTGCTCAAGAAACGCGACGAGGCCGACCAGCCAGCATTTATTTTTAGATACATTCCTGTATATTTAACTACGATTGCCTTGTAACAATTTTTATTTGCGCAAATTTATTATTTCTCTTAATTAAAAGTACCCTTAAATTAAGGCCTTTTGATGCCGGCGTAAAGAGCATTGGTGTATTTCACATGTAGTCAAAATATTTCATCATTACCTTTTCGATCCATCACAAGTCCCCTGCTGAAGATTAATCTGCCCGATAGATTGCTACAAAACACATTGGTGCATTTTTTTATTGGATAAAGTGACGAAACGAGCACAAAGATCATGGCACGTGTGACACCAAACTGCGCCCGTCACCCTAAGACATCAGTTCTTAAGTCTCAAATTACGCTCATTGACTCACGGCAAATGAACTGGCCCTGGGGTGGTGTCTACCTAGACGGATTCCTGCATAGGAACCCTACCATCAGTAAAAAATGAATTTAGCGACGGGTCGCGCTACATGCGTATGACACTGCGGAGCTGCCTCTCGAGATCCTTTCTGCCCCAACGATTATTGGTGCTACAAGCTAAGCTGGCCCATTGCCACTCGCGTAGTATTAAATTTAAGGTAAGCATCCAGAGACGGCTGTTTATATTATTAAGAAACAAAATTTTTAATTTTAAATCTTGTAATTACATGAATAACAACGGTAATTAATTAATTGTAGACTGTTTTTACTTATTCTCATAACACAATTTTTTGAATATATCACAATATATAATCAAAAAATATTCACATCAAAGCGTAAAATAACTAAAATAGCAACAACAGTATCTACATTAAGAAACACACGGACGGCGGACATATTTCTTGCAAAGCCAGGGAGCGCACAACGCCGGAGCTTCGGTGGCAGTCCATCACGGCGGTCGCTCCCCGGCGGGACATTACCGGGAGCCGAGACTTATGAGTTGACCCGAGAGGACATGCCCGTGTGGTGCTCCTTACTTACCTCATATTTATGTCCGCTGAACTCAGCGGTCAGTGAACCCAAGTCTTCAGCCGAGTTTCTTACGCTCGAAATACAGCTGAAACGAATAATGTGTTCCTTCCTCTGTCGCCTAGGAATAAAAATTCTAAATACATGACAAATGTCGTCACTCGGTCAGTGCCGTTCATCTCCCCGTAGTCCTAATAGTCCTAATAACCTGTTTAACATCTGACTAACAAAAACAGCTACTGTCAGCACTCCACTCATGCAATTGTTTCAACTCTTTTCTATTTTGTGCGAATGTCAACTCCGAACGCGGCGCCGACTAATTCAATTAGAGCTAACAACGTTTACGAAATTGGATTAAACAAAATAGGAATTTGGACGAACAACTTCTATCGAGTCGATTTTCTGATACAGTTATAGTATCTAATATCGATAAAACTAAAACTCACTGGCTTTTGAATGTATGCGTTTAATAAACGTTACTGATATTTAAATGATCAAATAATTCCCAACAATGTATTACATAGTTTTCTCCAATTTAGATCAAATTTACAATTCGTGATTGTTCAAGTGCCATAAAACCAGTTGCTTGTTATCTATGGTAATGATCTAAAGAGTTCCGTGTCGGCTCCATCTTGCGCTTTGTACCGATCATGATTATCTTAAAGAAAACTAACGCGGCCGTTGATAGAAGATAACAAATATTCCGATTCGGATATCACACTAGCCGGCGGCGTAGTACCTTACGGCTTGCTATAATCGCAACCAGGAAATAAGTGCGGCGGAGTTACGCGCATGGGGCGCGCCACAACAGTCTGCGTTAGCCGAAATATCTCAGAGGACGGAGGGCTGCGAGGAAACACCGGCTCGCATGTTCGGCGACGGGGTGATTGACCGCGGGCGGCTAATTGCGACCACCCCGCGCCGCCGGGGTCACGCGGACCTTCGCTGACGTCGCGCGTACGTAACATCGCCCTACATACGAAAATCGATCCCGCGCTAACCGGCACAAGTTCACTCCGTCAATGTTTGGCGACACGCGCCACGTCTCATCTGCCCTTACGTATAGATGCCGACCTCGCACCTGAGCAGCTGCAATGATGGAGACAGTTGGATCATGGAACGCGTGATGATAAAATATCGATTGCATACCGAGAAAGTATTCAACAATATACCGAATTTGACAGGTAAATAAATACATCGTTATTGAAGATTATCGGAGTCAACAGATCACTGCCGCATTCAGTTTATTGATTTATCCCTCTCTGACATTTACGTTCAAGTGACTTGAGTTTAAGTTATACACTAATCTGTCCAAATGGGAGATCTAAAGCTATTAACGACACTACACTGGATTATTTAAATATTTTTAATAAGCATATTTAACTTATAACAATAGACATTAATAAAAAATAGTAATTTTCGTCTCATCACGAAATCATACGGGTAAATATCCGTATTTTCGTGAAGAATGAATAAATAGAATAATCAAATGTGTTTATATATACAAATAATTAAATTAATTAGTCACTTCTTGAAGAATCGTTTCATTATAACAAGACACTTATAATTTACTGAGCGCGCCGGATCACACAGCGATCTGACCTGGCAAACCAAAAAGATTGAATAGAGTTTTAAACTCAAAACATTGATATAATCTACATATTCATTTAAATAATCTTATATTTTAGCTGCGCATCTGTATTTCTCATAAAAATTACAAAGAGACTTCAATAAGCTAGCCGGAACCCGCGGTCGCAACCGCGTGTAGTTATTTATCAACGACGTGTTCAGTACGTGTGCGCGTGCTGTACTCCCATTATAATACAGTTATTTTATTGTAATATTTATATACTGAATCCCTTTTCAAAGAAACGCCCTATGCAGTCAAACAGACCGCTTCGAAATACGCTTTGTAGGACTGGAGAAACAAACGGACTAAACATTTCTTTATTAGCATTTTATGTTATTAATAACAGAAATACAGAAGAAAATGACATTATTTTGAATACGGCTGTACTTTTAAATAATTCATTAAGCAAATTAATACATTTCGTGTAAAAAAAAGATCGACGGCAATTCAGTACGTGTGACTGAAGTGAAACTTATATATTAGATGATTAAAATAGATGAAAAATAACTTGCATTGTGTTTAATTAACCAATAAATATTAATTATGAGTAACAGAAACGTCGCATGAAAATGTTTCACTCAAATTCGACCTTGAAACTTTAATCTCATCGCGGCCTAAGTAGTTTCAAATTAGAAAAAAAACCTTTAAAGAAATGGAAATACCCAGCAATAACTCAAAATATAGTTGAATGTGAAACTATCTTAATTACAGAAAACTACGATGGATCGAAGGTATTGTATATATTTAAATGCAATCAATGAAAATAACAGGCGAAAACCTGTCTTCAGCAAAACAAAAATAATCATGACTTAATCAGTGGAATTACATGAGAATTAGACGCAGAGACAAAAAATTTAAATTAACTTGTTTAAATATAGCCAAAAATATACACATTACATAATATATAAATAGATGTTTTATCAAATATATTATACTAGTTATATTTGATAAAACGTTTATTAATTTATTATATTTATGTAACCCGAACATTAAAAAGAGTCTTGTGTAACGGTTCTGTAACGGCCCAATTGTTTGTTTATTTGATGGCGCGCCCATTTTTGTGATGTGTATACATTATTAAGAAATATATATAATTTTATTTATTTATATATTAAATAATATGTAAAATGTCCGGTAACAGCTTTGACAAGCCTGGTGTATCAACAGAATATAAATAATAACATTTTTTTTTGATAAAGTGTCGAGTCGAGCAAAACGTTGCACTTACCTGATGGTAAGTGCAACGTTTGCCCATAACAGATGCTGTATTACTCACAATATTTCTGTGTGGCACCACACTGCGCCCGTCACCCAGAGACATAAGTTCTTAAGTCTCACATGCCCAGTGATTACGCTAGCTCTCAGTGCCCTTCAGACCGAAACACAGTAATGTTCGCACACTATTGCTTCACGGCAGAATAACTGGCGCTGGGGTGGTACCTACCTAGACGGATTCCTGCATAGAAATCCTACCACCAGTTGATTTATTTGAGTAACATACATTGCAGTTACTAGAATAACAAATTTATGAGTTTACATTGGATGAGTTTTTTAGGCAAGATCACAGTATATGTCCCCTGACTTCCCAGCTAGGCTAACATGTGTTTTGGAAGTTAGTGGTCCATCGAGAATAACAGCGCTATAGATGTAGCAACACTACTGCAGCGTCAGGTTGCCTTTTATTTGCTGCCAGTTCAGTGTATATTGTAAAGATACTGTAACTTGTCTTACTTTATGTTCATTATGTACAGTAAAATTCTACGTATTGTTTATTTTCCAGTGCATATTTTTATTGGACAAAGTGGCGAGACGAGCAGGAGGTTGACCTGATGGTAAGTGCAACATCTTGCCATAACAAATGCTGTGTCGTCCAGAACATTTCTGTGCGGCACCACACTGCGCCCGTCACCCTGAGACATCAGTTCTGTTCTGTTGTGTGAGACTTTGACATGCCCAGTAATCTTAGTAGCTCTCAGTGTCCTTCAAACCGAAACAGTAATGTTTGCACACTACTGCTTCACGGCAGGAATAACTGGCAAAATAATCTTACCACCGGTATTGTACCAGTAGGTACCATGTTGTGTTGTCGTAGCGGATAAAGTTTTTCTTTATTGCAAATAAATGCTTAAAATATTTAAGAACAATTATTTAATTATTATAACAACAACTTACTTTAAAGATGGCTATAAAAGCATTGCAAGTAACAGTAATGTGTGTAGGCTATTGCTTAACGGCAGAATATCTGGCACTGCGGTGATGCCTTCCTACACGAACTCCTGCAATAGAGTCCTACCACCAATTCAAGTCGACCTTACTGCATTTTTAGTAAAATAGTGTGTTCAATGCAAGATCTGAACACCAACAATTTATGTTTTTGCACATATATTGGCTGCGTTTGGGATTCGAAACCAGGACCCGAGGCGCAGTAGTCAGAAACTCTTACCACTAGGCCACACCGTCGACGCTCTGAGACTTAAGAACTGATGATGAAACTTTTCAACTTTTCTACCTCTAAGTAATAGACTTAAAAATTTACCATAATCAAATAAATTTACTTTTAGATTTTAAAGGTATGCTTTGAAACTAGAAGTTCAATGTCTGTGGCGCTTGCAATGTGGCAGTCAAATAACTGGAAACATCCTGCAGCGCGCTCCGCACTACCAACACACTCGATACAAAATCTATTAAGCTCCAATTAACTACACCGTCTGTCAGTATATCTTGGTAGATTATGGGTTTACTTATGGGATTATTTATGGGTTTCGTGGGTGCGAAAATCGGACTACGGTACACCCGTAGTCTCTGCCTACCCCTTACATGGAAAACAGGCGTTTCTGTATATATGTGACACATAGAATTGAAAAATAAAACGGTATCTCTATTGAAGGACTAAACATTAATAAAATTTTAAGCAAATCAAATTATACCATAAAGTAACCAAAGCTTGGTGCTAGAACATCTATACAATGTATAATCCCCTTGTCTATTGCAAGAATCCATAAGTAGTGGCCGGTTGGCTGCTGAGGCCGTTAACCGCTTCGTTCCACTGTAAGACATACAGCAGTGAGGTTCTCGCTGGTGGAGATGTTAGCTGAACATAGTGGAAACCAGAGAATTATATAGCGATGTTGAAATCTAGTGACGGGTTTCCTGTAACCCAGCAGTGGGTCGTAAGATGTGTAACGTGGACTTAAATAAACAAGCCTCGTAGGCAAAAACGTATTATGTCCTGTATTACGCTATAAAAAAGGCAGACGATTTTTGGAAGGCAATTACTGATGTAACGTATAATTTGATACATAACGAGATCCGCAAAAATCATCAGATTCGGTTTGCTTGTTTTAAGATATTTTTATGTAAAACTTTACCTAAAACCCAGAGATTGCTGATAACAACGTAATAGACAATTTTCTTTTATTAAAGCTTCGTTTTGTGTTAGAATTTGCAATAAAATTTTTGTTTAGCGTTTTCATATTTTTGCAACATTTTTGCATTTTTAATTTATTTCAGCTAAATGGAAAATAAAAAATTATAATTATTATATTTTAATTACAACAGTACAATAACTACAGTTTTTTTTTTCATATTAAAAGAAATAGTACGACTATGTATATGTGAGTAATTCTCAAACTGGATCCCTACACCTGTTAACATCGCTTTTTACGCCGCATTTTGAGTTTGGACGATTTATTGTTGAAATGAACCAAATCTAACGCAAAACTGACTTAGATAGAGATGAATATGACAGTGTTTTACAAGTGTAAATTTGCGTAGGAGAAAGTAAAATGTGGAAGCCAGTGCGCGTACGCGGCGGGTGAGCCGCGCGGACAAGCAGGCGCTATCAACAACATCACATCGCACGTTAGAACAGTAGCTAATGAATTGCGCCGAGCGCCGGAACATTTTTAATGCAACTAATTTAAACGAAGCTCGGTATTTTAAAGACGAGCAAATGAAATATGTTAATGAAATCAGCCGGCAATTATTCAAAATAATTGCCACATGAAAGCAGACTATAATTATTGTGTGAAAAAACCTGGCATTAAATTAGAAGCTGAATTTTGTACACGAAGACACCGCCGGACTGTCGAGGATCGCAATCATAATAATTCAACAATAAAGTATTAAAATGAACAACATTTGCATAAACTAACACGGCACGCCGCGCGGCCCCGTTCTCTCTATCCCGCCGAAATCTCTAACGACTTCATTGAAGGCTTTGTGTTATTTCAGATAACATGGCTGGCACAACATTTATATTCAAATTTGAATGATTTTAAATGAGATTGCTGGTTAGATTGATGTATTTGTTTCGCAAACACTATTTTAAAATAATCATTAGCTAGCGTTTATATGATCTAGATAATTCATTTGATGGTGTAGTGTTCGAGGATCGACCGACCGCTAGCGCCGGGAAGAGAAGAAACGTATTAACTGGTGCCGCGTTTGCGATGCCTATTTTAATCTGTTTTTATTGAACACATGACGCAAATGTGTGAGAAGAATACAAGTGTGAGATAATGCCAGTACCATTGGCAGACAACAAGACAGGAGTAAAATTATTAAAGATTATTATTCGTAAATAATCAGCACGACCACACACACGAAACAAATGTCGAATGAAAAATATGGCGCTCGTAAGCCATAAGGTTTGGGAAACGACTGTTGCAGTGCAGCGAAAGGTCAACAGAAATTTGAGTATAAAAACATAAGTGGGCGACTTGTTATTGTATAAACGAATTATTGTCGGTGCGCGGCGGCGCTTGCGTGCGCGTGTCAAAGTTCACGACGCTCCCAGGCGGGAGCGGGAGCGGGGGCGGGAGCGGGAGCGGGAGCGGGAGCGGACCGAACTGATGAGGTAGCGGATGAGCTACCGCGCCGAGCCACCTGCACGTGACTCTCTGAACGCTAACCCACCTCCGCGACGTCATTGCCACAACAACATCACCATTTCCACGAATATTACCTCGCCTGTCATTACAGCGGCATTACTTACCAATTCAATAGCAATTTTATTATAATTTGATTGGATTGTAATAATATCGTTATAACGGAGCCATTGTTTTGGTGTTATAATGAAGGCGTTTCCTACTTTGCCTTTGAAGAGCTCCCGGTAATCACAGGCTGGCGCAATCTAACAATATTATCCTGCTCACATCCACACTTTAACTTTGTCATTGTTACATTAAATTACAGAAAAATCTAAGTAAGTAGTCTCTCTTAGTGCACGGAAATATAATAATGATGCTTCAAAATTATCAGCATTCCAACGAGTGGGTCTTGAGAAATTTTTGTAATGAACTAGCTGTACCTGCGACTCTGTCTGCGTTGACTTTTCGATTTGTTTAGATAGATTATTAAGATCTAAGTAAAGTATGAAGAGACATAAATTAAGGGCTTTGCTACCATTGTACCACAAACAAAGCGTTCTGTGGAATATAATGGAAATAATGTTTAGATCTTCGAAACCGGTGAAATAAACATGATGAAATATTTTAATATTAATAATTATTATTGTCTAAGTTTGTCCCGGAGTTATTTTCTCTAATGTGAATAATTTCTCGTAAATACTGGTGGTAGGATTCCAATGCAGAATCCGTCTAGGTAGGTACCACCCCAGGGCCAGTTATTCTGCCATGAAGTAGTAGTATGCAAACATTACTGTGTTCCGGATTGAAGGGCACTGAGACGTAAGAAATGATGTCTCAAATAGAAAGGTGCAGTGTGGTGTCACACAAAAAAGTTCCGGATGACACAGCATTTGTTATTTTTTGCTCGTTTCGTCACTTTCTCCAATAAAAAAATAGCTTATGTGATTTTCGAGTTAAATCCGTTCGTACAGACAAAAAGACAGATAAAAAGTACTTCTATTTTATATACAATATATGTATGATAAGTGACAAGCGATAAAACAAAATGCAGAGTAATGACTACTCAAGTTTAGAAAATTTGAGTAAGGGCATTTAAAGCAACTGATAGCAAAATGAGTTCGAGATTACATTGTGTATAGGAAGGATATAGCTATTAGCGCAAGAATTATAATAATTATAATAATGAAGGAAAGTTTTAGCAATTTCCTAAGATTATAAACCGCATATAAAAATCGTTTGGATTATGGTCAGGCTGCCCAGTCGCCGTCGGTGACCACCGCGGGAGAAATCGGTGCAAATACACCAGTACTATACATTTTGTTATAAATAAACTGAGTTTATATTTTGTAATCACTATTTAAAGAAAAAAGCTATAGCTAAATCAACCAAGATAAAATCACATCATTGGCAATATCACTGTTGACATCTTACCATAAACTGATATCAATAAAGAAAAATGCAAACCCAATTGAAATTTGTCTAGTATGTGTAGAAGGAAACTGCATGTTGGTCTACATACGATAAAATCGTAATCTGCAAAGTCGCATAAAATCCGATTGCGATTGCAGCCATCGCATTCTGTTTACATCGGAGCCCAGCATATTTACATTTACAAGACGGGGCTTTAATAGAATAAATTGAATGGCGCGACCCGAGGCTCTCCAGTTCTCAATAAAGAGATGAAGTGCATTCGGGGCGTGTCAAAGGAATCGTTTTGCAGCGGGCGCGCGACAAAGGGCCGCTATGGAGAGAGTTAATATTATTGGAAGGGTCGCAACCCTTGCCCCGGTTAGCACCGACCTGCTTCAGGATTACGGCCTGATAACTTGTTGACACGTCTTTATGTGTCGGAGGTGAGGGCGGTTATTGGAAAATAAATATTGCTTTGTAAATATTACTTAATGCTTTCGGCAACAAGCGATGGTCAATAGCAGAAGTAATACTTATATTTTGAGATATGCCAGTAAAATCTGTAATCTTTTTGATTTCTTTAAATAAATTTGAAGAAATGAAGAAAGGTGTGTGTAAGTGGGAGAACGAGCGGTCATCTCGACGGAAACGGCTGAAGTCGTAAGCTGTTGCCGAGGGAGCACGACTTGATTTTGGAAGGAAAACAAAAAAAACTCTACTTACTGTTTCCGAGCCAATCGCAATTCAAAAATAATAACGTTTATCAGAGTATTTGTATGGACGAGTATGTATCAAACCAACACAATGCACATTTGTAATATCTCCGCACCGAATGCGCCTAGCGTACGGCGGCGCGTGAGCAAGTACCGGCTGGTAAAGTGTCGAGAAATGGTTCGTGAGCGGTCGGTGGGCGCGCACGTGGCCGGGCGCTACTGACCGTGGGCGGGCGGCCGGGCGGGCGGCCAGGCGGGAGGCCAGGCGGGCGGCCAGGCGGGCGGGTCGCGCAGGCGCAGCGAGCAGTCGAGCGGCTGGTCGCGCGGGTCGCGCAGCGCCAGCGCGGGCATGGCGCGGCCGCGGCCGCCGGTGCTGGGTCGCGCCGTCTCTCCGAGCGCGCGACGTCCGCCCTGGAAGCGCGCGAGCGAGTCACTGCCGCGCGATCCGCGCTTTTTTCCGAGGTTTTTTTTTTCGGGCGCGCGCGGGGGCGGGGCGCTCGCGGCCAATCATCGGCGGCCGCCCACCGCCGCCCGCCCCCGCCGCCGCCCCCCGAGCCGCCCGGCCGCCGCTGCCACCCGCTCTTATTTACGTGCCGTATATTAAAAGGGTTTTCCGCGGGCCGTTATGGATTTTTCTCGCGCTTTACATACGACTCACCCGACCCGAACACAGGCAGAGTTTCAGCAGACTGCACGACGTTCTTACTTGTCAATGCGAAAGGAGTTTCCATTACATACATGAATTAAAATATTTCCATGATTATTATTTCTTCAAAATACTATTAACTCTAAACCTTCAATACCATAAATCACATGAGTTCCATCACATGCAATATTATTAATTATTCTTTTAAATACATAAATTGTGACTGAGATATTCTCTTTTATGAAGCTATTACTAAGTCCGGAATCTACTCCGTTCAAATCACAACTGATCTGTTAACATTCTTTTGTTATATAACAATGTGCTGTCAGGTCAGTGCATTGGCCAGGTAGCCTCTTAATTATTTCACTTGTTAAACACATATTATATGCAAGTCACATAATACAAATTGATATCGACATTTTTAATCTTTTAATTTTTTTAATATAATATTTTTTTTAATAGATAACCCTATTAAAACATTTAATATATTAAAAATTCACCACCATCACATGACATATGTACATTAAACCGCCTACCTGTGAATACCACAAAGTTAGTAATGCCAATATAAAGTATCTGGCTTGCGGTCGCTGCGTCTTAGGGCACTCTCTCCGGGGACACTTCCGGTTTTTACGAGCACCGCATAAATACGAAAATAATTGACGCACATTCAAATCATAAACATGTAAATCTGATCAACTGTTTGTACCGAAAACTTGCAACATACTATGTAGCTTTTAAAAATAACATTTTAAATCTTTAAGGAATTTAATAAATTAGGAACTGATTCAAAATTGGGTTCCTCAGGGATCTTAAATTAACCCCCTGTTACTAAATGTCTGGTAAGGCTAAAATGCATGAAATATTAAGGTTTTTTATTTCCGTTGTACATGTCACAGTGACGTCGCAGATAAATACTAGCTGGATCGATTCGGCCAGGAAACACCACGCTCTTACACAATGCCCGCGGAAAGTGACAGCACTACGCGGTTCCGATGTTGAGCGACGATAAACCTTTGTTCTACTGTCTTGTCGGTGGACTTTGGGCTTGTTTTGATAGAAATTCGCAAACAAATCTGCAGAAAAAACTGCGTTGTAACATCAACCTGATTTTGAAATAGATGTAACTTTATTTTGTTGCTTAGTGCAACGCACGTCCTACAGCATTGTCCAATTTTCAATTATAAATTACTGAAACTGATTCATTATTCTTGGTTTCAAGATAAAGGAAAAACAATTATTTTAACCATGTTGGTGGTTCTAGAATAAATGTAGTGAATTTTATTTATTATATACTATGAGATAATTTAGTAACAAAAAGTAATATAATTTATATTTTCTTGATAGCACCGAAGATTTTTGCAGATTTTTTATTTAATATGGCGCGCATGTTTGTAAATGGTATTAGAATTAGCAATACTCTATTGATAGAAATTATCGCATTGCTAAAACAACTAGACACGACATTTCATTGCGCACTCGTATTTTATCACTAAATAGGAAAAAGATGGTCAGATAAGACTAGAAAATAATAAACAAAGTTATATAAGACACCTCTTTAAATATTCTTAAATACATAAATATAACATATCCCAGCCACACAACGCACGTTAAATATTTAAAAAAATTGAGGTGTTTCCGATTTATCTGACAAACACAGAAGCGGGACGTTGGGGCCAGAAATCAAGTCTACTTGTAAGCATCAGCATAGGCAAGGATCGTTTCAATCTCAGTATTGTTTAATCAATCAATACAATTTTCCAAGAGACAATGTCTATAAGTGTTCAAAAGAAGTTTAGCTGAAGATTTTCGTATCTTGCAAAAAACGCTCAGTTCTTTTTACAACTGTCGGTGTGATTGACGCAGCGGCGAAGCGATTGGCTTCTGCACTATCGGCCGCGGATTTGATTCGCGCACGTTGTTCCAAGTCTGGGTGTTTGTGTATGTGCAATTTATGTTTGTGAAACGCACTCATGATACAGGAAAAATCTTAGTAGATCTGGAATAGATAGTAAACCTATATAAAAAACTTGAGGAAATGATGTTTATTCTAAAGTCATACATTTGAATTTTTGCCGGCCACATCGTCGCAACGTTATAAGTAAAATATCATTTACCTGTTTACATTGTTTAAGGAAGTCACAAATACTGACCGTTGCTACATGATTCAATTTACCATAATAATGATCGTAAAGGAGAGAAAGTTAATTTGCTAAGATCCGCATGCAAAAAGTAAAATGGTGTGTATTACCTAGTTTTGAAGAGCTCCAGCCCGCCCTCCTTCAACAGCGTGCACAAGAAAACTAATACCGTCACCGGGAGCCGCCACCAGATACCCTGCACCACAACATATATCCTACTATATAGTATTGCATGCGGATCTTAGCAAATTAACTTTCTCTCCTTTACTATAATGGATTTTCGCAAAGTAACGTCTGATTCTATTAACTAAAATAATTATAATCAGGTTGCCGAAGAAAGAAATAGGGCAAATTAAACATAAGCCCGAAGCTTTCGTTACTTGAAAATCAGCACATTGTTATAAACGACCTCGTTGCATCGCTTTTTTTTATTCTCAATTTTGCCAGAATAACAGCTATTTAAATAAAACTACTTTTTTACGGATTTTATCGCGTTTAATTTTTGAACTATTTTTACCCGACGTTTCGGACGCTTTACAGCACCCATGGTCACGGGGGGACTGAGGTGACAGTTGTCCCGATGTCATAGTTAACCCGGAGTACCTTCAGCTTTTAATTATTATTTGTAGTCCGATCTACGCAGAAAGAGCTTACTGTGTCTTGAAGCCTTGCAGTGGTATGCTTGGTTTTTGATTTAATTTTATTAATAATAGGATCCCAAGCCGGTGGTAATACCCAACCATCTTCCCTATTGAAATTAGGATGTTTTTTAATTTCAATAGCCTCGCGAATCATCCTTGGTAGGAATCGGTGTTCTTTTGCAAGGATTTGTGGTCTATCAAATCTGATGTACGTGATGGTGTATGTACTATGACATCGGGACAACTGTCACCTCAGTCCCCCCGTGACCATGGGTGCTGTAAAGCGTCCGAAACGTCGGGTAAAAATAGTTCAAAAATTAAACGCGATAAAATCCGTAAAAAAGTAGTTTTATTTAAATGTGTAATATTCGCGTAAATAAAAGAAAACAGCTATTTCATAGATCACTACGCTTTTGCATTGAATCGTGACCATTGTCATGTTCGTGTAAGTAACAAGTATGCTGCGACTTCGCCGTGTGTAGTAACGACGTGTGCATATACATTCCGACTACTTTGTTCTGCTAGAATGTAATGATATTGTTAAAATTCATAATACGTTGATTTATTATACATTTTTACAACAAAAACCGTACATGTAGGTTCTGCTCAAAAAATATAATCGATCGAAAGTCGAAAAATATAAACGTGCACATTTGTCCCAACATTCAAATTCTGAACGCCATTGTCCTCATGGAGTAGCGTTTGACCCTGGTGCGCACTAAACGCTTTGTCGATAACAACCGAATGTTAAATATTATAGTGGAGGCCTTTATGTGTATATCCCATAACTCGGAGGACAATGTGCGTGAAATATGGGTCAGGCGAGAGCGGCAAGGCCGTTGTTTACGACGACATCTGCCGCCCCCGCACCTGGACCTGGCACACGTCAAAGCCAACACCAAACACACACACACACACACACGCACACACACACATTCAATACACAAAGCATGCAGATTTACTATTCTAACGATATTTTAGTTGTGGTGGAACAACTAGATCTACCGCCGCTATGAATTTTAAACTGAATAATAATGTTCTTGAAGATATCATAATTAAAAATTTAACACGAAAGAAAAGTTAACTAATACTTTTTACAGAGCTACTTAATAAACTAAACTTGTAACGTATAGTGGTTAAGAAATAAAATAAATCAAAAAGCGACCAATTTATTTACATATGATAGCTGTTAACCAACAGAACCAACAAGACATTGTTTAACTTTGACATAGTTTGAACTTTTAAATAATTTGATACGAAAAGACCATGGAAAGTTTACTATAATCATAATTATAATATTCTTTCCGAAACTTACCTCTGAAGGCGTTGATTAAAGATTTGCGTTCCTCAAACAGCTTGGAATCAACTACGTCCGGCTGTTATAAAATACAAACGAAATTTGCAAACTAGATGACATTTACTTTTGGGGAAGACAACATTGCGTGCCACAATACCAGCGGGAGGTGTTTACAAGCATGCTTTGGTTTCGTTAAGGGATAATGACGTATTTATTATGTACGCGCGAGCTCATTTACATCGGTCCCCAGGACGCATTCCGCTTCGCCTGTGCGATCCCGCGAATATCCCAACTGTAATTTATCGCTGTCGCGGACATCAAACAAGCGTTTTGTAAGAAAAGGTCAAGTACCTTTTCTTACAAAAAGAAAGTCGTTGGGTCACGTCTTGGTCAAATTATGAAACGGATGGGTTAGTCGGATTGCATGGTTATGTATTCAAAAGTAAGGAATTTAATTTTACTGTTTAACTTTTATTGAATGATTCAATTCTATGAAAATTTTCTATATTTCTCGACGTAAGAAATATACATATCGTTGGACAAACGTTGAATTTTAAAATCGGTGATACCGTTTGAATGAAACTCCACAGGTATCCTCTTTTTATTTCTATTAAATATTTTTTGAAAATTACAACTTTCTATAAAAGGCATAATCCCATAGGCAATCAAATTTCAAATAAGACAAATTCCATAATAAATAAGTACATTGCAAACTCAAGGCACCAGCCTCAACTACACACACACACAATAATGACGCATGTGGCAACCATCGTCCTTTTCAACCACATACAATGGACACACGACTGCCGTCGGAATCTTGCGTTATCGAAAATAACGGAAACAGAGATGGCAACTCAGAATCACCAGCACTTGTTTCCATTACAAACATTGACGACAATCTATATGCACCACATATCGCTAAACATGATCGTTTGTAACAGTAAGATATGATAAGTAGAATTGGGATTAGTACCATGCGGCAGAAAGCGGCGGACGAGACAATAGCCTGCATCTGAATACATCGGCGACTGTTTTGGACGCGCCGCAGCGCTCCGGCAGCGGACCGGTCAATTAATATTAATCACGCCGCGCAACTAACTCATTCGGCGGCAATCAGTGCCCTTTAGATAAACCTATACGATTAGCAATCGCTAGCTCGGCGGCGGAAAAACTCCGGCGCGTTGTTTGTATTACGCTCGGCTTTCCTTCGACTAGACAAATAAGGGATACAGTTTTATGATTGCACTCTAATGTTCTCACGTTCGTGTCGCAACACATTCATCACATCGCCGCGTGAATTGGAACCGACTTCACAATGTTAAACGTTTAAAGTTTTTCCTTCTTATCCATTTAATCATTTAATTTCTCGGAAAGGAAAATTTGCCTCTGTTTTTAACCAATCAATGATTTAATGAAGGAAAGGAAGATAATTTCCTAAGATCCGCATGCAAACTATAAAATGGTGTATATTACCTAGTTTTTAAAGAGCACCTCCCGCCGTACCACAGTAGCGTGCAGAAGCGACCTAACTCTCAAGAACACGACACGTGTTCCACCTCAAAACGAGCTGAATGTAGGAAACCACCGCCACCAGACAGCCGAGTCACTTGTCACTTGGCGGGTATCTGTCGCAGAGTTAATATCACTTGATAATGCCTTGTGAGGTGGAACACGTGTATATTACCTTTTTTTATGTTAAAGGAGGCAAACGAGCAAGCGGCTCACCTGATGGTAAGTGATCACCGCCGCCCATGAACACCTACAATACCAGAGGAATAGCAGATGCGGTGCCGGCCTTTGAGGAAGGAATAGTCTCTTTTCTTGAAGGTCCCTAATTCGTATCGTACCTAGTGGTAATGTTGTAGTGGTGGAGGGTATCTGGTTGCGTTTCCCGGTTGCAGTGTTAGTTTGATTGCGCTACTGTGGGAGAGCGGGCTTTGCTCTTCAAAAACTAGTTAATATACATCTTTTTATATATTGAATGAGGATCACTTGCAAATTACCTTCTTTTTCTTCATTATAATGGATTTCCGCAACGTAAGGTAACGCGATTATATTAACTGTAAATCAATGACTTGTTAACGACCAAGCACCGCGCTTAGAAGAATTGTATATTATTTAAAATTCGTGCTCAATCTTATTTGAGAACTTTTTTCTCCCATAGCAGACTCAACTATATTTAATTAAGAAAAGTTTAGAAATACGTAATAATTGTAATATATTTTCGTATAGAAAGACTAAAGAAAGAAAGAGAAAAAGGGGTATATTGTAAGTATGTAACATTTTTACTAGTAGCGATGTTTTTTATGGTTACAAGTGTCGAGGCGAGCAAATCGTCCAAATGATAGCAAGTGCAACGTCTGCCCATAACAAATCTTGTGTCACCAGATCCTTTCTGCGCTCGTCACCCTGAGACATTAGTTCTTAAGTCCCATATACCCTAATCATATAGCTAACAGTGCCCGTCAAACCGAAACAATAATGTTTGCACACTACTACTTGACGGAAGAATAGCTGGCACTGCGTTAGTACACCTACACCTGTATAGGGATCCTACCACCAATTAAAAAAATATTGGCGCAGCGTGGCGGGCTCGTCCCGGCTCTAAAACCCTCACAACAATGATAGTAGGGTTGTGTTCAGCAGTGGGCCATTTATAATCTGTTGTTTTTTTAGGCAGAAGTATTCTAGGATACAACTTGTTTCTTTCGTTGTTACCACTCGAACGCACTTTAACAATTGCATTGCACGTGTTGCTTATATCAGGTGGGTATAAAAGAGTACGACTGCATGCATCTACTCGATTTTTTTAGAGTTAGCGGAAGTCAAACTTTATTCAATATGTTAGATGTATGCATAAATATTTATATATACATCTAACCAAATATTTATCTGTTTTTTAAACCTCACAAACATATAACGCATCATATTAGATGCAATCTGATGTATCGTGGTATCGTGTAATCCATCATGATGCATCAGTAAACATCTATGTAGAGGCAGATAGGCGATCGTCACATGTGCCCGAAATCAGTGCGCAGACACCTAGACATAGACAGATTCCTGCATAGTTTAAAAAAGTTTAAAGAAACGAAGCCCCACAGTAGGTTTTTCTCCTGTATCGTGGGTGCGTTTTACAAACATATATTTCACATGCACAACACAACCAGACCCGAAAAGCAACAATGTATGATTTTGCACAAATGTTGCCTCCGGCTGGGAATCGAACCCAGGACCGGTAGCGCAGAAGTCAGGTACGCTAACCACTACGCCACGCGGTCGACAAATAGGAGTCCTACCACCAGTAAAATACTTATACGATAGTATAATACTGATATATATGTTTCTGTACAATAAAATACATGCTGCGTAACACTTATTGCAGCACGCAAGCTGTGAGATCGATAGTTGGAGGACCACAGTGTCGCAAATCACCAACGTAAATCAGCAATATGCTGAAGAATGATACTGCGTTTGTATACAGAATGGTGTGAACTGAGGACTTACTGACTTACGTCCTCAAATGGCGACAAACTTGACTCTGCGTGGCCACAGCACTCACCATTGGGCAGACAGTGTGCTGATTTGACACATAAAAATCTGAAGGAGGATGTTAGGCATGTTGCAGCATACCTGCTCGCGGGCACTCGGAGCGCAGCAGCCGCTGCAGGCGCGAGGCCGGGTAGTGCAGCCAGGCGCGGGAGTCGCTCGCTCGCTGCAATGTACACACTGCGTTAATATTCGTGTCGTAAATATCATTAGCATTGATGGATTGATACTTATTTACATTATTATACAAATTCCTTTTGGTTTCAGATTACTGAAATCGTATAATAATAAATAAACTTATTTATTATTTACTCTAATTAATGTCGCTCTCGCAATGTACGCAATGGCAGAATTATTTCTACTCAGAATAGCGAATTTATTTTTTATGTAAAATCATCGGAAAGAGCGTTTTTATGCTGCGTCGTGGAAAGTAGGTCAAGCATCGGAACTAAGTCGTTAGCTCAAAGGTTGAATTAGATCGTATCGGCTCTTCAAGAACTGTTAGAAAAAAGCGCGGCGGCGCACGCTCGTGCAAAAACTAAACTCCTTTGAAGCCACGCGTCTAATGCTGGCATTTTTTTAGTTATCGTCTTCTAACGGAGAGTGACCGCTGAACGGTGACCATCGCATCGCAGCGCGGGGAGACAATGGCCACGAGCGCGGGCGGGCGGCTGCTCGCCGCGACGCATATAAGGAGGCGGGGCGTCGCCGCCGTCTCGCTCGGTAATGTATGCACGTTTCCCGAGCGGCTCGTTTTTTATCGCAGTCGCGCGCCGCATTAGAATTTACAGGCGAGAAAATCTCACACTCGGCCAACTACATCACGGAAAACTGCGCCGTGGTGCGAGGGACGATGGGCTAAAGTTGCGCGGCGCGAGGCGCGAGGCGGGCCGCTGTAAATTCGGGGGGGCGAGGAGGGCCACCGACGCTCCGCTGACACGGCTGAGAAATGCCGTCATCGCAAATAATACATCCAATTGTACTATTCGCTCGTCGTCCTCGGTCGCTTGAGACATGAGTTATACATGTATACAAATTTGAAACAACAGCAGAGTCCAAAAATTATTCTCATTGACAAGAGAATACAAGTAAAACTACTAACATTAACCTTAAAATATTGACCCCGCAGAAAAGGTTCGGAATACAATCCCAGAAAATAATGCCCTAAGAGCCCTAAATTATTGAAAATATTTCGTTAGCTGACATAACTATACATAGACTTTTTCCACGATGGGACGATTTACCGTAACTGCCACGCTTGGCAGGCGAATTGACAACCGCAGTACCAGACACTTTGAACTTTAAACTGCAGTTGTACGATAGCCACGGGATGAAATGAGTAACGAAACGCAGTTAAACACGACCAAACTGTAACATATTTTACCTAAGAAAAGTATAAAATCCCACTATAAATATACCACTGCTGAGCACAGTCGTCCTCTCATTTCTGACAGAGCTGCACATGTCCTCGAAATATTTTTATTCCTCAGTCATTTTCCTGCATGCTTCCTTACGATATTTTTCTTCACCAAGAGCAAGTGGTAAATCATGACTTAAAATTGCAGAACAATGAGATGTGCCGGCACCGGGGATCGAACTCAGGTCCCTCGCGTACCATGAAATTTAAGGCGAGCACCCGGCCCCTGAGCTGCTACAGCTCATATTAGCTTAGACCTTCAGCGAAAGTCTGGATTTTTATGGAAGAAAATAACAAGACGTCTGCCCAGAACAAATTCTGTGTCACCCAGAACATTTCTGTGTTGGCACCACACTGCGCCCATGATTACACTAGCTATCAGTATCCTACAAAGCGAAACTACTACTACTAAAAATCTCCTTAAATAAAGACAAAGTCATTTAGTTGTTATTTGTTACAGGTTGCTATACGCAGTTTTAGGTAATTTACAAGTACTTAGCCGGCTTAAAATTTAATCGGTAATTAATTAATAATTTGCTGTCGACCGCGTGGCGTAGTGGTTAGCGTACCTGACTTCTGCGCCACCGGTCCTGGGTTCGATTCCCAGCCGGAGGCAACATATGTGCAAAAACACAAATTGATGCTTTTCGGGTCTGGTTGTGTTGTACATGTCAAATGTATGTTTGTAAAACGCACCCACGATACAGGAGAAAATCCTACTGTGGGGCTTCGTTTTTTTAAAAAAAAAAATCAATTCCGATCTTATTTTACTTAATTTTTTAACTGGTCAAACTAACAAACAACCGTTTATTATATAACGTATATTAATAAATTAATCGTTTGAATTTTAAAAAACTAAATAAGTAAAAAGATATCGAAGTAAATTACCACTACCTAATCCTGTAATATGTAATTTCATTGAATGCAATCCTGTAATCGTGTCTTACATGCTTATATATTTTCTTATTTGTAACCACTTCATCAAAATGGAATACCTCATAAAACTTTCGAGCGATAACTTACAAACGTACTGATGTAAAATTTATTTAATAAGACCCTACCCGTCAGTGGCCATTTGAAATATCGTCTCGACCGTCTGTATTTTTTTATAGTCCTTAAAGCACAAAATGACAAATGTAGAGGTTGAATGTTTACAAAAACCCTTATTCGTGTTTTGTATGTAGTCAAATAGAAATATGAAGTTGTGGGCCGGGCACGCTATCGGGCGCCTCCAGACTAATGCAATCATCTCGCCTCACTCGCCGCTGCTTATCGAATATTCACACCAACTCCGCCGCTTGGACCAAAAGGCGCATAAAATCTCGAGCCCAGTACTCTGTCCACTGGACTGCTCCACGCTTCACTTACTTATCGATACACCTCTCTAAAAGTTCTTCCAATTGAACGTACACAGCGAAACTTCCCCACCTACATCGTCCATCCTATACTATAAATATTACACGGCGCAGAACTCTTACGAAAATATTGCTTTCCACTCTAGTTTTTATGTGAAATATTTGTATACATTTATTCAAAAACGTTATAGACAGGTCAAAGTATACAAGTATGAAAATAAATAGTTTCGATTTAAACAGAGACCTCTCTTTCTTTGTCGTTAGATCTCAGTTGGGAGTTTTTACTAAGGGGCATTGCCTGGCGAGATAATGTGTGAGTCAGTGCATTTGTATGTAGTTAAAGGAGGGCATAAGACATGACATTTTTGCTATAAAGGTACACGAGCACGGTGACGTCGTTGCTACTCGTAGCTGCACACATAGAGACAGGCTCGCAAGCATACGTTGCCGACGCTCCCGACGCCGCCCGACGCCGACGCCCGCTGAATCTATAAAATGTTGCTGCCTCCTCTCACCCCGACGACGATGCGAATACGTTTATATATTTGAATTTTTATACTCGCTTGATTCAGTTTAGTTTTATGTACGTACATGTACTGAGCCTTGTACAGTGCCGGAAACTGTTTCACGTAACGACTATAATGAGATTGTAAAGACGAAGAGTTAACGTAAGCGGTATTTTCCCTCGAGCATCCATATATTTCATAGATGCGATCAACAAACACGAGCCGTATTCTTATGCCACATATTTTCGAAACTAATATTTATTGGTTTAGAGAAGCTGCAAACAGTCAATTCAGCATGTGAACATTCCACTGAAATGAATTTCGCGTTATTCTGGGTTTAATTTGAGTGGAAAATATGCATGTTTATAACTATTTCGAAACTTATGGTTTAAGAATTTGGGATACTATATAGTATATAACCATTAAAGAGACTAGAGACTTTCATTATTTTTTTATCTAAGAACAATACGAAATAAACGATTATGAAATAAAAATTCTTCATTTTTCATCTGAGGAATATAAATCTCGTTCGTTAAACGCCCTTTTTTTTGTCTAATCTACCTCTAGCCGTGTGGTGGCGGCTCGATAAAAGAATACTACCACTCCATCTCATCCAATGGATCTCGTAAAAGGCGAGTATGGAATTAAACTGCACTGTGCACCCAACAGCGCATGATGGCGATGGGCTCACCACCTATCACACCAAGTGCATTATATTGTTTTGGTGAAACGTGAATTGTGGCAGTCATCTGTTTTTACAGTGAGTGCCCAGTCTCTGACTACCCCTTATGGGATACAGTCGTGATCTTATGTATGTATGTAATCTACCGCCGTTTCGTAATGAGGTTCCTCTGATGGAGGAGAAACAGGCGAAAGAAACTCCGTAGGTGTCCTCTTCTTTGTTATTTCTTATCGTCATCAAACACGTTATAAATAAATTTACAAAGAATAATCACATAAAGGAGCAGCGCGCTCAATGATAAAATTTCAGAAAAAACCCTATTCCATAATACATTTTATCTGGTGGTAGCGCCGGATAAATTGTATATAATCCTATGCAGGTATGTGATGTAATGTTAGTATGTGAGCTGTGAACAGTAAGAATGCAGTGTTTACCTATTAATAAATGTGCAATTAGTTTTTATTCAGTGTTTAAAATTTAATATATGTCTAACATTTGTTGGTAAACCAAATAAATAAATGAACTTTTTGCTCCTTCAGGCACTTTTATCAAAAAAAAAACATATACGTATTGCTTACTCGAGCAAACCAGCCACAGGCACCATCTGTTCACAAGTATGACGCGTGAGAAAGCCATCGACGGCTGTTTTCTGGAGTAGACTTTGCTGGAGACATCTAATGAATTAATGTTTCTAGCAAAGTCCCATTCTTATATTATTTTATTGATTCTTTACCTGTTCTTTTATCAAGTCTCGTTAACTATTCCGAAGATAATTAATATACGTAATACTTTCACGCGCCCACGGGATGGTAATACAAATGATTATACATACATACATACATACATAAGATCACGACTGTATCCCATAAGGGGTAGTCAGAGACTGGACCCTGCAAAAACAGATGCCTGCCACAATCCACGTTTCACCAAAACAATATAATGCACTTGGTGTGATAGGTGGTGAGCCCATCGCCACCATGCGCTGTTGGGTGCACAGTGCAGTTTAATTCCTTACTCGCCTTTTACGAGATCCATTGGATGAGATGGAGTGGTAGTATTCTTTTAACGAGCCGCCACCACACGGCTCCAAATGATTATATCGAAATATGTATTACTTAGATTCTGTCTCTGTCCTGGTGCTCGCTTTTAATTTCATAATAAGCGAGTAACCTGGGTTCGATCCCCAGTGCCAGCACCTCTAATATTGTTCTACAATTTTAAGTGCTGATTTACCACGTGCTTAGCGGTGAAGGAAAACATCGTGAGGAAACCTGCATGTCCGAGGAATAGAAATATTTAGAGGACATGTGAAGTCCGCCAACCCGCATTGGAGCAGCGTGGCGGATTCTTCCTAGCTCCAAAACCCTCTCAGAAATGAGAGGAGGCCTGTGCTCAGCAGTGGGACATTTATGGGCTGAAACTTTACTTTTTTTTTTTTAGATTCTGTCTTGAAAGTAAAGTCTACAATTTTTTTCTCAAGATTGATTTTGAATTTAGCACTAAGTAACTAATTACCCACCTAAATTCATTTATCACTTATTAATTAGAGCCGTGGTAGCTCAGGGGCTAGGCGCTCGCTTTAAATATCATAGTACGCGAGTGACCTGGGTTCGATTCCCGGTGCCGGCACCACTAAAATTTGTCACTTGCAATTTTAAGTGTCGATTTACCACGTGCTCGGCGGTGAAGGAAAACATCGTGAGGAAAACTGCGTGTCTGAGGAATAATAAATATTTCGAAGGCATGTGAAGTCCGCCAACCCGCACTGGAGCAGCGTGGCGGACTCTTCCTGGCTCCAAAACCCTCTCAGAAATGAGAAGGAGGCCTTTGCTCAGCAGTGGGACATTTAAAGACTGTTACTTTACTTTACTTTTTACTTTTATTAATTATATTCTAAGCAGGACTTTGAATGTAAATCACTGTACATGTTCCAAACTAGACTTTTGATTCCTTTCTCACATCATTTCCATGTAAATTATCTATCACTCATCTAAATTTGATTACAACCTTCTTGAAATTCTTGATCTGTTTTGCATTGTAGATGTATTTTATTTTATTTATTTATTTACTCTCTATTGTTACACCCTTTAGATTCTAAGGTAAAAATAGGGCGGACTTAATTCCTATCGCCATTCTCTGCCAGTCAACCCGCAGTGTGGTAAGCTATTCTGGCAGGTATAATTATAGAATAGAATGTATGTTATGACTTTAACTTGTTTATCGTTTTAAACTGACGACCGCGTGGCCTAGTGGTCAGAGTACCTGACTTCTACGCCGCGGGTCCTTGGCTCGAATCCCAGTCGGAGCCAACATTTGTGCTAACACACAAATTGTTGGTTTTCGGGTCTGGTTGTGTTGTGAATGTCCCCGTGTTTCTGACACTGCATCCTAGCCTACCTCCGATCTTATCGCATCAGCGTTACATCGGGCGCGGGTAGGTTGGGACGAGTGAGTGCCTCTGTGTTTGCGCGTACACTTGTGGCACTGTAATACCTCCTGCGCAGTTGATGGCTCTCGACAGTATTCGGAAGTTGTCGCCGTGGTCGAAATCGGCAAGGAGAAAATCATCGTTTTAAATATGTAATTGACAGGCCTTTGACTGTAATCCTGCCTAATTGACCTGGCCTAAGATTTTCATATACTTTTTTAAATTTAATCATTCATGTTTACCAACAATTGTTTAAACATGTAAAAATACACAGAAGTAATAAAAATTAAGGGTAACAATTACTAATAGTGAAGGAAGGTAAGTTACTTTGCTAAGATCCGCATGCAAAATTTTTTGCATGCGGATCTTAGCAAAGTAACTTACCTTCCTTAATTACAATGGATTTCCGCAAAGTAACGCCTGATTCTATTAACTAAATTACTAATAGGTAAACAAACGCAAATTAATCTTAAAAACAAAAGATTAAAGACAAAATTACCAATTGTGATTTAACGTTCTAAAACTGATCAGATTTTGTGTATACGTAATTTGATTGCAAGATGAAAATAGATCGAAGAATGGAACCTTAACAAGATACTGCCTTCGCCGGAAAATAGCCTCACTGCGCTTCGTACGCAGCAAAAACTTTTGACGATAACCAACATTTCTTACTTCCTTTAATCATATGATGACGATGAATGATGATCAATTACTACAGCAAGTCGTATCTTTAAATATATTGACGGCCTTTATATACAACCACTTTCACTCACAAATAGTTACAGGTTCGCAGACATCAAAATAACTTTAATCGGCTCCGGTCACGGCCCGTACACCGTTGCGTTCCTTTATTCTAACAATGACTTTTTTTAACGACGGATATTTCTCAGAATTATTGTTTAATATATACTCGTATTTTAACCATTCATCAGTGGGGTGTATTTTTAAAGTTCAACACAAATAAAGTTTTCGCTACGAAAAAAAAACAACTGTAGATTGTTTACAGTTATCTCAATAGGTCAAAAGAACTGGAGGCCGAGGAGTGTGGGCAGCGGTACGACGCGAAGGTCAAGGCCAGGCGCGGCGCTAAAGGTCACCATGCACCGGTGGCGCGCGCGCCGACCTTCGCAGCGGCCGTTAGCAGCCCCTACCCCCACGCATGCAGGAGAAAGCATTTTTTACGACGGTGAAAGGTTCGTGCATACAATACTGTGAGAACCACAAGCTAATTTAGAAAATGGTATCGGTAATTGTAAATTGCTGCTGGGCATGAACGAATTATTGTTTTCTGACATGCAGGTTTCCATCACCGCTGATCACGTGGTAAATTTTAGAGGTGCCGACACCGGGTACCGAACGCAGGTTTTTTTGTAATAATAGAAGCTGACGATATACACCACACTGTGCCCATCATCCTGAGACATAAGTTCTTAAGTCTCATATGCCCAGTGATTACGCTAGTTCTCAGTGCCCTTCAAACCGAAACACAGTAATGTTTGCACACTACTGCTTCACGGCAGAATAACTGGCCTACTTAGACGAATTCCTGGATAGGAATCTTACCACCAGTAAAAACTTGACATTGATTTTTTACAAAACAGTTCAGCCAATTTTCATTAATATTCTAATGTGTATTCTTATGATAACGATAAGCTGGATACATATAATTAACGTAACACACTAATCACATTTACGCCCAATTTAATATTATCAACCGCGTGGACTAGTGGTCAGAGTACTCGACGTATATGCCGCGGGTCCTGGATTCGAATCCCAGCCGATGGCAACATTTGTGCTAAAACACAAATAGTTGGTTTTCGGGTCTGGTTGTGCTCTGATTGTTCCCGTGCTTCGGACACTGCATCCTAGCCTACCTCCGATCTTATCGCATCAGTATCAGAGTAATATCGGGCTCGGGTAGGCTGGGACGAGTGAGTGTCTCTGTGTTTGCACTTGTGGCACTATAATATCTTCTGCGCAGTTGATAGATCTCGGTTAAATTCGGAAGTTGTCGCCAAAAACGCTATGTCGGTTTTTGGATTTGATACTGAAGCTAAATATTTTTAGTACTTAGCGATTAATAAACATACTAATTTCATAAATTGTTCCACTTGAAGTGTATGATAAGTTCGTGTGTGACATAAGCACATAATTTCAAAGTCAATATTTCTTTATTCAGAGTAGACTTGTTGAAGACTCTTATTAATGTCAAAATCTATACCGGTTCGAAAAATAAGACCTTCTCAGAGTAGAGCCGGAAAGAAACTCTAGAGTCTTTCTTTTTTCAGTGCCATATTACATAATGCCATTTATAAATTATAACTACATCATATATTTAGTAGCCAAGGGCCATTTTTCCTCTATGCAAATCATTCATCAGAAGACTATATTAACTTCTCTCCAAAAAGAAAAAAAAGTAAAGTTTCAGCCCAAAAATGTCACAGGCCTCCTTTCATTTCTGAGAGGGTTTTGGAGCTAGGAAGAATCCGCCGCGCTGCTCTAATGCGGGTTGGCGGACTGCACATGTCTTTGAAATATTTTTTTATTTCTCAGACATGCAGGTTTCCTCACGATGTTTTCCTTCACCGCCGAGCACGTGGTAAATCAGCACTTAAAATTGCAATTAACAACTTTAGATGGTTATATAGATAAAAGTTTATTTGCATTTCACAAAAGAGTACACGCAGAGCCAAAATATAAAACACAATTTTAACAAACTAAACCACAATGAGTAAAATGTAAAAAGTAATATTAACAAAAGGAAAAAAAAAAAAAAAAAACTATTTATATACATACACATACGCACATCTAAATATAAAACTATCCAAGGTATGCCTGCACTGCAGTATGACAAAACAAAAGGGTCTACACTCAGCATGAGCTGCGATCATACGTAGCGCTTTAGTGGTGCCGGCACCGGAAATCAAACCCAGGTCACTCGCGTACTATGAAATTTAAAGCGAGCGGCTAGCCCCTGAGCTACCACTGCTCTCCTGAGCTACCACTCTCCAAGTTTTTACATTATCAGGTGGTACAATACCTATGCAGGAATTCGTCTAGGTAAGTACCACCCCAGGGTCAGTTATTCTGCAACAGTAGTGTGCAAACTTTATTGTGTTTCGGTCTGAAGGGCAATGAGAGCTAGTGTAATCACTGGGCATATGAGTTTTAAAAACTGATGTCTAAAAGTGACGGGCGCAGTGTGGTGCCAAGAAATGGTCTGGATGGCACAGCATTTGTTATGGGTGTCTCGTCACTTTATTTAATAAAATAAATCTGGAAACCTGCTGCCGCAACGGCTAAACGATTAGTTTCTGCGCTATGAGTCGCCGATTCGATTCTCGCACTGGAGAAATATTTTTATGACCTACAGATAATTGTTCCGGGTTTAAGTATCTGTGCTGGTGAAATTTATGGCTATCTATTCTTTTCTGAATAAATCAACTGCGGTTGCCAACCCGCCTGCCAAGCGTCGCAATCTATAGAGGAGGTCTATGTTCAGCAGTGGACTAGTGAAAGGGGATTTGAACCCAGGACCTGCTGCGTAGAAGTCATGTAATCTAACCACTAGGCCACGCAGTCGTCCTTCATTTCTCATAGAGTTGCTACAACAACAGTTACGTACACTACGTACTACTACGTAACTTAGGAACAAAAATATAATTCTAACTAATTACGATAAATGCACAGGAGCGTGCGTCCGCACTAGTGATACCTAGTCCGACAACATTGTTCGCTCCAAGTCAGGAATCTAACGGCACAACATTTAAAATTAACAATGTTCCAATCGCCCAAGTTCTCTGTATCTTAGACGTTTCAGTTGTCAATGTGAGCGTCCCACAAAGGGCTCCTTGTGACCATGTTATTGGTATCTATTACGTCGTCACCATACAAAATAAACACGCGGTTGGTTCCTGGATCATTCAAAACTATTCACAATAATTTATGGAGCGTTTGAAATTGAAGTCACGCCTTCCGTTCCGGGAACAGGCGCTGCTAATGAATTCACCTCGTTGTCGTCGTCGCTCGCCTGCTCGGTAGCTCGGTACGTCACGATCTATTTTTCTATCTATACACCGATCTCGTAACATTTTACCGGAAAAAAAATTAAATTAATAACAATTTATGGCTAACAAGTAAAATTAATTTTCTGTTCGAATTCCACTACGTATTTACAACAGCGTGATAAGGGAACGTTGCGGTGTGGTTGAAGATGTAGTGACAAAGATAGAGAAAGGAATGTTTAGATGGTTTGGACACGTGGAGAGGATGAATGAAAGAATAATGACGAAACAGATTTATGAGGCGACTGAGAATGAGAAAGCCGGTTAGGGTCTACCTAGGCGTACGTATCACTATCAGATCGGAGAACTTTTGAGGAAAGAACACGTTAAAAGTACTCGCAACCGACGAACGTGTATGAAAACGGTAATGAAAGTAGAAGAAGCGAAAGATGTGTGTCAGGATCGTAGCAAGAGGAAAGATGTGATCTCTGCCTACCCCAATGGGAAAGAGGCGTGACTGCATGTATGTATGTTTTTACAACTCCTATAGAACTGTCTTTTCGGACTATGCGTCGCAATCGAGAAAAGTTATAAATAATGGCTATCCTTTTGGACTCGTATTGGCTGAAGATTCGACAAATACCCGCACATATTTCGAATATCGTCTAAAAGAGATGTTATCGGGCGACACCTGGCCGAAGCTAGCCGTGTGTCCGCGGGCGGGATGGCCGCTATATAAATCACAGTGGACGGACGGACGGGCATAATGGAGCGTGCGCGATCGGTATGGGCTGCGCGTGCGTCCATTACAATGGAGGCGTCGCGGCGGCGCATGGCAAGCGCGGCTTCGGGGAAGGAAGCTCCTCGGAACCGCGCACCTGCGCCCTGACGTAGCCTACACGTGACGATCGACTATCTGCCTCTAAATAGATGTTTACTGATGAATCATGATAAATTACACGATACTACGATACATCCATTTACAATTAATGTCGTGCGCTATACAATTGTAAAGTTTTAAAAAATAACACATGTCTCGGTACCAATATATGAAAATGTTGCATCAAGTTTGTGTTTCAATAACTGTTTAATAATTCTCGGACCTCACATGTGGCTGATTACATTACCCATGGTGGGATTTCGATACAGGAATATCTAGACGGATTGTGTACCACCACAGTGCAAGTTATTTTGCCGTCAAGCACAGTATTGTGTGCAAACTGTGCACATTACTGTGCTTTGATCTGGAGGGCACTGGTAGCTAGTGTAATGAGATAGAAAGAAATAATGAAAAAAATAAGGAGCGCAGTGTGACGCCACACAGATGTATCCTGGGTGACACGGGTTGTTATGGGTAGACGTTGCACTAACAATCAGATGAACCCCCTCATCTAATAAAAATAATCATTAAAATTGGTTCATAAATTAAGGAGTTATACACGAACATACATAAAAAAATACAAAAGAATTGAGAATCTCTCGGTCGGTTAAAGGCACCCGACTCGGCATCACGCTCCAGTATTGCTGCCGCAGCGCTGTCGCTATTTTTCTGTTAGCGTTTTTTTATATTTAAACGTATTAAAAACCTATTCGACAGAAATTACGTGCGATCTCGCCTGACTGCAATAATAAACGTAATGGTTATTAATGGACGAGGCCCAGACAACGATTAAGATTATGTATATTATAGTGGCATTTCTCGTTAAATAGTACAGCTGGTGCAGATTAGCTACTGTTTGCATTCGCAGAGGTGGAACAAACGGGTTCCTCGTCACAAAGTTCGCATGGCTGCAAAAACTCGTTAAGGAAGTCATGAACAGCTGTCACCGAACCAAAGTATCAGCTATGTAATACTTGCGTTGTCCTTCGACTAAGTCCTTACCTAGCTGACTGTAATCATGCTAATGTAGTACATCATTATCCGCACGGAATTAAACGTGACCTCCTGTAACTATGACAATATTATAATTTTCGCAAGGACTTCACAAGGAAACCAAGCCTAACTCCAATTCATATATATATATTTTTTTATTTCATAAAAGTGACGGAACGAGCAAAACACACATCACATGATGGTAAGTGCAACGTCTGCCCATAACAAATGCTGTGTCACCCAGAATATTACTGTGTGACACCACACTGCGCCCGTCACCCTGAGACATCAGTTCTTAATTCTCATATTATGCCCTGTGATTACGCTTGCTTACAGTGCCCTTCAAACCGAAACACAGTAATGTTTGCACACTACTGCTTCACGGCAGAATAACTGGCCCTGGGGTGGTACCTACCTAGATGGATTCCTGCATAGGAATCCTACCACCAGTAAAATCATAGCTGTTAATGTCACTTTTTTTGCAATAACTTTACTATTCCCATACTGTTTTTATCGACGAGAAAAGAAATTATACTGCAAATATAATAGATATTTGTTTTATAATCGAACTAGCTACGCTCCGCGGTTTACCACGTGAAAAATAAGCCGAACACAAGATTACGCCGTTTGCCCGACCTAAGCGTAAACAGTTCGGACCTTCACGGTAAAGTCCGGCTCTCAGCATGCGGCTCCTTAAGATACGTAGCATGAAGTTTTATTTAAAACCTGCCTCAATAAACTATGAATGCAATGCAAAAATATTTTTTAACAATAATAGCATGGTTGTCGATATTTCTTCCAACTCATTACAAAGGTTTCGAGAAAAGTTATTTAAATCTTGGAGGTCGCGTCGAACTGACTAAAGAAGTAAGTAGGACTTCAGAGGTATATTTCCCTTAATAAATTTAACCATAATTATTACAATGGTCATTTATGGTCATTGTTTTGTTATACAATTAGTTATTTTTTCTCCTTTTCTCCTCTATAACTAATGTAAGCTTTTGTTATTAGTCCAAGCATTGTTTATTTTTAAGTATTCACTGAACTTAGCTAGTACGTAGTTATAAGTTTTTTTTTGTTAATGTATTAGTGCCGCAGATTAACTCTCTTGTTAGTCAAAGTGTTTAGTAAAACCACACACAGTAGTATTAGGTGTTAGGACTTGTCTAGGTAATGATTTGTCTAGGTAGGTTACCACAACATTATTCTGCAGTAGTGTGAAAGCATTACTATGTTCAGGTTCAAAGGATACTGCAGCCAGTGAAATTACTGTGCAGTAACAGTAATTATACTAACTGAGGTCTGGTGAAGAGCCCAGTTCGGTGCTTTATAGGACTTTGTGCTGCTTGACCCTGAAACAACTAAGAGCAAGCATGACACTTACCGTCAGGTGAACGATTTATTCGTCACTTGCTTCTATTTAAAGAAATACATTTTCGTTCAGATACTAACTCTTTGTTGTTGGAAATTGATGACCTAGAATTTGAAGTTGATGTTTTATAGGAGAAAGTGTGAAGACAAACAAAACGTTCACCTGATGGTAAGTGTAGTAACCATAAGAAATGCTGTGTCATGCAGAATATTTCTGTGTGACATCACACTGCGCCCTTCCCCCTGTGATCTCATATGCTCAGTAATTACGCTAGCTATTAGTGTCCTAAACTGAAACTCAGTAATGTTTGCACACTGCTGCTTCACGACAGGTTAACTGGCCCGGCGGTATTACCTACCTAGACGGATTCCTGCATAAACCAGTAAACTTTAAACTTTAATCAAGTATCTTTCTTAGTGTCGGAGTTTCGATGATTCTTTTAATGGGATTAGTACCAATGATGATTTATTAATATATAATAAAGTTATAATGAGTCGAAATGCAAACAGTTTTGCGATTCGTTATCCGTTGCGATTGCTGCGTGCGCAATTGACACTTACTGCGCAAAAGTTAAATCCAGTTTTTTTCATTTAATTTTCAGACCACCCGAGTCAAAATAAACGGTTTGTCATAAAAACTCGCGACGGCAGCGCACACTTGCGCTCGTTTGATTGCTTGCGATAACGTTTGTTCACGAGAGCCTTTGCGTGAATACTGATTGCGACAAACATTGACAGTAACCCGTTTTGGGTAATAAATCAGGACACAATTTTAATACTAGCGTTAATTTATCATGGCAAAACGACGCACAGCATCAATCCATCGAACAATTTTTTCTCTAAATTTGAAAACGTACATAATGAAGGACTGTTTAAATGTCTATTTATTTTCAATGGGAAAATCCTTCTGAATATCTCTCCGTCAAGTGGGGAATGAAGGGTGTATGTAACAGATTGTAACCAACCAACACCCAACGCTGTTAGAATAGAATAGAATAGAAAATAATTAATTTTTATTCAACTCAGATTATTTACATAATTGAAAGTAATTTGTTTTCCTTTTTTTGAACTACACTGGTTCGCAAAAAAAGCCTCTGTCCTGGGAACAACCAGTAAGAAACCGCGCGGAAAAATTTTCTTTTTAAAAATAATGTACAATTGTGGTATTATAAAGATAAAGAAATAGCTTGACAGCGATCACTTCATTCCCAGGAGTTATCATCATCCATGTATTCTGTAATATTATAATAACCCTTAAAAAATCTTTGTTTAATAAAAAAAATGATTGAAAGACTGTGCATTTTCTGGCCCTGTGAAGTCGAGTAACTGGCATTATTAATATGTGCTTGTTCCTGGTATTTACATAATATATTTATATTACACAAATAGCGCTTAGGTCCTCTTTTGCCAAACGAAAATCACTTCTACATCAGACGCATTTCTCCATAGCAAAATAAACTAATCTAGCAGTTTCAACATTAGTCAAGTTCCTAATTTTTTTACAGTTGTTCTTGTATGTCTTTTGGTCGGATATACGCAATCCGTTTACACGCTAGCGCGCTTTGATGGGGTGGAGCTGAAGCTCTTTACCGTGGAACATATTGAAGGTGGAGAAACTAAATCATCGTGAAGCTGTCTCTTGTACATAATATTAATTTTCAATACCAACTATAAATCCACCATACATAATCGTATGACTTTATTAAAAAAAAAATTTTAAATTTTTTTTTTTATTGAATTTAAAAAAACGAAGCCCCACAGTAGGATTTTCTCCTGTATCGTGGGTGCGTTTTACAAACATACATTTCACATCCACAACACAACCAGACCCGAAAAGCAGCAATTTGTGTTTTCGCACAATTGTTGCCTCCGGCTGGGAATCGAACCCAGGACCGGTGGTGCAGAAGTCAGGTACGCTAACCACTACGCCCCGCGGTCGTTTCGACGCGGTTGTATTTCTAATTAAACGCTTGAATATTTAAAATACTGTCAATACAGGAATCATCCAATCCCTTTCTTTAATATTTTTCGAGATTATATTTCGTTTATTTTCCTTTTTAAAATAAAATATTGCTAGCTAAGGTTTCAACATTACCGGCATTACTATTAACGACTTCAAATAAACTTTAACACTAGTTCTAGAAGATTGTAACCTAACGGATTCTAACCTAGAATATTATATTTGGTAGACCGAATCCTGTACCGCTTATATTTGAATATTATATTTATTTTTGTCCATAAGAAGGGTTAGGAAAGCGCGTTTTAAAATCTACTCGTAGAACCGTGCTTTGTACAACTTGTTAGTATGCAAGTGCAAAAACATGAAGGTCGAGCGTGCCCGTTTAGATTGAGTTCAATTAGTTTGCCGAATTAATTTGAGCAATCGAGCTCCATAGCGGGCTGTGTCAAGGAAGCGCGACGATTTCGTAGAACAGGAGCTGCATGGAATTGTTACACAATCGGTGTTCTAATTAATATTCGGCTGCTTAATCTAAGTATTTCTCTAGGGAACTATTTTATTTGAATCGACTGCTATCGAACTAACTTATGGTCAATCTGAATTTTGATGTCCATACCAAGTCACTATTATGACCTTTGACTAGAAATTAGCAGTTAAGATACGTTAAATGTTGTCACAATTCGCGTGAGTGTGCCGCGTGGTGGCGGCTTAAGAGAATCTACCACCCAATCTCAACCCGTGGGTATCGTAAAAGTCGACAGAAGGAAAATTAAAACCATAAGATAGGATTAAAACCAGATAAACTGCGATTTCCAACCTGTCAGCCAAGCGCGGCAACTATGCAAACTAGCAAAATTCCACCAAAATGAGAGCTACAAACTTTTGTAGAAATCTGTGGGGGGATGCCTATTCTCAGCAGTGGACTAGTGATAGACTGAAATGATGATGATGAGGTGTAAAAAGTATTCCGAGAATAAGTGAACATTACCAATCTACACTGGAACTGCAAGGAACAAGGATCTGCTGTTCCCTAAGCCTGTCAAAACTAAGACATGGCTTGTAGGTACGAATCATTGGTGCATTTACAGAGCCAGTTATTCAGCCGTGAAGATGCATCAGGGTGCCAAACATTACTGTGTTTCGATCTGAAGGGCACTGAGAGCTAGTGTAATTATTGATCATATGAGACTTAATAAATGATGTCTCAAGGGGACCGACAGTGTGTTGCGGTACAGAATTTTTCTGGGTGACACAGCATTTGTTATAAGCAGACGTTGCACAGACCATCAGGTAAAAAGATAGGATCTGTTGTGGCTGTAAAAGTAATGTACCTCGTAGTAGTAACCTATTAACTAATTATACAGACATGAGGATTGTGTAAGCCTTTTCATAAATCATTTTTTGGAAAAAGGAAAAATCGCAAAAAGCGAAAAGTCGTGAACACTTCAATAAATAGACGAAATGCAAACTTTACTACATACTAATTTTAACTAACGACGCCTTCTACTACAGGCACCATGTTCTCGAAAGAAGGCAATGATGATTGTAACTAACTATATTGATAAAGAATTAAATAAATTTGGAATTTACGTTACTAAATACTTGTAAGAGAAGCAAGACATAGTCATTTAAAAGACATCAAAAAAGCCTTTTGTCCTTTTATTTTCGTGCGTCCAAAAATCATGGAGGCATTAAAAAGTCGAAAGGACAATACTGCATCCTGAAGAAAGATGCTGTATCGCCAAGTAATATTACATGTAAAAGGTAGAAATCGGTGACTTCTAACAGTCAAATTTGGTAAAAGATTTATAAAATTATACTAATATTAATAATAAGGAAATAAAAAATATCAAGTACTGTTTTACTTCTTCTTGTTTACGTCATTAAAAATATTTTTAAAATTCTTATAATTTGTAAGAGAAGTATCTCTGAGAATGTAATGATCGTGATTAAGTTTTCTTATTGGTAAATCAACATTTTGATTACAATCCGAACTGAGTATAATAGATCATGAGATTTCCAACAAATACAATCAATTAGTAGAAGGGATCGACAGTTGAGAAAACAATATTTAGTGAATAGAGGTAGCACAGCATGCGAGTCAGGCGCGGCGCAGGTGTGCGGCGCGCGCGCGGCATAGTAATCACACTGCATTCAGCTTCGCCAAACTGAACCTTGTATCCAAGTATTACGGACCAGAAGCGATGTTCCTAACCATCGAAATATTGATAATATTGATCGCTACCCGCGCTATTACGTAGATTTTTTGCGAACAAGCCTTTGTCCGACTGTATCTCAGATTAAATGCAAACATGCGCTATGAATATGAAACGGCCGATCACATATGACGTTTTTGCGAGCGATTTGACTCCGGTCTATCTATCTGATAAGCGAACGGACAAGCTCTCACACGTTGCGAAACTTTGTTGCTTATCGACTTGTTATGCTTGCAACGCACGGTAAGCACTTCGTTATATTGCAATTAAAAAATTAAAGATGGTGCAAAACATGTTAATTGCCGTTTGATG
Organism: Luehdorfia chinensis; assembly: GCA_019845155.1. Classification (NCBI taxonomy): domain Eukaryota; kingdom Metazoa; phylum Arthropoda; class Insecta; order Lepidoptera; family Papilionidae; genus Luehdorfia; species Luehdorfia chinensis. The sequence continues at coordinate 13,003,929 of JAHVAK010000353.1, read as the reverse complement.
GACAAGTAAATGCTCGCTTGCACTAGTGCATTATTGTTGTTGTGTATAAGCCCAGATTATTGGAGATACTGTATGTCCAGCCGGCGATAATCACAGTTAAGGGCCACCATTGAACTTTCTCAACACATGCTTTTAATTTTTTAAAGACTTACTTTTGTTACAGTCGTGGCTGCCATGAAACACAATTCTAGTAATCTCCTTGAGCCACTAACTTTCATCAAATTCAAAATGGAGACACTTTTCTAACAAAAAAAAAACAGTTTAAAATTACTTTCATTGTTTTAGAGAATCTGCGACAAAATTCCGTCCCGTGGGTGTCCCAAAAGTAGACCTGGGGAAATGACAGAATAATCTTATGACCTCCGATTGGTGGCGAAATAACAATCTCAATGATGCTAGTCCTGAATTATCGAGACTAGTGAAATGCAGGTGCAAAGTTTGTGGTATTGAATCATCCACAGTGGTGACGTCCAGCTGCGAAGTTTCAGGTCTGTGGTCGCTAAGCCGCCTTCCTAACTAACGTGGCGATTACGGGAAATACTCCCTGGACAAACTTGAGAGGCCTATGTCCCCCTGTGAACTTTTTACATATTGAAGATGAAGAAGATATGTTTATTGGAAAAAAAAACTGTTACTAGAAAGGTAGGGACGACAAAAATGCATGCAGAGCACCTGATGGTAAGTGCATAACAAACGATGTTTCACCCAGAATATTTCTGCGCCTGTCCCCCTGAGACATCAGTCACATAATCTTGATCATTAACCATCTGGTCCCTGTCTGATTCATCATCACATCTTGGCGAAGTTCTAAATTGAACCGGCAACGAAGCTGTCGTTAGTGGATGTCAAGCCGTAAGTTTTACACTGTTAACTAACTCAAATCTTTAACAAAGCATATATACTTATTCAGTACTCAGTTTGCAGTAAACCAAAACATCGTTTGCTTGTCCTTCCGTAATTGTCTGATAGACGCAACAGATTTTATATAATGCCACTATAAGGTAAGTGTAACGTCTGCCCATAACAAATGCTGTGTCACCCAGAACATCTATGTGTGACACCACCCTGAGACATAAGTTCTTAAGTCTCATATGCCCAGTGATTACGCTAGCTCTCAGTGCCCTTCAAACCGAAACACAGTAATGATTGCACACTACTGCTTCACCCTCTAGGTAATAGCTGAAAATCAGTATTTGCTCCTTGAGCAAAGATATACTGAGCTATGGCCTTTTGGTGTCACTGCAGCACACACTATGTTTATAGTCTTTGTTTCTTTAAGCATTTACACAATTGTATGTTTTATTGTTATTGTTTATGTGTAACATTCTTGCGATGTAATTTTCTTATGTAAATTGTATGAGTGTTGTAGTGTCCAAATAAACGAGTTATCTATCTATCTTAATTTTTCATAATAATTTGAAACTCGTCGCAGTCATTTTCGCCATCAATACAACATAAATCCGATAATGTGTTTGTTGGTTTGTTGGTTTATTGATTTGTTGGTGTGTTTGTCCGTCTTTCCCGCTTCAGCAGAGTGACCGATCGACGTGACTTTTGGTATGCAGATAGTTTAGAGGTCCGAGAACTACATTTTATCCCGGATAAATTATTGGTTCCTGAGGGATCGCATATATTCTTTCTCATGCGGGCGTAGTAGCCGAGGTAGCTCAGGGGCTGGTTGCTCGCCTTTAATTTTATAGTACGCGAGTAACCTGGGTTCGATCCCCGGTGCCAGCACCACTAAAATTGTTCTACAATATTAAGTGCTGATTTACCACGTGCTCAGCGGTGAAGGAAAACATCGTGAGGAAACCTGCATATAAGAGGAATAGAAATATTTCGAGGACATGAGAAGTCCGCCAACCAGCATTGGAGCAGCGTGACGGACTATTCGCCGCTCCAAAACCCTCTCAGAAATGAGAGGCGCCCTGTGCTCAGCAGTGGGTCATTTCTAAGCTGTTACTTTACTTTTACTTTATGCGGGAGAAGCCGCGATATCAGCTAGTAATATATAAATCACAGTATTAGGATGCCACTGAAAATCAGTGCAAGGTTGTGTTAAGTCAATACATCCCACCGTATCCTGAGTGGCAGTTTTTGTTGAAGCATTGCTCTGTGGACAGATGGAAATTGTTAGTTTTGTTGGTTTTAAATTTTTTTTGGTTATTGTTAATGAACACAGTGTAATGATGTGTTTCTCTTATTTTATTTACTGTAATTCATTATTTCTAAGTTACTTTACAAATCCACCTGTATTCTGTGTTGTTTCAAATATATTTTTCTTACTTACCATCATGTAAACGATTTGCTCGTCTCTCGCTTACTTCCATTAAAAATAAGTGGTACATTGAAGATTTATTTATTTATTTAGATTGCTTTACATGAAATTAAATTATGAAATTCATGTACCATGTCGGGCGTGGCAATGAATGTATGTAAGATGCAGACATCTATCTGAATCATTTTTCAAAATATTCTTCAATATTATAACAACTTCTTTTCCATTAGGAACGCTATTAATTTTTTCTGAAATGTTTTGTAGCTTTTTTAGTTTTTTATGTTAATCGGTAATTTATTATATATTTTTATAGACATGGAATAAGGGCCAGAACTATGAATAGAATAGAATAGAATAATGGACAAAATAAGATGACTGGACTAAGTCATGTTTTCGGCGTGAATCATAACGTCGAGGTAAATCTTCCACACAAGAATAAAAATGTGGGTATCGTCTAACAAACTTACATATTTCGTGTATGTACATGCACGCTAAAGTGAATTTAAGTTTTTGAAATGTGTCTTACAGCTTTCGGTTTGCTTAATGTTGGTAAGTATGCGAACACATTTTTACTGTAGCACAAACAGATCTTGCATGTTAGTACTATTGCCCCACAAAATAACGCCACAGCTTAGCCATGCATAATCATAAGCGTAGTACGCGGTGATAGACGTTTTTAGGTTAGTAGATTTTTTAATTTCCCGTAGTGCGTATACAAATTGCGACAATTTAGATTTGACTTTCTGTATATGAGCTTTCCAATTTATATTTGAATCAATGACCATTCCGAGTAATGAAAACGTCGTAACAAAAGTTAATATTCAATTCAGTTTTTTGATGTGGCCAAAATCGCATTATATTTGTTATTGAAAAATTTATCTCCAAATTATGATCATTCATCCAATTTTTTATTATATTGATATTATTATGTAGTTTATTGTTTAGGTTTATGTTGTTAGAAACAGACAATAAAAGTGAGAAATCGTCGGCAAATATAACACATGGTTCCTTAATAGTTTTGGGCAGGTCGTTAATGTAAATTATAAAGAGGAGGCATCCGATTACGCTGCGTTGTGGTATTGAACCGTGCATTATTCGCGCCTGTGATCTTACGGTACGGACTTCACCCGAGTTCTCGTCTATATGTTCAATCTCGACATATTGCTCGCGATTATACAAATAAAATCTGAACCATTCGTTTGTCAAGCCGCGCACCCATATGCCGTAGTTTATGAAGCAATATATCGAATGTTACTCTTTCGTAAGCTTTAGTCATATCCAATAACAACCCGACAGCATATTTTTTACCGTTTAATATATTTAAAATTTCGTCAATGTATTTATAAGAAGCTAAAGTCGTGGAGCGAATTTTGCGAAAGCCGTTTTGAGAATCATCAAAGATATGATACCTCTCACAGAAAGAGTATTATCGATTACACATTTCTTTCTCAAATATTTTAGAAAAGACGGGTAATAGCGCAATTGGCCGAAAATAATTGGGATAATTTTTGGAGTTATTTTTATGAATTGGTCTAACAACAATAGCTTTTTTTTTACAAATCGAGGAATATACCTTGGGAGAACGATTGGTTAATGAGTCAGCGGTAGTGTTAGTTCATTCGCACATCTTTTAATAAGTGACGGAGGTAAT